>JAYKKI010000009.1:39792500-40375000 GCA_039881145.1 Druceiella hillmani | reverse complement strand
ATCTGTAAGCGAATTTTGTTCAAAATATTTAAAATACAAACAAATTATCAGTTCAACTAACAAGCTTAATTTTTATGCACTTCATCTTATCCCGTATAAATTAAAATGAACTTAACAAATATTTATATATTAAATGTTAAAAGTTTCGAAATAACAACCTACGTTAATTTCGCTGACAAAGAAAAGTAATCTTTTCATGCGGAATCGAAAAGTATACCAATGTAGGTTTCCGTCATGGCAAAAATAATAAGACAATAATACTAGATATGATATTACTGTTGCTTTGACCTTCAGTGGAAGATTGTTTTTGTAGTAAATAAACTTTTCTTTTGAACCGTTTATATTAACGTTATCAATAAATATTACCTTATAAATCCAAAATATATTGTACTAAGGTCTTATTTAAGAAATATATATACATATATATATATATATAAATATATATATATATATATATATATATATATATGTGTGTGTATATATAAATATATATACATATATATATGTATAAATAAAATATTAAATATTTAATTAATATAATTTTCTGTTATGATTAATGTAATACAAAATTTATTTGACTTTCCATGCAAAACGCATGTTAAAAAAACATTTATTATGAATATTTCGAATTTATTTCTATTCTTTTTAACACTAAACAGAAATCAATATATAACAAAAAATACTTTATATCCTCTAATAATAAACAGGATGTACACCGCGACTACAAATAAAAGTATTTTATAGGTCTTTTGTTGTTATAATATTTTACGTCGATCCTTTCAATAGATAAACTATTAGAAGTATGATAAACTTTAGTAGTTCACGGAAAAAAAAATACTGAATAAATTGGTCGGCGTAAATTCGACTAAACTAAATTTTTTTTTGTCAAAAATTAAGTATTGCTGGCATGAAAAAGTGTGAAAACATGAGCGACCAATTATTCTAAAAAATGATGTTTAAAGTAGTTTCCAATATGGTATAACTTATCTATGTATCTAATGTATATAGTTGGTTATTACTATTGATGTCCAAAAGGAGACAATTTAAGTATAAACTAAATGTGCAATATTTTAACAATTTTTCACGTTATTCATAATTCATTTTTAATTATTTTTACCAGTTAATTAGTTATGCCTGATAATGCTTTTATTGAGCTCCAATGACTAGATACAATTTAATTTTAAAAAAATCTTCAAATATTACACATTTGGTTTTTAGTTAAATTGTCAACTTTTGCACATTAATTGTAATAAATAACTATTTACATTATATACATACATGAGTTATACTATATCGGAAACTTTTTGCATACATTCTTTTTAAGTCTAACATACTGAAACGTTGACAAAAAAATATTTTAGTCAAATTTTACACCGAACAATTTGTTCAATTTTTTTTTGCGTAATCTAAAGTTAGTTATGCTATAATAGTCCATCTGTTAAACGAGTTATTACAACAACAAAAACACATAACATTCTTTCAATTGTAGTCTCAGTATACATGAATCTAAAACTTAGTAAAAAATTTGGCCTCTGTTTTCAAAATCATATCTTGGATACTAATTAGAAAAGATTTTATTCGTATTTTTCTTCGAAAGGCCATTAGATCTACTCCAAGTTATTTCAAGGTTATCCATTCATTATGGGACAGCCTATATAATATTGTATAAAATTCTATATGTTTAATTGGCTTGTTACCATTGTTTGCATCTGTCGTGTTTTATTGCTGTTTTTTATTAAGTAATGATTTTAATTTTTAGATAGCAAGCACAAAGGCTTCTGTCCGTAAGCGAATGTTGTTTTCATTAACCAGTGATAGGTCCATCCCTGTCAATGAATGCTGGAGAGCTGGGAGAAAATAAAATTTACGAAAAAATGAGAGAATCTGGAAAAGGAAAGCGATGGATAAGCAAACAATCGGAGGAAGCAAACGGCGATTACTGGCGGAGACAGAAGCTGAATATAATGATGAATTTCTTTATCTGTAGATCTACCGAAATATTTGTTTGTAAAATGTTATATATGAACCGTGTCCACTCAGTCAATTTGGGTGTAAAGTATTCTATGGTGTATGGAACATGATGCAAGTGGTATTTATTAGCAGTTATTCTGGTTAATACACATAAAATATAATAAACTATGTCATATCAGTTCATGATACCATGTAAATGTAAGGTTATTTATCTCTTATTTCTATAACCAAAAATATTCAAATACTTTTCTCGTGCAATATAAAACGTTCCTTTGTTTTATATTTCTTAAAACGATAAGCGAATCGAATCTGTCTGACGTGTTTAAGTAATTAATAAAAATAAATATTCATTAGAATTACGCATGCTTGGTTACATTTTTAAGTTTGACTTTCATAAGGTGATGCGTATGTTTTTTTAATGTCGACCCTCATACATTGTTCATGAAATTTAAAGTCATCTGCAGAACATCACCTTATAAAATCAATTAATTTTCTCTAAAGATCTTTTTTTTTAAATGGAAATTTAATAAATAGATAATTTCAAAAATTACCTACTGTGTAAATATGACTAAATATTAACCATGTAAATAAAGATAAAAAACGTTATCGTGTCCTTTTCGATATTCGAAAGGTTAATGATATGGATGCGACAGAATTTTTGTAGCATTATTATAGGTACATGAACTAGATTAACAGCTAATTTAGGCAGTAAATTTTTAATTTCCTTCTTTAATGGATGCATGTTACTTTAATTTTTCCGAATTTGTTACTTATCAACAATGTACATGTGCGTACATTCATGCGTGCAAGTGTGCCTATGCTGTGTAGTTAGTTAGAAGCCCCAGGCCTCGATGATTTTCTTTAAACTTTCTACAATGTTTTCTTTATTATACAAAAAGCTGTATACTATTACTTAATTTTCTAAAAAGAAATGTCTCTCAAACCATAATTTAAGCGAATTATGCGAGTTTATATACCAAGGTTTGAACACGCAGCCGAGTGCGTGGTGCTGGAATGAATGTTTTATAAGCCTAATCATAAAACAAAAGAACAAAATTTATTGCGACCATACAAAAACAGACATAAGACTTTCGTAATGGATGTACAGCGTATCGTCTAATGTATTTGATCAAATAAGTCACTGTAAACTATTCAATTATTGTTCTTTCTATGAAAGCAGATAATGTTGAATTTATCATTTTATATTTAAAAACTTAACACAAAGGCTCATTTTTACTGTCATCCTAGACGCTGGGTAGGTATTATAAGAAGCTTTTAATTGTTTATATTATGTCTAATATTTAGCGATGATCATTGTTATTTCTAGATCTCATTTATGCAAATAAATATTTGCGTAAAATAGTTTTGACACTTTTAAAAACATAAAATTTGATGAAAATCCTATTATAATTTCATAAAATTGCAGCAAAAATTTGTTTACCTTTTTTAAATTAATTTTCCGTCATTAGCGAAATTTTGTAATAAAACATATCTCCGTTCAGGTCTAGTACCTCGAAAAGAAAATAAGGTTCACGCATTCCTTCGTTGGTATGTCTACCTTTTTCAGAAATCGTTTCAAGTAGAAGATTGAAATTTCACTTTGTCACTGTAATAAAGCAGTATTATGTACAACTAGCGTGACCCGTGCGAAGTCTTCGCATTATTTATTCCATTATGAAGCTCAGATGACAGATCAAACAAATATTTTACTAAAATTGACATATAGAGGCCCAAGTATCAAAAGCATTGAGCTAAAGCGCCGCTTTATTTATACGTGAGTGGATTTGAAATTAAACAAAAATTTTACCAACCGTCAATCATATTGACGTTGAGGCGTTAGATGGCAGCATTGCTGTTTTGTGTATATAATTTTAATAATTAATTAATTTGCAAAAACAATAGCAATAATACATTTTTTAGTTGTGGATGCCGGTAGAGCAAGCAATTATCTATAAAATGATATATAATTTATGTGGATTAGTTGTGAGGTTTTTTCTAAAAAGGGAGAGTAACATCTTAACGTTAGCGTATTGATATATATGATGATGATGATGATGATGATGACGATCTGTGACATATCTATTTGTGAAAGCTAAATATTTGGGTAGATGTTGAAAGTTGCTACTTAATGAGTCATATTGTTTAATTAAGCAATTTGTTAGCTCAAGATAAGATGTGGTTAGCTGAAATTATTTGACGTGTCTTTTCATTATTGATTTACTATGTAATAATGAAAAGTTGTTTATACAAGTGTATCGTATGCAATAACGAGTATCTTTTGTGCACCAGGTGACACGAGTGTATTAAAATGTTACAGGGTATTGCTTCTTATTTAATTGTCGAGTATCGCTTCGGAAAAATAGAGAGTACCGAATATTGCAGCAGAGTTGAAATCTCAGAAATAAATAATTTAAAACTTTAGTTTAAACTGTAACTTTCCAGTAATTTCAAACATTTTATCATTGAGTGGATTGATGGTACTGGTAAGTCATAGATAAATATTGGTAAGTCATATTTGCAAATTTTTATGTGGATAATATTTTCTGATATAAATTATGGCGGGCAATTCTGAGAAATAAAACGGAACGGAGTAATTTGACTACATGTTTTAATATTTTTAATTCGGTCAATGTATTAATTATATTTGACACGTCGCTTGGAACTTCTTTAAATATAACTTGGGAGAAATATACTAGTATCTATTGATTCAAACCAATTTCTAAATGATGGTATTTTAATTGTTTTATGGCACTATATTTTATGCTCTAGCTTGTGTGGTTATCCAGCAAGCCGACTGCTAACTAACAAGCATTCGCTGTTATTTTGGGAAGGGGAAAATTGGTACATCTAAATTTTATTTTAAATCTATTACTACGGGTTATCATGAAAAAATGTAGGTTTATGTAGTTTAAATATTTTTTCTTCCAATGTTCACGTATTACATTCAGTTTTCATTGGCACATATTAAATATTTATATCATAGATTCGCTGTTTAACTAGATAATTCATATTTTATTTGATTTGACTCACGGACTCACGGGAAGTCTTCCCGTGACCACAGGCTGTGCAACCAGTCAGAAACGTCGGGACATAGTGAGTACTTAGTATATATAATATCTAGGTTCACTCATTAAATATATAATTACCGCGAAAAATCCCGAGTCAAATCAAATAAAATATGTGTTCGAATCGCGAAAGTTTGAAAAAGTCTATAGATAATTCATTACTTTGAGGGATGTATAAATCCTATTTTATTTAAACTACCATTTTAGTTAACTTTAATAATAGTTAATGAAACTAACTGATGAATATGTTCATTTATTTTTTGCCGGAGTTAGTTTATTGACTTCAAATATTAAACCACACATTCTAAATAAGGAAAATATCAAATTCAGTTTGTTTATGGTTTCTTCACTGAGAAATAGGGCTAACTCTAAATCATTTAGTTATCTAATAGTCTCGAGAATCTAGAACAATGAACTAAGAAAACCAAAGTTTTATTGTTATGTTTTTTTTATAAAACATATATATTTGAAGAATTTTATAATACGGTTTAATTTTTTTTAAAACTCTTTATGCCTATAATCAGAATGTACTATAATATTAGCTTTTTATGAAGACTGGCACAATCAGTCGTAGATTTAATTTTTTCAATATTTTAGACAAGTTAAATTTTCGCAGCAATAGCTTTTTTGAAAAATGATTGAATGTTTCTATAAAGAGCACATATTATCTTTATCCAGTATTCGAAAAATTGCATATAAGGCTTAAGAAATCTTACTTATAACTAGAAATCTTACTTAATCTGTCAATAATCGAGCACATTATTAATGGAGAAACACGCCATCAGGCTACATATTCTATAATATATTTTAATTATGTACACATTATGAAATTATGTATAACGTATTTTCAAAAGAACGTCATGAAAATTAAAATTTATTTGCTGAAAAAATGTCAAGTGAAAGTGAATTTGGCATTGGATGAGTAATTCATTGACAAATCATTTTTATATTACAGATGTATCCGTTAACTACTAGCTGTTACTTTAAATTTAGCCCGCATATAAATTTATTTGTAACAGTGTGGTGACAATATATATTACAAATTATTGATGACTGGATGAATAAGATGTTACTTATTTAAAATAACGGCATTGATATCTAAAAAGCCATTAAGCAATATGTTTTCATAACTCCTTGAAGAACTAGGATTTTAAATGCCAAAAATTTAAACAGACCAATAATCTATATTGTGATAACTTTTATATGTTAGTTCCTAATATTAAGCTAATAGAGTAAAAATTGGATTCTTTTGTAAATGGATATCAAAAAACCATCAAAACACTTTTATTTTTTAATATTAGTTAAGATAAGGAGACTTTCGTGAAAGATACGTCAATATTCTTGCAATTTTTGTTAAATTTCGTCAGATTTTTGATAAAAAAATATAAAAAAGAGCGTAACATCAATTTTTACCACAAAAAGTACCTTTTAAACTTTTAACGTTAACCAAATTTACCCATACTGGGTCTAACATTGGAGTTATTATTATGAATTTTTTTTTCACATACTTATTAATAAGCTTATAGCAAGGAGTTCCATGTTATCGATACGTTTTAAATTGACTTGTTAATTTTTAACTTTTATGTTAGAGGTTTCAGCAACACAGAGATAAAATAAAATTTAAAATTTTCATAGTGATATTAAGTAGGAGTAAACATAAATTGTTGGAAAATGAAAACCAATCATAAACACTTTAGAAATAGAAAAACGGATAATGTAGAGAATAAGCATAGGTTTTTTGGTTAGGGTGAATTAAAAAATTGTGCACTTGTTATCCTTCTAGTATTTATTTTTGTTAATTATCTTTAATATTTAACTGTAAATAATATAAAAGATCAAAATTTAGTGTCAGATAAAAAAAACTGAAAATATTTCTCTTTCTACTGAGAAAACTTTCAATAGAAAAACTATGAAATCTATTGAATAAAAATAGCGAAATTTCCGTGGGAAAAATGCATAAAACGTGTAATTTATTATTTTGTTATTAATAATATAGAAAATTACGTAAAATGAGAAATAATAGTTTTCATCAAAAACCAATAACTTTAGTCGTAGAATCTTAGTCATAATTTGTACAATATAGATGCTGTCTCTAAATTCCAATCAGAAAAGTGAGGTCCGCGATTTGTTCCTTCTATCATTGCCTGTTATTTTATCAATAATAGATTATTATCCATATGTTTGCGCGTTTGTTAAAATAGTTGTCTTAGAAAAAATAGAAGAAAAAATTAAAATAAAAACGGACCAAATTTTTTAAACTTACTCTAGAAATTTAATAAGATTTAATGTCTTCCGTGTTATGAAGAGTGCGGCATTTCAGGGTATAAACATGGCATTAGATGAGCAATTCGGGTATATATAATTTGTTGTAATTTACTATAAAAACGTTTTAGGATAACAAATTGTAAGTTATTGCTTAACATAAAAAAACTTCTTCATGACAATTGCATTTTAATAAAATTGAATTTTCATTGACTTTGTTTTAATTAAAGGGAACATTACGCTGTATCATATTTTTCTTCATTGTATGGCGCTTACGACATAATTTGTTAATAAATAGGATTTTAAAAGGAATTTACCATAGACAATATAGTATAATATCCGTAAAATTACATTTGAAATTTAACAGTGTGTTTTATTAGACACACGCGCCCAGCAATGAAACGGTTCTTTACATTTATTTTTATACGAAGTTAAGTTGCGAGCGGTGTTTGTAATTATTAAAAACTTTGTGTAATGTAACTTTCCTCTCTGTTAAACCAAAAAAGAAACAATTATGAGGATGCAATTGAAAATATGAACGTAATAAATTTATGAATTGGAAAAAGATGGAAAAAGCGGAATTATCTCGTTAATTGTGGTAAAATAAGCCAGGTTCATGAAAAGTCGTAGATCTGCTTACAAAAGTTCAATACTTTTTGTTTTATTTCACGTAATTGTTTATTTGGAACTGCTATACTTTTTTCAGCATACGCAAAACTGGGCTTGAGACATAATGACTGATTTCAAGTGCCATCCTCTGCTGCTCGTTACACCAGAAGAGGTGAAGGCCATACGAGAGGATGTGGGCCTCACTAACTTAGACGACATGAACGAGGCTGTTCAGCAGGTGTCGGAATGGTTTGCTAAGGAGAATCACTTGCCCAATATAGAGTTGGGTGGGTAATTTTTATCAAACCTTTTCACAATAACACACTATTATCAACGAGAGAAAACTTCACCGGTATTCGATGAATCTCAAGTCACTGGCTATTGCTAGTGACTTTACTTTTTAAACTTGATGAAT
Source organism: Druceiella hillmani (assembly GCA_039881145.1). NCBI lineage: Eukaryota > Metazoa > Arthropoda > Insecta > Lepidoptera > Hepialidae > Druceiella > Druceiella hillmani. The sequence continues at coordinate 40,366,678 of JAYKKI010000009.1, read as the reverse complement.
ATGACTTTTTTGATGTTTTTGTTTATTTTAATTATGACGATAATTAATTATTTATAATTGTGTGAAACAAATATTATATGCGAGGAATATTAGCGAAATTAATTCAGGTCCTTCCAGGGTTAATCATTTTTTATTGTTTTTTATGAATCATTTCTTAAGCAAATATTTTTAAATAAGATTACCTTCGGTGTTTAAACAAAGTTGTGTTGTGAGTAATTTAAAATTTTTGTTTAATTTTTATAGCTGTTAATTTATGTTTCTTGAATTTCAGAAAAGAAAGTCATCGAAAATATGTATATAAGTAGAAAGTGCTCCTTGGAGCAGACGAAAAAGAAGTTGGATATATTGTTTGCGAATAAGTCTTTGCTACCAGAGTATGTTATTCCGCGCGACCCGCTCGGTTCAAATATTGAAAAGGTTTTCAAAACTTGGTATGTTTTACTTTTTCCTTAACCTAGTTTGCAAACTTATGCGTGAACATAGGTTATCTTAAGTAAGTGGTCTTGATTATATGTTGTCCGAATCTATGAGAAACCTATTTATATGCACACAATAGGCATTTTGTTATGTTTAAAAATTGTATATGTATGAATAGTAATATAATGGCTCGAAACTTGTAAACAAAAATACCACACTTGCCGGAGACGGTTTTGCTAGCTACCTAATAATAAGTTAATTAATAATATCATTTTGTAAGTTATTGACTCCGATTTATGTACTCTTAGTAGAAAAAAAATCAAAGCTAGAATTAAGGTTTCCCGTTTGCAAATGCATTAGAACTATTAAAAGAACCATTTTTATACAAACGCTTTCATATTTGAAAGATAGATGTTGACAGTATTATATTTCTGTAGAAATATATTAATTAGTGGTACAGAAACAAAGCGCTTTGTAAACGTATATTTATTTGATGATAGTAAGTAAGAAGGAATAATAGTATTTAAAATAGTTTTATTTACTTTCCTTATAGTTTATTTATTTTGTAATTTCGAAATAAAGCGCTTTGTAAACGTATATTTATTTGATGATAGTAAGTAAGAAGGAATAATAGTATTTAAAATAGTTTTATTTACTTTCCTTATAGTTTATTTATTTTGTAATTTCGAAATAAAGCGCTTTGTAAACGTATATTTATCTGATGATAGTAAGTAAGAAGGAATAATAGTATTTGAAATAGTTTTATTTACTTTCCTTATGGTTTATTTATTTTGTAATAATTAAATCTATCTTATTATTAACAGAAGTAACATTGGCAGTTATTAACTATAGACTACGATGAAAAACGTTCTTTGATAAGTTTATTTTAATTACATTTTAATTTAATACTTCTGCTTTCCATATTTGTGACCTTGGTCTGAGTATAGATAGTTCCTTTTTTCTTTTGCCTGGATAAACGTGTCAAAAAGCGTATATTGGTATTACTCGATTTACAAAGCATTTATTTAAGACGTAAAATTATTATAGTGTACTGATTTCTGCGCATTTTTCAATGATAATGATTGTTATTGAATATCAGATGAATTTATTTGAAATCTATTTCAATCGTATAATACGATCATGATCATCAAAACATTTTCTTATTAACCATAAGTTTAGTAGCTTTACGTTTATTTTTTTAAATGAACATATGAAAATATTATTTTTATTAAGTAAACTAAATACTTTGAAGTTGTGTTTTTTTTGAACGTTCATCTAATCTGACCGTCGTAATCCAGTCTAATATTTTGTTTTTTTATGGCGGTGTTATAAACTTAGTTGCACCAGGAATTGTGATAGTATTTATTTGTTGAATGTTTGTAGACGTTCACAGACGATAAACTGTGTACGGAAAAATTACGTGTTATTAAAATTTATTTAATAATTATTTACTTTAATAATAATCATATTTGCTGACTCTGAAACCAGTTAAAAGCTAAAAAAAATTGCAGTAATTTCGTGCCACTATCCAAATTGGCTCCAGACAATGCGCGAATCTTAGTGTTTCAAGTTCGCGACAACAATCCAGATAAGTTTTCCATTATGGATGTGGCTAAGCTTCTAAACATGGTGAGTAAATCATATATTAATATAATTAAACACAAAAGAAATGTTCATAAAGAAATATTTGCATAAAATTAACAGTTTAAAATTGATATTCTTGGTGAAAAATCTCATGGGAAAGCGCATTAAGTTCCGCAGTATTTTTTTACATTTATGCATTTCATGAACACAACAAATTTTAGATTTTGGGAGCAAACCGTAATGTAGATTCTTAAAGTAAAATACTCAACTACATTGGCCAGCTTGTGATTAGAGTAGTTTTGAATAATGAAATGCAAAAATTTAAATGCTTTTTCTTTTTCCATGTAACGTTTATCTAATAGATTTGGCTGTACAACTGAAAAGTTATGAAATTAACTTTAAATTAGTAATTTATAGAAATTAATTTGTCAAAGAAATACTCATCTTTGGACATGTGAAAAACTTTTTGTTGTGAATAATTTTCCCGTGAATTTTTCAGTGAAAAATTACACTATCCCCTTAAATGTGTGTTGTTTCGATGAAAATAACTTTCAAAATTTCCTATCCCATTTTTAAGATTTTATGTATTTCATACTGGTGTGTAAAATATTTAGTATTTTGTTTCGGGTCAAAATCTATGACATTTATGCTGCAAGCCGCGGAGTGAGGTTTGGGAAAGACCTGGTATTGTTTAAGACTTTATCGCAGCCATTTTGTTTAGAATCGACACAAAAAAAAATAATTGTAAAATCAAGTCCTATATTAATAGAATTAAATAATGTTTGTGTGCATTAAAAAATGTTTGTGTGTAAAAATAACGGGGTACCCTGGGAAAATCTACTGGGATAGGATTAAATATATTACGAGCGGAGTGGGGGTGGTGATAAAGATATTCTATGATATGCTGTTGAATATAATAATCAAATACGTTCCTTTTCGTAATTGAGAAAATCTTAAATACCCAATCATGTGGTATTTGAATTTCATTAAACTCAGTACTGAGAAAGGAAAGTTCCATAAACAATTTAAAGTATGGTGACTTGATGGACTATTTCGTAACTTCTCATTTGCTGAAAATATACTGTAAAATGTTAATAGTACAATACTATAATAAATATATTAAAAACTTTAAAAATAGAATGGTTAGCGATCCTAAATTTATTGGTCTCTTCAACACATTTACGGAAGAATATAAATGGTACCCCTTCTCAAATGCGCCATAGGGAAAATTGTCAATGGACCGTCTTTTGGTTTTCTACTTTATGAGTTGCTCCAGTTTTGCTAACTTTCTAAATAATACAATAGAAAATATAATTTTATCACGCTACCAGATTTCAAAATTACTGATCAGCTCATACATAAGTAAATAATAAGAACTAGATATAATACCAATTGCATTTTATAAAAACTATGCTTCTATAATGAATATTATTAAAGTTTCATTAAAATCGGGTCAATTTCCTGAAACTTGGAAGATGAAAAATACGGTTTCAATTTACAAAAATGGAAATTTGACCGCGGTTATGACTGATTTTTATAGATGCTTGAACTTTTTTTGAACCATTGCTTTATACGTTCGTTTACGGACATACGAAATTATTTTACACCTTCTCAACATATCTTTATGCAAGAAATAAATCAACAAGTTCTAATATGACTGAATATATTACCGATGTAGCTAATGCTTTAGTCAAACAAAAACAGGTTGACACAATATTTTTACGTGAGCATAAAGAATATCAAAGGTTTTAATTTAACATACATTTCAATTGAAAAATATGCGACAATGCGAAATGTTATACATAATGACAAACTCTACACTACTTAAATTACAATTCTAACGTGAACGCCTTCGGGTGTAAGTAAAGTCTGCACCTCGGTTCGTTATTTCTTGGCAAATTTATGAGTGATCTAAGCTCCAATACAAATAAAAACAAATAACTTGTATGCGCAGGCGACCTCAAAGTTTATAACACTAAAGATATCCACTGCTCTATTCATAGATTGGGTCTTAAAAGTCATATCATAGCTCAGAATTACTATTGATAAAAAATAAAAATTTCGCAAGTCGTATGGCATATGTAAAGAACAAGACCTCTAAAATGCAGGTTTTGTTTCGCATGTAAGTAAAGATTTCAAAAACTTGCTAACTATCATATCACTTCCGAACTTTTTAGTGAAAAATATAATGGAATATGGTATTTTGACTTGGAATTCATAGCAATCTACATGCTCCGAAAGAATAGAGGGAATTCCGGGAAAAAAATACCTTATCTCCCTTACAAAGCCCGGGGTATTACTAAGAAAACCTATCGTATTTCAATATATCGAAAGAAATTATCTTTGAAGAATCTTCCAAAGGTCAAAGAGATGTTTTCTGATCTGTTTATATGCCTCAGTATGGCACTAACACAGGATCGTAGAACCCCGTGTATAAGATTTGTTTTGCCGCGAATGGTGCTTCATTTGGTTCGGTAATACTCTAATTTATAATTTATTTATTTAACTAAAAATGTCTCATATAATACATCCTATTGCTACTTTCTGACTAATTCTATTAAAGGATAGAATTAAATACGGCTATTAAGTTCAATTGCAAGCTTTATACATCTAACATATGTGGCAAAGTTTTAAATTTCAATTACTTTTATTGCTGATTAAATATACTGACGGGAAAATGGGACGTTTTCTTACATCATTGCTTTTAGTTTGATATAATTTAATCAAACTCTAAATCTTGTGCGATATAAATCGATCTTACCACGAAGCAGCTCGTTTCTTAAAACATGTTTAGATAAATATTGATTTTATTTTCCTCAAAGTATATAAAGTGTTTTGAAGATGTTTTTCATTACAAGTAAAATATTTTTTAGTCATCAAACTCGATTCATGTGTAATGGAGGGAATTTACCATCGAATGGAGGCTTATGAAAAGAAAGAGAGGGTAAAGTAGCTACTTGCCACCAATCATTGAAATCTCTAAGAGACAGTATTTTGCTTATTTATTTATATTAATGAATGGAAGTGTTGTTGTTTCGCTATAAATTTTAACTAACTGCTCTCTTTTTTTATTATTTTATATTTTTAAGGATATTTTTTTAAAGAATTTTTTTAAATGTCCAATTCGGCGTTTAAAAGTATTTGTTTCGACCGTGATTAATAAATTTAAAATAAAATTTGTTGAATATATTTGGCGTTAATATTGTAGAAATTCATTATACACAACTAAATGAAACAACGTGATGTAGTATTATTTCTACTTTCTTTAATTTCGTTCCTACGACCTAGATTTCATTCTATTACAACATCTTCAGTTGAGATATTAGCAAAAATCTTTGCTAATATCCCACCTGACGATATTGCAATACAATGAAACCTAGGTCGTGGTAACGAAATTAAAGAAAGTAGAAGTAATACCATATCACGTAGTTTCATTTAATTGTGAATACAATTTGTATAATTAAATAATGAATACTTCTTTTTGTCTCATAATTGCTAGACAATATTTAACGGAAGATGGCGCCGTGTTATTTATAAAATTTAATCTGAATACGGTAGTTGGCTCATTTTAAATTTTGATATTTTTCGTACAATATTGTGAAATATAAGTTAATTAAAAACCAGTCTTGAAAAACATTCAAAAATTGATTGAAAAATAAGCCAGTTGTAGGCTTCTAAATTTGAAGATACGGATAGAGTTGGGTATATCCCTGTCTCTTTTCCTCTCCTAGAATGTAATGTGTAATATTAAAAATGACCTCACAACACAGTATTGCCGTCCTTCTCTATAGGTTAGATTTAAACTTTTATAACTAGGTAAATTTTTGAGATAATTAAATAATTTTTTCACTCTTCATCAGCTTGTACCTTGACATTATGATTAATGAAATAAAAAAAATTTCTAAAAAAAAGTCAAATACCCAATTATATTAAAAACTAATTCAGTTTCTACAACTAATCAGTTATCTGATGTAGAATGAATAATTTTATTAGTTGGATACATAAATTAAATAGTACATAGGATTGTAATAAATGCATGTTAGGATTGTAATAAACGAATGTAATAAATGCATAAACATAAAATGCATAAATAAAAATAGCATTGTGATACGCCATAACACCATCACTTGTCAAAACACGGAGAACAATGAAACAAGAAAACAATGGCTAATTTACATATGAATTTATAGTGCTTATTAGAATACAAATCTTTCTTTTCATAAATCAGCAGGCATATAATGGGCAGGTCAATATATAATATTTATTACATTATTTTCAATAACCTTGCGAATAAAGTGTTACCTAACATCTACATGTTTAAAGCTTTGATGTAAATAAGGATTGAATGTCAATTTAAGTGCAATTGGATTATCATAAGGTACTATTACCATATATCACCAGTTGTTTCTACCCACAATCTTGCAAATATATTGCTTCTCTACTTGCATTAGTGGAAGCTGTAAATTTGATCTGAATACTAGAAAGTACTGCTGTCCTTTGTCTTTACTTTGCCGAAATATTGCAAAACCAGACATTATAAAACCAAAATCGGTTAAGTCCTTCTACTTATTAAGTCATTGACTTAATCTGCATGATGTAGCCAAATATGCATCCGCATAAGTATATTTTAGCCAATAATTTTTTCCATTTTCTTCAAATATTTAGCAATATATTTCACATAAATACAATGTATATCTGAATAACTATTATTAAGTTGACTTATATAACTAACAGCAAAAGCAATGTCCTTGTTAATATTGATAAATACCTGAGGTTTCCTAGTAATCTTTGATATGGGTAATCTGTATTACACGAAGTTAATTTTACAATATTTAATTGACATTAATTGGGAGTGCCAACCATATCAAACTTAGTTACAATGCTTAGTTAACAATGCTGCTTTTAATCAAGTGTTATAATACAATTTATCTTAATAATCCTCACATCTAGGTACCCATTATTGAAAAGAACCTTACCATTAATCTGAAAATTAATGTTTAGCTAATTTTATAACATATCCTTTTTTTATAACTGTTTGAGAAAATCAGAAAATCATCAACAAAAAATGTTACAAATGTAATGAAATCATTACCCGTTTTAGTAAATAAACATGGCTCTAATTTACTTTTTTTTATCCCTGACTCAACGAACAATAAATGACTCTTTGGTACCAGGAATTGGAACGTAGTTTCAAATCATGAATAGTCTTTTTTAACAACAAAAATTTGTTTACACATCGAACGTCAGGAACATAATCTTCTGGAATAAATATGTAAAACTTTCTTTTAAGGAACAATTTATGTACATCAATGTGAGTAATTTCTAAATTTAACTACACGCTCAAAGCAAACAACAGTCTCAGTGTTGAGTGCCTCCCTATAGGTGGGAATGTTTCATCATAGTCAATACCAGTTTGTTGAGAGTAACTTTTGTGCACTAAACTTGCCGTAGTATACATTTTTGTCACCTTCCACCTTTTTTTTGAATTCACTTTGACCCACTGTATAATCACATTTAGCATCCACTAGCATCCACCTTTCATTGTCTTAAAAAGATTAAAATTCCTCTCTTATTTCCTCCTTCCTCTGAATATTTTCAACTCCATGCAGGGCTTCATGAAGTGTTATTTCTCCAAAATTCCCTAGCTGCTCTTGGGTTTTGGCACATTTTTCCAAAATAGTACTTGTCAGGTTACTTCTTTATTTTTATGAAAACTCTAGGATGACAGGTCATGTCCCTTGATATATCACTACCAACTTTTAATCGCAAAATAACCACCATACTCGGCCATTTCTCCTTTCCTCTCTTTCAATTTTGTAATACTTTTCTACAAACCAAAAAAGCAATTCTAAAAAGAATTTTTGTATAAAATGAATTCAAAATACTTGTCTCCGTAAATTGTTTTGCTCTATTATTTCTTATTTAATAATGCAAAGGATATATGAAAATTTTACGAATTTCCTGTTCCCAACTGGTATTTGCCATAGACTTTATTTTTTATCACAAACAAATATTTTATCGTATAAAAACAAATTAACCTAACTTAACTATTTTCTTAAAGAGTGAATTTTGTTAAACGAAACTGAGTTTTTAAGTCTTCTTAAAGTAAATCACATAACATGAATTTTTCAGTTACTTACAAAATCCCCTTTCAAGCTATTTGAAATCTATCTCGCAGTTATAAAACACATTTAATTAAAATATTACATTATTTATTAACAGGTATCCGAATATCGGCTGCATAATGACTACGCAACTGGATTCCATATTATAATAGATTACGGTAATTTCACATTACCTATTTTCTTTAAGTGGACCCCGACAATATTAAAAAATTTGGAGATGTTTTTGACGGTATGTAAACGGCTTACTTTAGAGATGGCGGAATAATGGTCAATAAATTATTTGTTTAAATTCTTCTTGAATTAGGAAATATACTTTCTTCTTTACTTATTACATATTTCACCTTCCCATCTGTAAAATAAAACATGACTTATTTCGTTATTTGTTAACCCCTTTATAATTTTTGTGGTTCAGTAATTTAAAAGTCTCAAATTTTCCAAGATTTATTCCAAAAATTGACGAAATTACAGAGCATGAACTTTTCATAAAAATGTACTTAGTGAAGGAAAATTCAAGAATTTGAGTTTCATTGATTAATTATTTATCAGTATATTTTTTTTTTTTAGTAATGAGTTAAATTAATTGCAAAATTTCAAGGTTATTTCGATTAAATTTGTGTGATATTAGTCTAGTTTATGCACTTAAGTAATTAAAGATAACCATAAAAATTATAGTATGGTACAGTAAAAGATGAGTTAAATTTTCTTTTCTCGATTCTCTCAGGTTATTAGATTCAAGGTAGGTCAATTAAAAATTTACTCTTATTCATGTGAAAATGAATGCGAAACATGCACTTAGTAAAAACATTTGCTTAATATCGATATAAATCGCACCACGAACTTTCTCTATACGTATAAACATTTAGGAGTACATTTGGATGTTTATTTAAGTATTTAAAAATATTACTTTTATTTTTCCTCTCTTCAATATTACGTCGTTTTCGAAAAGTATAAGATTTATATTATAATTGTCGCTATAGTTTTCCAATAGACATGAATTATATGTCTGCCAACGCAGTTCTTAGCATTTCAAAACTGTACCCTCTTTCCTCCAACTGTTTATGTATATTATATACATTTCTTAAAAAAATACTTTCGATATCTTTTGAAACTTTATGTGGTACTCTACCCGATAATTGAAATTGGAAAAATTTCATTCGATTACTTAATTCGTCCCCTTAAAAATTTCAGTTGAGCAATAAATATTTATCATATATTTGAGGTTCATAGGCATTATCTCTATGACAAAAATGTGTGTGATAAACAGACAGCCGAGAGAAAAGTGGGAGATCTTACCAAGATTCGGGTTTTTCTTTATAAGGAACTGAATTCTAAAATCATTTTTCTGATAATAATTTGAATAATTTTAAGAGCAATGGCTAATTAGGGTAGAATAAAAATTAACATAAAATTTCACGAAAAAAAAATTAAACAGGATTTGAATAACCATTGAATAAGGAAGGCAGTTAAAGGGACAAAAGAATAAAATAACGGGTACTCATTTGAAATTTTTGTGGTAAAATATGGTGTCTGAACATAAATAAATTTGCAAAGTAGCGCTACTGTTTTAGAAATCAATACGAAGTCGTTGCTTCTCTCTCCCTCTCTCTCTTTTTAGGTACACGACCTCTCTCACATACACATGCGTGAACACACATAATATCCACTTTGTACCGACTAAAATTCTCTAACAGAATCGGTTACTTGCAAATTTATGTTCAGAAATAATATTAGACTAGAAAGTTTCAACTGACTACCACTATTTTTATTATTTTATAATTTTCAATTTTTCCTCATTAGGTAATTATTCGAAATTTGTTAAATTTGTTTGTTAAAAAGTTCTATTTTTCGATTTTTAGTATTCATGATATCCTACGTTATCTAGAATATCAAGAAACCATAATGAATTCAATAACATGTCATTTATTGAAATTGAAACACACATTTATGCATACGTGGATATATATACGCATACCAATATACTAATAATATTGATTTCACCATAGTCGGTGCTTTATGTCTTTATGTGTATCTGTATATACTTACTTACCTTCTTTATGTCCTAGTCGCTTCATGTCTTTGTACAGGCTTGCATTTAATTAAATACCTACATATTTATCTACCTACTAATATCGTTGTGACATCATGCTTTTATTTATTATTGTACGTTTTTGTATACCAATCGGATGGCATCCTATTTGCTTCAGGATTTTATATATTTCTACTTGTGTGTACTTGTGAATAGTATTTACCAACATACTTACTTTGTCACTTTCCTGCTTAAATTCGAAACCGGCCACAACACCCGTAAAGATATTATTTCCACCACTACCCTGGTTGTCTTAATGTCACACCAATGACTTCAAACCATCACCGAATAAGAAGCCTACAAGAAACTGTGACATATTAAAAATTCAAGTACTCAGTTGGAAATTTGCGGCAAAATGTCGTTTCGAAAAAGATACTGTTACTGCCAGATATTTTTGTAATCAGTGCGAAGTTACGCCTTTTTTTCTCTCTGAAATTCACACCAGCTTCTGACATTCCCTCTGATATTCAAGATGCTTCTGTCCACTGTGATATGCACATCCACAGATGAGTGCTGCATTTTACTTGTCATCGACTCCAAAAATCCCTAGCAGTAGCAGTATTTTTTAAATTTATTTATCTTCTAAAACGATATTGAAAGCAAAAGTTCCAACTGTATACTTGTTCCAACTGCATATTTATTATTTTATAGTTTTCAGTGCATTTCCTTTTCGGTGGCTATATGAAGTCGGTTCAGTAAATTTTTTTGTAAAAATGTTTTATTTTTCTATTTTTAGTTACCCAAAATTTGACGACCTTGCAATGAAATGAATATCATTAGCGCATCATATTTGTAATTGGAATACACGTTTGCACTATTTAATGAATCTAAATATATTCTGATAAATCTACATACATATGTGCATGTGTATACATGCACATATATACAATATATACGGATATATAAATCACGTTCCTTCTTTTAACTTCACCGTAGTCTTCAGTCATCGTACTAATTCAAGAATGTATATACCTTTACAAATATTCGCCTAGTAATATTTTTTATCGCATTATTATATATTTTTGTATAGACTTGTATACATAGACTAACCTGCCTATTAATTTTGTCATTTTCTTGCTTGCATCAACACAAGTGAAATGAATCGATGAGTTTGCTCCCCATTATGGAAAATTTCCTGTTACTACCTCCTGGCTCCATAATTTTACCTAGATTTTCTTAGATAACCGGTTTATGCTAATTTCAGCCGTGTCAAAAATTTAAAGATTTTTTAACAGATTGTCATTAGGCCTATGCCATTTAAAAAGAGCAGGTCTTAAAATCAGGTGATTAAAGCAGTTTGCACCTCGGCGATATGAGGACTGAGGAGTAGGAACCCGAAATCTGAAGACAGAGTCTCTGCATGAGATTCACAATTCTAATTTAAAAATAGCAGAGTCCTCAAATTTCATTGCGCAGGCAGACAGTACCCTGCAGCATCAGAACGGAGGAGTTGCAACCCGAATTCAGTCGCTGGAGTTTCTACTTCAAACGTACAATACTAATTTGAAATAGCAGATTTTCAAATCTTAAAATTAAGCAAGAAATACTCACATAGCATCAAGACTCAGGACTTGAAACCAGTAGTTTAGTAGCAGAGTTTCCGCTTGAGACAATAATAATTTAATTAAAAATAATAATTTAAAAACAAAAGATCCTCAAGTCACACGCCTTAGCATGCGCCAAGATTGAAAACTCCCCAGGCATTCACCATAGCGTCAAAATTGAGAAACTGGAACCGCAAGTTTGTGGTAGAGTCTCTACTTGAAGTCAACAATACTAATTTAAAGATTTATTCTTTTAGTTATGCTGTCAAGCAGTCATTGCATTTGCGACATCAGAATTTCTGGATCAACGTTTGAAATTATGTCGTATGTGCCCGTATATACTTAACAACCTATTTACCTGATTATTTTCTTGTTATATCAAGACAATTCAGACGAGTTTAAATTCAATGTAGTTTACTTCTCATCACTAAAGAATTCTTATAACCACCTCTCAACTTCATCATTGCACCTTGATTATGCTAAAAAGCAAATTTATATGCCTCTTAGCCATTATCATCTATAGATGACTTCCCCAGGATATATTCAGAGCGCATCATGAGATGCTATGTACTTTACATAGTATTGCTAGGGAAGTGTACTCTTTTAAATAAAAAAAGAATCATCAAAGTCAATGCAATATTATAGAAATTGTATATGAACATCACTAAAAATATAATCATGGAAATAAAATGGTTCAATTAAGAACTTATTATTTCTTTGAGTTGTAGTCTGTTCAAAACCATAAAGTAATTTATTTGAAACATATCGATAATACAATTTTAAAGTGATAATATATTATTAGTCTTTAAATGTTTATATAAATATACGAAAATAAAATTCAATATTTAACTTGACTTTAAATATATATATATTTCTTAGTGATTTTTTTTATTACGCACTTTCACTGTCAACAATTATTATATATATAATACAACTATTGAATATATTTGGCGTTAATTTTGTAGAAATTCATTATTCACAATTAAATGAAACTACGTGATATAGTATTATTTCTACTTTCATTAATTTCTTTACCACGACCTAGCTTTCGTTGTATTACAACATCTTCAGGTGGAATTTTAGCAAAGATTAACTCTTAGGAACATCCAACAGCATTTATATATTTCAAACACAACAGCGGAAGCCTGGTTTGTGCGGGTTTTTCCATTATTTATGTTAGTGAGTTTATTGCAGGGGCGCAGTGTAGGTTTTATTACATTTCCGAGAGTTATACAATATACCAGTATTTTAGTGAGGGTAATAAATTCAATTGTTGTTATTATGTGAGGTTATACAATGCAATCTTTACGGTCTATGTAATAAAATTAAATGGAAGTTATTATCGGTAAAATTAATAAAGATAAACTCATCTTATCTAAAGCAGATAAAGGCAACACTATAGTTATTCTAGACCAAAGTGAATGTAAAAATAAAGTGTACGATTTCCTTAAACCAGATGACTTCACAAAACTACAAAGGAACCACCACGACATTTGCAGATAACGTAAAACAATTAATTAAAACCTGTAACATCATATTTCCTAACGAATTCGCGAAACATAAGGTTATAGAAATGAACCCTAGACCCCCAATACTATATAGACAACCTAAAATTCATAAACCAAATATACCCATACGACCTGTTGTCTCATACACAAACGCACCCACGCAGCTTTTCACCTGAATAAGATCTTCCGAAATAAAACCGGATTTGCGCCGAAATATACCATTAAAAACTCTGTTGATTTCTGTTATAAAATTAAAAATATACATCTAACACCCAATTGTAAATTAGTATCACTCGACGTAGTAAACTTATTTTCTAATATACCACCAAAAGATTGCCTAAATATCATTTCAGATATCCTAGAAAAGAAAAAGTTAAATCCCATTGAAGCATCGGAAATTAGAGACCTCTTTAAATTATGCATAGACCAAAATTATTTCTTATTCGATAAAAAAAATTTTCAACATGTCAATGGCCTTGCAATGGGCTCTCCTCTCAGTCCCCTTTTAGCCGAGTTATTTATGAACAATCTAGAAACCAACTCTTCAACAGTAAATTAGCGACCAATATATTATACTATTATAGATACGTTGATGACTTTATTCTGATTCTTATCTGCTGGAAAGGTACACAGCGACAGTTAGATCAGTTTGTTAACTTTGTCAACTCCTTACACAATAATATCAAATTCATTTTAGAAGTAGAATCTGATAATAAACTAAACTTTTTAGATATAACAATAGAACGCAAAAATAATAAACATAAATTTAGTATATTTAGAAAAGACACATTTACAGACTCCATAATTAACGGTCAATCTCAACACCCTTGGTCCCATAAGTTAGCAGCCTTCCATTCCATGATTCACAGAGCTTTAACCATCCCTCTAGAAAAACCTAATTTACGTAAAGAAATAAAAACTGTAAAACAAATCGTAGTAAATAATAATTATGACCTGTCAATTATCACAAAACTGTACCATAATAAATTATGAAAAATACTAATACAAGAAATATACCCGGTCGTACCAAATAATAATAATATTTACTATAAATCTATCCCATACATAGGTAATTTATCACTCAAATTAGGAAAACGCTTAACTAATAATAAAAATATAAATAAAATAACATGTACGTATAGTACTTTAAATAACTTGGGTAAAACCCTTATTAATAATAAAGAAAAAATAGATAAACATAAAAAGAGTGGTATCTATAAACTTAAATGTAACGATTGTAATAAAGTATACATAGGTCAAACATGAAGAGATTTTAATACAAGATATAAAGAACACATTGCCAGCTGGCGAAATAATAAACCAGACACATCTCAGTTTGCTAAACATCTCATTGAAAATAATCATCACCCCCATACTGATAATGCCCCTTATATATTACAAATAAATACAAAAGGTAATAAACTTAATATCCTAGAAACATTAGAAATAAACAGACATAAAAAGACAACAAGGTTAATATATTAAATAAACAACTAAGTATAATATCATCACCTATACTTAATATCTTCTAGATATAATATAATTATACAACATTGATACTACAGTACTCTGGAAATTGTTTCAGCACAAATGCACATATAAATATAAGTATATATAACAAAAAAAAATTAAAAGAAATAAATAAATAAATATATGAATACACAAAACCGGAGATATGTGGAATTAGTGTATTACCTTGTCCTTATTTTAAAATACCCTTGCTTTTGTATAAATATATTACCGATAATAACTCCCATTTAATTTTAATACATACACCGTAAAGATTGCATTGTATAACCTCACATAATAACAACAATTGAATTTATTACCCTCACTAAAATACTGGTATATTTTATAACTCTCGGAAATATTATAAAACCTACACTGCGCCCCTGCAATAAACTCACTAACATAAGCAATGGAAAAACCCGCACAAACCAGGCTTCCGCTATTGTGTTTGAAATATATAAATGGTTTTGGATGTTCCTAAGAGTTAATCGTTGCTAAAATCCCACCTGAAGATGTTGTAATACAACGAAACCTAGGTCGTGGTAAAGAAATTAATGAAAGTAGAAATAATACTGCATCACGTAGTTTCATTTAATTGTGATTAATACAATATTTTAAATAAGATAGAAATAAAATTTTTGATGTTATCTCAATCGTATTGAAACCATTTATGGTAATTGAATTTAAATTTACATTCTTTTTAACTTTTTGACAATAAAGTTTTATTTGTTTAAGGCACGAGGTATGATTACAGCACAGCAAATTCTGAACAACTCGTAACTAAACTATAATTTAATGTCTCTTAAAAATACGGTTAAACAGGACACCATTTAAACTCATCTTTCGAGAGTAAGGTAGAAGGTTACATGACTACACTAACAATGAAATAGAAAAAAAATTGTTATTAAATATTTGATTTGAACTTATAGTTGGGGGTTATATTTTTTTGGTAATGGTATATGGGTTCACGATAATATAGTTATGTGTTACCATTGAGTGTGGTTGACGTCTAAGTCTTATCAGGGCATAAAAGAAAAAAAAAACAGTCAGTAGTCATTAGCTATCTCTGACTTCTTTCGAAAAATTATTCTCCTTTCCCCGCGATGTAACGTACCTTTATTTAATTTTGAGTTTTATACGCATGTTTCACTTATTATTACTGCAGGGATGTTACGGAGGCAGGTTGAAAGGCGTTCATGCTGTTAATGCCCCTTCATTTATCGGTCGCGTCATGAGCCTATTTAAGATGAGTTTAAAACCCAAATTGTATAATAAGGTAGTGGCCTACGATTCCATGGAGGACTTGTACAAGGTATTGCCCAAGGAAATTTTATCAAAGGACTTCGGCGGAATAGAGCCTGCTGTGAACGATATTGCAGGTAAAGGTTATGGTATTTGTATTTATCTCACAGTGAAGCACTGTAAAACTTACTATAATCTGATTCTTGAGCACCAAATTCTTTTTGATGTGCTTAAATTTGATAAAGGGGTTAGCGTTGTTCTTTTAACTTAGCGTCGGATTGAACAAACTTTTTATTAATTACACGAGGCAAATAAGTGAATATAATTAAGATATGTTTAGAAATTTACAATTAAGTTATTGCAGGTTTTGTAGAATTGTTATCATAATGAACATTTTTATAAATATGTTATTTTATATAAAATTACTTAATGTTAACATCTTACTTCAAGTTTTACATACATGTACTTCCTGAGTTTATATACTTACTGTCTTTTGTCCACTTTATTAATCCAGATTTTAAAAAAAATTGATTTAGAGCCTCTATGTACCCAAAAAAGCACGTAGAGATTAATTATTTCGATAGAAAAGAGATGTGTTTGGAAAACATTTTTGGTAAATTATATACTCACTCTCTTTTAGACGAATGGTACAAAGAATTCTGCAAGCCGGATAACAGACAATTCCTAATCGATTCAGAGAACTGGAAATCCGACGAAAATAAGCGAATCGGCGGCAGTATCAGTTTGGGAGAATTTGGTGTAGAAGGTACTTTTCGAAAACTAGAAGTCTTCTAAGAAACAAGCATTTGAGGCGAACGAATATTTGTTTATTGTAAATTATGTATATCATTTCAAGTTACATGGTAATAAGAAAATGTTGTTGTTCTTTTTATTTTCCCATAATTTTTCATGTGTAATTAAATATTATGAAAATGGTAAAAAACACTTTCTCTAAATTAATATTAAAAGAAAGATAAATTGAAAATAGTAAAATATAATGTGCGGTGAATTTAATACATATAAAAATTGTTTTCAATATATCTTTTTAATTACCTAGGCCTAGACCGTTTCAATAAAGAACTTATTTGAATTACACCTAATATTTTCTTTCAATAAAGATTTTGTATTCTTTTCTCATGAAAAAGAGAATTATAATTCTATTTTTGGACCGAGAAAAAAAAATTAATGACATAAAAAATTAGAATTAGCAACATGCAACCCAGTGCCTGCATGCATTTTATACTAGCCTAAAGTCACGCATTTTTATATGCTTAATGATATTTGCGTTCAAGCAAAGTCAAAAATTTCTTGGCACCGTATTTGAATTGCTCAGGAATAATATCTATTAGGGAGATCCAACCTTTGAATTTTGAGGTGATTTCATTGTATATGCGTATATATATATATATATATATATATATATATATATATATGTATATACACACACACCGATATATTTTACTAAAAGTTAAAATAAAGATTTTTAAAAGATCAAATTACGGTAAATTCTATGATTTTCCAGTATACCCTTCGTTTACCGAGGTAATGGTAAAATAATAATGATATAAGTCTGAACTGTTCTTTGATTAATCGCTAATTGCAGACTTTTACTAGTATTAACTCAGTAAATGTTCGCTTTTATCTTAGACGCATGGTAAATGTTGATAAATGGTCCTGTCTAGACGTGTTCGTGCAAGTCACATACCATCTTTAGGATATTTTCACCACTTTCGGAGCATCGAACATTTTTTATTTCAATAATGGTCGAGAATTTTCTAACCGAGTCGTTGAATGTCTATACTCTATTCGGTTAGAGGTAAAAATCATACATGAAGAGCGAAGACGTCACCAGAATCAAGAATCAATGGGGTGTATTAATCAAGACATAGAAAATATGCTAAGCACGTGAATGATAACCAACTAGATATTGAAATTGTCAGAGGACTTAAAATATATCCAGGCAAAGAAAAATCGAGCATTTCACGAGTGAACCAAATGTTTCGCATACGAAGCAATGTTTGGTTGTTCAATGAAAATGGGCATGGCAACTTCAGCGATCCTCGGAAATGTGATTGAAGTTGTAAGATCTGAAGAAGACTTGGAGAATCTGTTGAATTCCCGAAAAATACGAGATAAAATAATGCCACCGAAAATGTAATTAAACAAGAAAAAGAAGGTAATAATATTGTCAATGAGTTAGAAATAAACAAAAATAAGAAAACTGTCGAGGATAGAATATAAGAGGAGATTATTATTGAGAAGGTGCAGGGTAAAAAAAAACTGAGGGTTTTAATGCGAAAATTGAGGATAATAGTATTAGAGAATACTATACCGAATCTAAAGTTATGTAGATACTATACTATTAACTAAATAAAAATAATACCAAATATAAAAAAAAAATAGATAATGAGGATAACCAACTAACCAACGTAGTTATTATGTATGTGGGAGGAAAAATTAATTTCTTTTATTTTAATATTTTCTACTTTTCAAAAAGTATTCATATTAAAAATGTTTTAAAATTACATAGGTAACTTTATTGTAATGTTTAATAAATACTTTCTAATTATATTAAGTATCTTATTTTATTTTTAATACCAATATTTACTAATCGTCATTGATAAAACCTAGTATATACCAAACAATTTTTTTATCAAGCCTTGCATTTACTAGCTCATGGTGATAAATCCTAATGTTTACCCCAATATTCCGGCTATTACAATATATATATATATATATATATATATATATATATATATATATATATATACATATATAAATATACATGTATGTAAATATTTGATTGTATAATTTTTTGCTTTCGTTAAGGAAATCTCCCAAACTATTTATTTCTTTTAATGTGTTAAAATTAGGTACGTCACTTAAATTAGATATCTAGTTAACATCACATATTCATTGAGTCGAGTCAAGTTTAAATAAAACTCGTACTAGTATATTTTCAAAATAATCGTACTCGTAAACTTTGAATATATTTAATATTTAATGACAATAAATTTTTTCCACATACACTATACATATCACATTATTATTTTTTCCATACAGCTATTTAAATAAACAATAGCAGTAAAACAATCTGCGATATTCACCTTCTCGCCAAATGCTTGCCATCGGCGTTACTTCAATAGATGTATCGTCGTGAAAGGAATGGATTAAATGTGACATACAAGGTCAAGAGAGTATATGGTCTGTATTTCGCAAATGGACGCGTGATCTAGTATCAGTTCATTTGCTTTTTATCTGACGATTTGATATCAAGAATTAGTCCCGTAGATCCTCAGAGAGTACGATTAATAATGATGAACTGAAGGTTATGAAGGGAGCTTTCAATAATAAACTGTTATATATTTGAGCTAGCTGCCAAGTTCTGCGGCAGTACTATGATAAGACTGAGCTTTTTATGTCAAATGATTAAAATAAAGAAACTAAAAAATTAATATTTTATAAGTTTAATGAGGAAATCGAGATTTCTGAATCAAATGCGGTGACTGTAACGGTAAACGTTTTCTTTACGTCAATTTTGAATATTCGTCATAACAATTGGACATCTTTGTTTAACTGATCTTCCTTATTGCTCAGCATGACTGTATTTCAGTTGCTGCGATTGTAAAATCTCTGTTACGTTTTGTACTGGGGGAACTTTATGCCAACTAATTGTACAATGAAAAGTTCAACTTTAAGAAATGCCGTTTACTGCTTTCAAAAAAATACGTCAATTTTCATATTTCCATTCAGAAACTATCTTTTATCGTTTACTGATGATATAGATTCTTGAAACATATATATATATATATATATATATATATATATATATATATATATATAAAGTATTTGAGAAATACTGTACTGTTATCTAGCAAACTATTTAAAAATATTGATATTACTCTTCATCATTTCAATATATTTCCTAAAACATCTTTCACAATCGTAAAATTATTTCAAATATATCAAATTTTATTAATGACAGAATCATTACTAAAGTATTTTGGTAATCTTCAGGTAAATTACTAGAAATTTGTTTTTGTTTTAATTAGCAGTTTTGGAGATATATAACACATTTTCTCTCATCTCATCTCACAAAGTTAAAAAAAATAAAGTTAACGTTTCGGAATCCTATTAACCTGCTCTTTATTTTATATCCTACACCATACGATTAATATCCTTTTTGACAATAAAAATTGTCTATTTTATTTCCCCTTTCTATAATTTTCATACATTATTTTTCAGATGGACGTCTATTAATATGTTTCACCATTTTTACAAATTTCAATTTCTATGTCAAATAGGCGGACATGTGGGTGATTTTAAAAAGTTCCATTTTTTAGTAAAGATAAAACATTTGTAAGTAAATGTATAGCAAATTTATATCAATCTATTTCAATAATAATCACTTCAGGGCTTTTAGCATAGTATAATAAACCAACATCAGGGTGGCACCCCTTTTTTTTTATATATATATATATATATATATATATATATATATATATATATATATATATATATATACACACACATTCGTTGGTACGTATCTGTTCTTTCAAAGGCTTATAAATCCGAAGGCTCCTTTTGATCCGAAAGACTAAGGACTTTTTTACTTGACCATGCTTAGTGGAACAAACAAAATGATAAGTATGCGAGCTTGAAAATATATTCCGCCCTTGAGTTATGACACCAAAATATTTAAATATTTGTTCTATAAAAATGAAAGCAAAATTAATTGGATTGACACAACCAAATTACAATTATTCGAATTATTTCAAAAATGATTTCTATTGTTTTTAGTTTTAATCGAAAAATAATTCCAGAGGCACTTGTTGGCGAATCACTGTTATTTTGTAAGTCATAAGAAATTTGAATCAGCTAATAACAACAATCGGAACTCTTCTTTATAAAAAAAGTGAATTTACTTTAAACATAGATAATAAACATTTCTAAATGTCATTTCAAGGAAAGTTAAGCTCGTTTTTACTATAGACTGTTTGTTAAGCTTTCTTTTCAAAACTTGTAATAAAAGTATTCTACAATAACTACGTCACATCGGAATTTAAATTAACTCGCGTCATATAAGAACCCCAATAAAATGAATAACATCCATAGAAAGTGTTCTCTGTTTATCTATGGATTACCGAATAGTTTTATCGAGTATATTTATAAAAAGTAATTAAATGCAATTTAATTATTAATTATACGCAATATAGTTATGAAACTTATCCTTCCTACACCGAGTTTCTTGGTGCTATATGTTTGTTGATTTAATTTTATATGAGTTAAAAGAAACCAAGACTTTCTGTCTTCAGACGTGAATCCCCTTTGGATGCAGGTTTCTTCAATTTTTTTTATGTGTCATTTTATTTTGCTTAACTATCCAATCGACAGATCGATCCAATTTTCTATAAGAATTTTTTTTAAGCATTTTGTTATATTTTTTTAGTCAGTTATCATAACGTAACATATCAAAAAGAATAAAAAAACATTTTTATGGTTGACTAAGTTAGCAAAATATTTTTGATTTTTTTTGATTGCATAATTAGTTTCTGTGGAAAAAATTGTGAAAGTATAATTCTAATTTAAATTCCGGTTTTATAATAATATGCACGTCGGGGCCCTCAGTTCTTTTTTACTACAATTTTAATTTGTGTTCAATATTGTTCATTTCGTAAAAATGTATATCATCGTTTTTTTTAATTAATAAAATAAATTATTCAGTTATTGTACTTTTTATTATTGCTTTGAAAGCAGTTGATACTGTATTTATTTTCTATGCTTGAAAACCTGAGAAAAAGACTTTCGTTTTTAATTTTTATCCTGGACGCGGTATAAAATTCGAGTAACACCATTATTTTTTATATCATTTTTGAAATTTAGCTATGATCATTGTTATCCACGTCTCATTTATAGAAACCAGCCTTTGAATAAAACAAGTTCAACACCTATAAGAATAAAAAAATTGATAAAAATCTTATTATAGGTTTATATAGGTATAGAAAAACTTTTTTATCCTTTATAAATCAGTTTACTAAACTCGGTACGATATTCATCTTTCTATAAATGTTCAGAGGTTAAATAGCACTATTATTCGATGGAATATTGGATGCCTTAATTTTTTTAAATAATCGAGTGCCACTAGCAATGTTTTTTACTAAAACAGTTTTTTGTGCTTTTCCAGTACCTCGACAGGAAAGTAAAATCACTAACGTTTCCGGTTGTTCTTTTATTATTTTATAAATTTTGTCTTTATTTTTCTCAGAAATCATTTGAAGTGGTACCTTAAAATTTGGCAAAATAATAAAGTATATTAATCCGTATGTATTTTAAAACTATCATAGAAAAATCTCAGATTTAACAATTTTAAAAAGCATATGAATTGATCGAAATTGTTTAACTTCACAAAAACATAATTAACATATTTCACAAAAAACATATTTCACAGGCTTAAAAACACCGTGCATATTTGAAAAATATAACATCTAGAACCATGGATATAATTTTTCTACAGTCTTTTCTATAGGCTTCAAAAACTCATTTTTTTATTATTTTAGGTCATTACTTGGAAATAGGGCCACGAGGAACTAATTTTTTTGTTTATATTTAGTACGCTTGTGAAGACTCAAAATTATGAAAAAGATGTCTGAGACTGTTTTGACTAGACCTTCCAAACGATATTCCATACTATTTGTGGAATTAATAAAAATGTTTACAGTATTTAATTTGCTACCTTTACGGGTTCCGTTTTCTCTTTTGAGATAGGGAAAGCGGAAAGACAGCCTAATTAGAAATTTCCAGAAAATTACAGCTATTATTCTAAATATCTCATAGTTTTTGAGAAATTCATGATATTTTGCCTGTAAAAGCAAAACATTTAGCAAAATATAACAAAAACAGTATTAATATAACAAAAACAGTATCAATATCTGTAAACAGTTTTATTGAAATACTAGGTACTTTTAAATGTTTAAATTTTGGTTATAGAGTGTATGTGTACTTCGAGTTTCATATCTATTTATTGGGTTTTATTAGATTCAATTTAACCATTTAAAATATGCTTTGATCAGCTAAAATTATTGGAAAATATATCTTTGCTACACTGACTTACCATAAATAACACAAGACTGCTTTACACAGGTGTATCGTGTACAATAACATGTGTTTTTTGTAAGTAACACGAATGTAATAAAATGTTACACGTGCTGCTTCTTATTTAAACGCCTAGTGTCGCTTCGGAAACAATAAAGAGTACCAAATATTGTAGTAGTGTTGAAACTTTAGAAATAAATAATTAAAAATTGTTGTTTAAAAAATTTTAGAGATTTAAACATTTTATTTATTACTGGATTGATTGTGCCGGTAAATAAAATATTGGTAAGTCATGTTTGTAAATTGTTGGTTTGGTAAATGTAGAAATCATATTTGACACATCACTTAGAACGTCCCTAAAATTTAATAAAAAAAAATATGCTGGTGTCTTAATTTGATTTAAACAAATTTCTAAATGATCGTGATTTAAAATTCAATTAAGTCTATAAACAAATTGGCCTCCGAAATATTTTAAATATATATTTAATAATATGAAATTTTGCCTTACTGTTGATAAATAAAGATGCTTATACATAATTTGATGTTATATTCTTATTGAGACGAATAAAGAGTAGGAAGAAAACAGACTGGAATTTGTTAGGTTTATGCAATTTAAATATTATTTTACTTCATGTGTGTACTTTTCTATGTGTGTATTTTCAGTTTTCTTTGGTTTATGTTAAAATTATATTTTGGGTCTTGTCATTTTAAACTCATATGATGATTTGTTACTTCAAAGAATGTATAAATTTTATTTTATGTGAAGCTGTCATTCCTGCTAGATTAAGTTATAGTTACAGGAAACTACTGATGAACATGTTAATTTTTTTTTTGGAGTTAGTTTATTAGTTTCAAATATTAAACGAAAAATTCTTAATAACCTAAATGTTAAATTAAATTTATTTATGATAGCTTCTCTGCGAAATAGGTCTAACTCTGAAGCGTTCAGGTCCATAATAGCCTCGAGAGTTTAGGATGTTAAAAGTAGAAAACCAAACTTTTATTATCTTTGTCTTTTTTACAAAACCATTTCTTTGAAAAAAAACAATTAATACTGTCTTAAAGCATCCAATATTTTTATTTGTTTTTTTTCAATATTCCTTGTCTCTACAATCAGAATGTACTACTGGATTAGTTTTTTATTTTTATTTTTTAAGTATACAATCAGTTATAGGTTTGAACCTTTTAGAATTTTATCTTGTTATTTTATCTTAACTTTTCGCAGCAATAGTTTTCTTACAAAGTGAATTTGTTAGCCTTGCATTCATACTCCAACATAAAATACTCAACTATTATTTTTGTTAAATATTTGACAGATTGTCTATTGGCCTTGAGAAATCCTACTTATTCTATCAATAATCTAGCATGTAAGTCTTCGATAAACACGTCATCAAGCTACATATTATATTATATATTTCAATTATATTAACATAAATAAAAATTATGTGCAACATTTTTACATATGTAATAAACAACTAAGTTATTCGCAGAAAAAATGTAGAGTGAAAGTAAATTTGGTCTCACGATGAGTCATTCAAAGGCAAACCATTTTTATATTATCAGACATATTTATTCTGTACTGTTGCTTTCTATTTTGGACGCATATAAATTTATTACAGTTTGTTGAAAAGTAAATATGACAATCGACTCATGATTTTGTGAAGCAAATGTATATCTAAGTAAAGTAATGGTATCGATATCTAGCAATGCATTAAGCAACGTGTTTTATAACTCCTTGGAGAACTGTTTATTTTGCATATTATGAGATCGTATATTAAGATCCTGATAAGTTTATATTATATCTTAGTACGTAATATATTTTATAACTGCAAAAAATATAGTCAAATTTGAATTCTTTTGTAAAAGGCTGTCAAGTAATGAACAAAACACCTTCATTTTTATATTATTAGTTATGATCAAAATATTTAGGATTTTATACTGATATTTATTCGATTTTCAATATATTTCGTCAGGTTTTTGATGGAAAAAAAATAAATGTAATACGAATTGTTGTAGCTAAATGTACCTTCTGATCTTTTTAAATTAATCGAATTTATTTTGACTAGATCTAACGCAAAAGTTATTTAGAACAAATATATTTTGCATATTTATCAACAATCTTACGGCAAGTAAAACACGGGTTCCGTTTATGTTATGGATATGGTTTAATTAAAAAAATGTTTTTGTGTATAGGTATGTGATATTAAACCATGACGTTGATTTACAACTAGAAGAGATCCTGTGCATTTTCACGGCTTCTTATTTTTTACCCTTTTGAATAGATTATGATGCTA
Source organism: Druceiella hillmani (assembly GCA_039881145.1). Classification (NCBI taxonomy): domain Eukaryota; kingdom Metazoa; phylum Arthropoda; class Insecta; order Lepidoptera; family Hepialidae; genus Druceiella; species Druceiella hillmani. The sequence continues at coordinate 40,341,277 of JAYKKI010000009.1, read as the reverse complement.
TTTTTCTTAAGTCTAGAATAATTTGTCGCTGGTAATATCAGTCACTTATTATCACGATACGTCAAGAAAAACTGAGAAATTATTTTGGTTTCTTCTCTCATATTTATTTGGATGGAGAAACTAAGAGATTTCATGAATTTTACTAAGGGTGGAAAATAAATATATCCATATCCATGAGGGGTACTTAAAGTCTAAAAGTGTATGGATATTAAATACAACATGAAAACATTTTGATACAAAAGCTGTAATTTTTTTTTGCACCAAAATCCTTATCGGTAAATAAATCTCAATTTTTTAAAAATTATTTTAATATTTAATGGCAAATAGTAAAAAGTTAAAGATGAAATATTAAATAAAACACTTACAATAACCCTACTTATACTGAGAAAATTCTATCTGAAAAATTCTAAAATTTACTGGAAAAATGGGAAATTTCAATGGAAGAAACGCCTAAAATCTGTAAATTCTAAATTTTGTCTTATTAATACAGAAGAAAATCATGCAACAAGAGAAAAAGTAAGACTTTTTTAAAAAAACGCCGACTTTCATGATAGAGTCTTATTTAGTGATAACATCCATATCAATCATAAAATGTATGATATGGATGTTATCACTAAATACTAATCGGAATAATTGAGATCGACCATGTTATCCTTTCCATAATTGCATACCATTTTATAAGTTATAGATTTTTACATTTATATAATTATTTATAAACAAAATAAGAGAAAATAAAATTAAAACGGATCGAAGTTTTGTTAAAATTTACTACAGAAAATTATAAGAAAATTATGTTGTCCTAGAAATGAGTATTTTTATGAAAAGTGTGGCAGTTTTAAGTGTTTATTGTAGCATTAGAGAAACAACTCGAACATATGTAAATTATTTCAATAACGTGTAATTTATTATAATAACGGTAACAAAGAGGATAACAAAATGTAAATTACCGTAAAAAACATGAAACAAAAGTTCTTCGTAACAAATTCACTTTTGTACAATTGAATTTTTATTGACTTTGTTTTGTTTAAAGAAAAACTTAGAATTAACATATGGTTTGTCATACAACTTACGACATAATTAGCTAGTAAATAGGATTTTAAATTCAGCTTACCATCGAAATTACGAAGGTTTTGTAAAGAAACTTCGTAAAATTACATTTGAAATTTGGCAGCGCCGTTAGCTTGATACATTCGCCCGGTAAATAAAACGGATTTTCAATTTAGTTTTATTTTAAATAAAGTTATAAGTGGCATTTGTACCCACCAGAGGTGAATCCATATAAAACACTAATATGTATTATCTATTCGCTGTTCAATAATTTAGTATTTTAATTTAAAATTGCGTCATTTAAGAAAAGCGCAATGACATGCATCGCTTCACCGGATGTTGTTTAATTAACGACTAAAAATGAAATCGGTTAACAATGAAAATGAAAATAAAAAAAAGAAAATAGCCATGTTATATGAACGTGTGGTCCAAGGATAAATGAAAATTATACTTAATTTTATGAATATGTAAATACGGTTGAAGACTTGAAACTGTCAGATCAACCTTCGATCGTTGGAATTTTCAAAATGTATAATTTCTTAATTAAGAGAAAAGTTATTACAAATGCTGCTCACAATTTGGTTAAGCAAGGAAATAAATTTGAAAAACCAATTTGTTACTGGGCGGATATGATAAACAAAGATCAAATTTCAATTGCAATTTTAGGGAGTGTCAGTACAAAAACTTCTTAATTTCTATGATACATGTACAAGTAGGTATTAAAAATAAAAAATAATAAACATAAAGTTGGTACCTATTTATTTACTATAAATGACAAAGTTACTTATTCTTGGAGTCGGTTTCAGCACCGCCGATCAACTTATACATATGCAAAATTTTATATTACGAATATACCCTTTACGAAACTACTCCATACGGCGAGTAAAATAGAAGTTTAGATTTTAAATTTAAATAACAAATCAATTAAAATTATATTTTTGTTTAAGTTAGTAAAGAGTGCTAGCATCGACTCCGAAAATAAGTAAGTTATTATTTATAGTGAACAAATGAGTACCTATTTTGAGTTGATTATTTTTTTCTTTTTAGTACCTACTTTTTTAAAGCCAGGTTTTTAAAAGATATTTTATATAGTACAATTACCTAAGAATTTTTTTTATTATCCAAGTTTGAAAACGATTCCTCTAAATTTATAATCCCCATCATCGGGGAAATTTTGTCAAAATATAAATGCACATAACTTATATAGATATAAATATAAATATATATATATATATATATATATATATATATATATATATGTATATGTATATATATATATATATATATATATATATATATATATATATATATATATATATATATATATGTATATATACTTATGTTTAGATGAATACTTGAAAGATCCATCCTTTCGAACTGTGTTATACACGATCGGTTGAAAAGAAGTAAAATGTACAAAGTTTCCAACATCAGTGTTACCTTTTTATCGTCTATTTCGTTGATATAGGAAAAAAGTAAGTCATTAAAATATAGCCCCTAATGTGACCAAAAATATTTATGGGAATGTGATTGAAAATATAAACGTGATAACATTAGTAAGTGGAAAAATAATGAAAAAAGCGGAATTCTCTCGTTGGTCGTTGTAAAATAAGCCATGTTCATAAAAAGTTATCTGATTGGAGTAATCCAATATTTTTGTGTTACTCACTTAATTGTGTATTTGGTACTGCTGTACTTTTTCAGAACACGCAAAACTGGGTTTGAGATATAATGGCTGATTTTAAATGCCACCCTATGCTGCTTGTTACCCCGGAACAGATGAAAGCAATACGAGAGGATGTGGGTCTCACCGACCTGAATAATCTGGAAGAAGCTATTCAGCACGTACTGGAGTGGTTTGCTAAGGAGAATCACTTACCCGATATGGTATTGGGTGGGTGATTTTTATCTATAGTTTTCACAATTATGTAGTATTAACAACGAGAGAACAAATAAGACCTCATCGACCAAAACTCGCATTGGATGAAATAGCTAGTTACTTTATCTTTTCAGTTTTAATGAACAATGTGCTGTACATAATGTTATCAGGTTTTCCTTGCTTATTTCAATTATAGCAGTAATTGATTCCTTATAAATATAACAAAAAATAATATATACAAAAAATGTTAGCGAAACTAATTCAGATTCCTTTAAGGTTAATAATATTTTGTTATTATTTATAAATAATATTTAAAACAGATATTTCGAATGAGTAGTCTCATTCGGTATTTAACTATAAATTTTTTTTAAAATTTTTGAAGCATTAAATTTATATTTTTTGAGTTTCAGAAAAGAAAGCCATCGAAAATGTGTACATAAGTAGGAAGTGTTCCCTGGAGCAGACGAAAAAGAAGTTAGACACGATGTTCGCTATGAAGTCGCTTTTACCAGAGTACATCACGCCACGCGACCCGATAGGTTCCAATATTGAAATGATTTTCAAAACTTGGTAATTTTCGGTTTTCCTTAAACTAATTTGCAAAACTTATGTATGAACATAGCTTATCTTAAGTAAGTTGTCTTTATTGTATATTGACCGAATCTATGCCAGACCTAGGAATTTATGTCAGTATATCATGGGCGCTAAGCGAAGTTTAAAAATTTTATATTTATGAATAATAAAATAGGCCGAAACTTTAAAAAATATATGATTTTACTAGTTACATAATTATGAGTTGATCAATAATACCATTTTCTAAATTATTGGCTCCAACTTTAGTAATTATTAGAAAAAAAAGTAAGGTTTTTTTCTCTAATAATTATGTAAGGTGGAGCCAATAACTTAGAAAATTGTATTATTAATTAACTCATTGCTATGTAGCTGGTTAAATTATTCAGTGTTATGAAGCTAGTAAAATCAGGCAAGTTATTAGAGACAAAAGCTAAGATTTAAGAAAACCATTTGTATTCAACAATTTTAAATTAGAAAGACAGAATCATATTTCTATGAAAATACGTAGATTAATGATACAAGATATTGGTAATGGATAAAGAAACAAAACACTGTGTAAACGCTTATTTACCTAATGGTACTATGTAAGAAGGAATGGTAGTGTTTAAAGTAGTTTCATTTCTTGTTCTATAGGCAGACTATATTTTGTAATACTTAAGTCTATTATATCATTAACTGAAGTATAATTTATAGGTATTTATTACATACTATGGCATAAAAACAATCGTACTATATTCTAATGAACTACTTCTCCCGTCAGTTCGTGATCCCGGTCTGCCTATAAATGGTTCTTTTAGTTTTTTGTTACTTTAAAAAGCACATCAAAAAGCAAATATTGAAAATTTCCTTATTTTTATGACATTTGTCCAATACGTAAAATTATTACGTCTATTGTTTTCTTCACATTTTCCAATGAAAATGATAATTGTTGTATATACTTCATTGGAATAGGTTTTAGGATATATTAAGAATTCCTTGATTTTCATGATATTTGTTTAAGACGTAAAATCGTTACCTCTATTGTTTTCTTAAAATTTTCCAACGAAAATTATAGTTGCAGAATATAAATCATTGGAATAGGCTTAGAAACTTTTTGTTTCTTTTTTAAATATAAATATGAAAATGCTCATATTGTATACCGCTTGCTCATAATGCCTCCAAAACTTTTCAACGCTCTCTGTTTCTGAATTAATTTGGTTTTAGATCTGCTATTTAACATGATAAATTTTTAAAAATCTAAGTAACAAAATGATCTAAGTGATGTAATCTATATAATATCATTTTCTTTTTACATACATGGCGGTGTTAGAAACTGTATAGTAATAGAAGTCATGACAGTACTTATTCTATGCATGTTTATCTTAATTTCTTTATATAAATCGGTTACGTGTTATCAAAACTATTTTATAATTATTCACTTTCATTGGAATTATAATTTCGGATATAGAAATTATTAAAGAGTTAAAATAATTGCAGTAATTTCATACCTCTACCCAAATTGGCTCCAGACAATTCGCGAATTATAGTTTTTCAAGTTCGAGACATTAATCCTGATGACTTTTCTATTATGGATCTGGCAAAGCTTGTGAATATGGTGAGTAAATTTTATATTATTGTAACTATTATAAAAAAAATTATTATACGCATACAATTAGAAGTTTGAAATTAATATAATGGATCACAAATCACATAGAAAAAGAAGAATTCCTTAATCGCAATTGTTTCACATAATTGAAAAACTAAAATTACTTTATAAGGTGTGAAAGAACAAATTTTAGTTTTTGGCGGTCAAGAGTAGTTTAGATTTTTTAAAGTAAAATTAAGTAAAATGATAAATCAATTTCGCCTAGTTTGTAACTAATGTCGATTTGTATCAATAAGGAAGTGCTAAAAGAAGAATTCCTTAATCGTAATTTTTTCACATACTTGAAACAGTAAAATTACTTTAAAAGGTGTGAAAGAACAAATTTTAGTTTTTGGCGGTCAAGAGCAGTTTAGATTTTTAAAGTAAAATAATAAATCAATTTCGCCTAGTTTGTAACTAATGTAGATTTGTATCAATTTTTGGTCAAGAGTAGTTTAGATTTTTTAAAGTAAAATAATAAATCAATTTCGCCTAGTTTGTAACTAATGTAGATTTGTATCAATAAGGAAGTGCCAAAACGTAAATGCGTTTTTTTTTCAAAATAAACTTGAAACAAGAGTAGTTTTGTATCAGTGATAAAGTTCCAAAATTTAAATCAGTTTTTTTTCCAAAATAACGTTAACTAATGGATTTGGTAGCATAACTGAAAACGTACTTTAAATTTCAAGTAACCTTTAAAAGTTTATTCCTCAAAGAAGTGCTCAGGAATTTTTGTATAAATTGAAAACTTTTTAGTATAGATTTATAAATTTTCCCGAAAATTGTTAGAAGACGAATTAAAGTTTTTCTTTAAATTTGTGTGTTTCGATAAAAATAAGTTATAAAATATTCTATCTATTTTAAAAATATTCTAATATGCTTCATGCTGATGTTGAAAAAAAAAGTGTCCTGTATTTATATATAAAATGAATTCCTGTATTTGCATAATTAAGTAATGTTTTATGTATTAGAGAAAAAATAACAAAACAATAACGTAGTAACCGGAGGATATCTACTGCAATGGAATTAAATTTATTCCGAGCGGCTTTGCGGCGGTGGTCACGATATTCCTTGATATCCTGTCGAATATAATAACTCAATAAATACGTTCTCTTGGACAGTCAGACATATGCAGTCTATTAACTTCTGATTTACTGAAAACACACTGTAAAATGTTAAAAGAACAGTAATGGAATAAATATATTAACGATATTAAAAAAAATGTTAATGTGTCACAATTTTTTTAAATGTGTTATTTAATGGGTGAGACAATATTATTAAATACACAAATTATAAATGAGAGTATTGGTGAACCGAAACGTTTCCTTTCTTTTCTTCAGCATACTTACGGAAGAAAAAAAACGGTATCTTTTAAAATATCGGTAGATTTTAAAAATATTAGAATGTCTGCGTACATTCCAAATAATGTATTGAGAAATGTCGCTTTTACTCGCGAATTGCTGATCAGCTCAGACACAAATTAAGAGAAAGGATCGGATCTAATACGAACTATATTTGAAAATAACATTTCCGTGTATACTAGCTCCTTGTATATCATTAATCTGTCGTTGAAATCCAGCCAAGTTCCGGAACCTTGGAAAGTGGAAAATATATCAATGGAAAATATCTACAAAAAATAAATTCGACTAAGGTTACAGGTTACAGGTTTTTATTGATACTTGGTAACGTTTTGAATCATTACTTTACGAGGTCATCTACGCACACATGAAACTTTATTTTACACTTTTTCAGCACATCTTCGTACCAAAAAAACCAAAGTTCTTATAAGGTTGAATATATTACCGAGATAGCCAACGCTTTGGATACACAAAATCAGGTTGACATTGTATACACTTAATTCTTTGTAATAAAACCCGAGGCAATGTGTCACATATTGAAATTTGTCCGTCACTACTTCGGCTACAATACTAAGGAAGACAGCGTTTACTGGCGTAGAAAGGGCGTCTGCCTCCGTTATTTCTAGGAAGTTTTATAAACAACCTAAGCTCCATTTTTCTGCCTATAAATCATCTCATATCTGCAGGCAACCTCAACATTTATAAAATTATGGAGATGTTTGATTACAAGTATTCCTCAATTAAAAAGATAACTACTGCTCTATTCAATAAGAGAAACTCGTAAGTCAGGAACACAAATAAAGATCTCGGAATCATTGTTGACAAAAAATTAAATTTGGCAAGTCACGTGATATATGTAACTAACAAGGCCTCTAAAATGCTAGGTTCTGTCTTTCGTGCAAATAAGAATTTCAAAAAGTTGCAAGCTTCCAAATTCTTTTGCGATTCTTTAGTCAGATATTTATTTGAATATGGGGGTGTGGTTTAGAATTCAAGGCAATATGTACTCTGAAAAATCAAGACAATTAAAAAAAAAACCATATTTCCTTTGTAAAGACCTGGTGTCGTTGACATTAAATTGTCATGAAGAAAGCCTATTGCATATCAAAATGTTTCTTTTGAAATAAATGCTCCATTCGAAAGAGTTGAAGTCATGTTTTCTGGTCTTTTACATGACTCTATGTTGCCCTAACACAGGGTTATTCAACATTGTGAATAGATTTTTTGTGTTGTGAATGTGCTTCATTCTTCAATAGACATTTTTGGTTCGCAAATACTCTAATTTAAAAATGATTTTATTAATTAAAAATGTCTCACTCATTAAATAATAAATTTAGAAAGATAACTAAATTCTTTTCTATTTGGTTTACTGAATCTTATTGCTAATGTTGACTTATTCTATCAAACAGTCGTATTAAATACGGTTGTACAGTTTAATTACAGACTTTTTACAGATTATTTAACTTCGCAAAGTTTTAAATGTCAATTATTTTTAATGTTAATTGAATGGATTGACGAGAATATAGTATATTTTTCAGAACATTGCTTTTGGTTTGATATCGTTTAATGAATTTATAAATCTCATGCGCTAGAAATCGGTCTTTTGATAGAATAGCTATTCCGTATAATATATTTTCATATATATTGTTAGCTTATTCCTTTCAAAATATACATAGTACCTTCAGGACATATTTGAGTAATTGTAAAATAATGGTTATTATTTGAAAACTCAATTTATGTGTGAGGTTAAATTTGCTGGTGAGCGGGGCTTTTGAGAAAGAAAGAGGGGACAAAGTAACAATTTGCCATCGATCCTAAAATATTTAAAGAGACAGTAGTTTGCTTATTTACGAGTATTTATGTTAGCAAACGCTATTGTATGGCAAAAGTTCCATTAACTTGCCATTTTATTATTTTATGGTGTTTAGTGCTTTTCCAAATAATTTTTTTAATTGGTTTAAATTGTCATTAAAATTATTTTATTTGATTATGACTAATATTATTTAAATAATTCTTTTCGTCCATTTGATTTAAAATTTAAGTGCACAAAGCAACGAAAATGACAATAATTTGTTAATGAATTACTTATTTTTTCTCATCCTCAGTGATTTATCATAAGATGACGCAGTGTTATACATAAAACTTAATTTGAATTATACCGAATACTAATTTGGTTTCTACAACAAATTTTCCACCAGAAATTTACAGCACAGTAATTTGGTTTTTTGAATTCCCCACAAAATTGTTTTTCACTAACCAAAGTGCAAATTAAAAAGGAGATTTTTGCATAAACGACATTTAAAATTCTTGTTTCTGTAAACTGCTTCACTGTACAATTATTTATATAAAAATATACGGAGTATATGAAACATTTTACCAATTTTACTTACCCGACTGATGCTTACTGTTGACTCACTTTTAATCATGAACAATCACGAGTGTTAAATCCAAATGTTAAAGTTGTTTTAAAGTAAAAGATATAATACAAAATCGCATTTATAAAAGAAAATAATTCAATTGACATATTATATTATTTATTAACAGGTATCCGAATATCGGCTGCATAATGACTACGCAACTAGCTTCCGCCTTATAGCAGATTACCGTAATTGGACATTACCAATTTTGCTTAAGTGGACACCGACAATCATTAAAAATATGGAGATGTTTATAACGGTATGTAAATGGCTCACATTAGCGGTGGCAGAATAATAGATAATAAATATATAGTTTAAATTCTGTTTGAGTTAAAAAATATATTTCCTGATTTATATATTAAATCTCCCCCCTTTCCATCCGTGAAATAAATAAAACATTATAGGGGTAAAAAAATTATATTTTAGCGTATCATATTTTTTTTATTCAATAATTTAAATACTTCTAATTATCCAATACTTATTTCAAAATTGCACTTTTCATTCTAGAGAAAAAATATGCTTTATTGTAAGAAAATACAATAATTGCAATTTACTAATTTACCAATTTCATTATTTAAAATTAATTTCTAAATTTCGTATTTATTTTTACGAAATTTTATTATTGTTAATTTAGTTTATGCACTTAAGTATTTAAATTTGACAATAACAAATATTGTATGCAATATAAAAGAACAAGTGAATTTTCCATTAATGATTATCCCAGAAATGATCCTTGCGAATTATCGCTATTTGCGCGAAACGTAACGACTTCATTTATTCCTATACCAACCTGTCAACATCCTATTTGCCATTACACTTCCGACTTTCTCATTAATATCCTAATTGATTTTTGCCACAATATATACATGTGCATACTTACCTAATTGTCTACTTAAAATTCTAGTTGATTCATGCCTCTGTAGTACTTGTACATACATTTAGCATTTACCAAGCTAATTACTATGTTACTTTCATGCATACATTAAAATAAGTAGAACGAGTCCAAAATCGACTATCAACGTTAATTCACAAACCACGCACATAGATGTGAGCATATTTTACTTGGCACCGACTCCAAAAATCTTGAGCGGTATCAGTATTTTACAAATTTTTTTATGTCCGGAAAGGATATTTCAGTGCGAAAGTTTCAAATGAGAACTTTTATTATTTTATGATTAAGTGCACTTCTTATGTGGTATTTATTTTAGGTTCGTAATTTTTTTTTAAATGTTTTATCTTTCTATTTTTAAAAAGAGAAAATATTTAAAAAAAAAATTTAATATATTCTTATATTGATGTGCACATACACACACATTAACTTATACAAAGCCATATAGATCATTTTCGTTTGGCTTCACTGGAGTCTTCAGTCACCGTTGTGCTTTAAACCATACATATATTTATACACTATACACCTGCCTATTAATATTCTAGTTGCTATATGCTTTTGTATGTACTTACTTGATTTACTTTGTCATTTTCTTGCTTACGTTAGTATAAGTGAAACGACTTTATGAGTTTAATTCTCATCATTAACAACTTCCCGTCACCATCTCCCGGTTCCACCATTGTACCCTGATTTTACTAAAGGACCAATTTATGCCCTTAGTTGTCTCAAAACTTCAGAAACGTTGTTATTAGATTATTATTAGACCTATATCATACAAACTCGATTATAGCAGCTGTCCTGTACCTTGTTAAGTAATTATATAGTGTATATCTAATTTCCATGGCCAAATTCTAACCAATTTTTTTTAATCTGCTGTGGGGCTAAGCAAACAAAACAAATGCTAAAATGCACAAAGAACACCGTGCCACTGTAACATCAGGCTGAGGAATTGGAACCCGCAGTGCAATAATAGAGTCTCTGCTTGAGCTCCGCAATACTAATTTAAGACGGCTGTTTCTCAATTCCCAGTAGATAAGGCAGTACACCCACGGCGTCAAGACTGAGGAATTGGGCCTCGGAGTTCAAAGGCAGTCTCTGGTTAAGACTAAATATATTACTTCAAAAAACAGCAGATTTTCAAGTCTTACGGTTTAGGCAGGCAATACCCCTGCAGCGGTAGGCCAGAGAAGTTGCAACCCGAAGTTTATTACAAGTGTCCTCGCTTGAGACCTAAAATACTAATTTAAATCAGATTATCATCCATTTTTACGATTTAAACAGACAGTACCCCTACAGCGTTAAAACTGAGAAGTTGGAACACGGAGTTAAGTGGAAATCTTTGCTAGAGACCCAAACTTCTAATTTAGAAACAAAAGGTCACCAAGTCTCATTGTTTAAGCAGATAGTGCACCTGCAGTATTAGAATTTGGATCAAAGGTTGAAATTATATTGCATGTACTTGTATATACTTACCTATCTATTTAAATAATTACTTTCTTGCTACGCCAAGATATCTCAATGGACTCAAATTTAAATTAGTTTACTCATCATCATTGAAGAGATCCTGTCTTCATCTTCAAGTTTCATTATTGTACTTTAATCATGTTAAGGAGGCATAGAGGAGGAGTATTGTACTTTAATTTCCATTGGAGGAGGAGTATTGTACTTTAATTGGCTAAATTTAATTCACATACATTTAATTGGCTCCTTACCATAATTAGAGTGGTTAGATTATCATTAGGTATAAATGATTGAAACTCAGTCGCGGTACATGTGCTGTGTAAATTTTCATATATTATATGTAATGTCTTCTATTTCAATAGTCGGATACTTCCAAATTTTTATAGAGTCGTACTAGGAGTATCCTTTAAAAAAAGGAATTATCCAAATTGGTCGAGAAACGTCGGAGAAATAAGTAACATATATATAAAAATACAAATTCGAACTGCGACCTTTCTCCCTTATTGAAATCGGGAAAAAGGGGAAGTTTTGAAGGTCCTCTAACAGTATTCCAAATTTACAATGAAATGCTTTCACTAAATAGGGTTAAAATTTCAACGCAAGGCAAATAAACCCAAAATAAAAAAACCTGCTATTAATTAAATAGTTCTGTTACCATCTTCCGCCCCCAACATCAAACCCTAGCCACTATCTCTGACTATTTACAGACATGTCAAATGAGTTCAAATTTGATCTTTAATTTCTCAATGGAGCCTTGTACTGTTATGCGTAGATACAATTCTAAGTATATGCCCGGAGTGCATCACCACATCCTATAAACTATGGGACCGCTAGGGAAGTGTATTCTTTTGAATGAAAAAGGAATTTTCAATGTCAGTATTATCAAAGTTGTATGTAAACATCACCAAAAAATATATCCTAGATATTTACTGGTTGAATTTCTCCTTCTTGAAAGTGTATTAAAAATATTAATTAACGGGTTTATTTACAATATTTCGAAAATATAACTTTAAATTATATTAATAGTATTTTATTGTTAGGATATTTAAATTTAATTGTAATTTTTTGATATATTCGTTACATTGTGTTAAGTGATTAAATAAAATAGTTAAATAAATATACGGAAATAAAATTTAATATCTGACTTGGCTTTGAATGTTTATTTTTCGTCTTCATTTGTTATATATAATACACACTATCGCTCATAAGTTAAACCAACCATTGTGGATATTCTAGAAAAAGATACTTTTTAATGGCATCTAAACAGCTTTGAAACGCTTTGTGGTGTTTGAAATATTTATTAATTAAAATTTACATTATTTTTATTTTTTTACAAAGCAGTTTTATTTTATGGGGTATGAGATATGATTACATCATTTATAATAAAAAAAATGACATTTTATTTTTAAATCCTTAATAATTCATAATTAAAGTATAGTTCATTAAAAATGTATAATAATATACTCAAATACACAAACAATTATATGGAACAAAAATTGTCATTAAATATTTGAATTCAACTTATATCTTGTAGTCATATTTTTTTATTATGGCATACGAATATATGGCAACGCAGTATATGTATTAGGCATTAACATCTAAGTGGCACCATGTCATAAAAAACAATTAGTATGCATTAGCTGTCTCTGAACATCTATTGCCTCTGAAAAACTATTTTTCATTGTCTTTTTTTAAGTCTGTGTTTTTATTGAACTATTTCACTTAATATTTCTGCAGGCATGTTACGGAGGCAGATTTAAATGCATTCACATCGTTAATGCACCTTCATTTATAAGTAGTATCTTGGGCCTGCTTAAGATGGGTTTAAAACCTAAAATGTATAATAGGATAATTGTACACGACTCCATGAAGAACTTGTTTGAGGTGTTGCCCAAGGAAATTTTACCGAAAGACTTTGGCGGCAGTGAGCCTGCAGTTAACCATATTGCTGGTAAAGAACAACTTGATTATCTTTAACTTATTGTTATGTCTTGCTAATTTTAAGAAACTGAATTAAAATGAATTTAAAAGCAACAGTTCTTTCATAAGACACGATTGTACGTACTTGACATATTTGTATATTGTATATAGTATATTTTTTTATTAATAACCTTGATTTAAACAAAACTAGCAAATTTAGCAGATACCCTGACTGTTGGTCGTGGCCTTTTTGAAGTTTTAATATCATCAAATAATATTTGAAACGAATTTCTCTGAAAAATTTGTTTCTGAATACACATTGTTCTCATTCGTATGTCCCTATTGAACATATTTTAAAATAATTACTTATATTTTTGAAGATGAAATTTTTTTCTCTTAAGTATAATCATTTTAAAAGTAAAAATGAACTGTTTTTAATTCCATGATTTACCAATTTCTTTTTTTTCTCGGAAATTAAATTTCTTTCGATATAGTTAAAATATTAGATTTGATATAGGGTTTGATGTTGTTATTTTAACTTATCGTCAAAGTGAACAATCTTTTTTTATTTAATTGAACGAGACAGAAGTTTGAGTATAATTTAAGATATAAGATATTTTTAGAAAATGTACAATTAAATTATTACAAATTGCGCAGAATAATTTATAAAAAATTAAAAACTTGGTATTAATAGGTTGTTTTAAGTTTTAGGTACATGTATTACTAAGTTTATAAATACCGTTTTTTTCCTATCAACTAATTAAGATTTTCTTTATATATGATTTGTTAGCTCTAACTTTCCAAATGTATAACGAACGCATTATTATTAAATTATAGAGAATGAAATGATTATGGAAAAAAAACAATACATACGGAAAAGTGGACTAGTAAATAGTGTATTTATTCCCTTTCAGACGAGTGGTACAAAGAATTTTGTAAACCAGAAAATAGACAGTTCTTAATCGAGTCTGAGAAGTGGAAGTCCGACGAGGATAAGCGAATCGGCGGGAGTATCAATTCGACAGAATTTGGCGTGAGTGGTACTTTTAGAAAACTAGAAGTCTTCTAGGAAACAAGTTGTCATATGAGGGTAACGAATATTTGTCCATTGTTAACTGCGTATGTTATATGCTATCATAGGTTAAGTGGTTGTGAAACATTTTCATTATTTATATTTTCCTATAATTTTCCATGGACGACACATGGGTTATGAAATGGTAATTAACACTTTTTTATATTAATATTGAAACGAAGATAAATACAAAATATAATCTGTGGTGAACTTGATTCATCTAAAATTTGTTTTTAATGTCAGCATCTTAATTTAAATTGTTATGTAGGCTTAAATCGTTTCAATAAAATGTTTTTTAACTGCACCTCACACTCAGTTTTAATTTTTTTTAAATAAATGTATAGCTTCTTTTTTATTTCCTAAAAAAGATAATTAGAATTAAGTTCACAGACCGAGAAAAAAAATGGGGAGAAAATAAAATTATAATCAGCAATATGAAATCCAGCAACTGGCAAAACATCATGTATTATATACATACTGAAATTTAAACGTGTTCAATTTATGGTAATCAAGCAAATTCTGTACTTCAGTATATGATTTGCAGTTCACACACACGAAGTAAACATTACCAGTACGTGGAATTATAGATACAACGTACGAACTTTATACCTATACTGTGTAAATTTACAAGAACTCCTCGATTAAGAAATGGTCATAAGAAATTAAAATTGATTACATCACTTCAGGCCACCAATTTATATCGCTAAGGCTATCGCGAGATTATCTTCAGCTATATTCGGATTGAAAGAAATTTGGTGTTTCATCCCATACGCATACAGAAAAATCATTGTGTTACAATAACGATCTTTACCACCAGTCTCGCAAATATCTTCTTGGAAAAGAATTTTAATAATATACAGGATTTCAAGTATATGTATTATATTTTGTCCGTGAATTACTTACCGTGTTACCCACTCGCTTCGTACATGGAAATTAATATTTTATTAGTTTATTTTTGGAAATGTCCATTTTCGTCATAAAAGTAAATAAACAATGGCGACTATCGAATGTTGCACTGTTGATTTTGTGATTATGTAGGACTTTTCAATTTAACTTTTAATGAAAAAATAGCATAACTGATTAATCGAAACTAATCTTGAAATTAAATCTTCCTAATAAATCTAGTGCACGGCAATACCGGTTCCGAACTAGGCGTTGCATTTTTAATAAAATATTTTGCTGGTCTTTTTTATTATTCAGAACTGAATAAAGTAAAAGGAATAAAAGTGGTTTTGATGATCTAGGTAATTTGAGCAATTTGGCAAAGAACATGTCAATTCGACGGGCAACTATCTATTAGGAATTGGGAACATGATGAAAGAATAGATTGAAATAGACATATTTTAAAAAGTTAATAGGTTCTATTTCTGTAATAAATAAGCAAAAATAATATTTTCATGCACACAATGAAAGTCATAGATCGGTAAGTCGGGGTAAGTACATAAGTCGAGACTTTATGATTTTTTGAGTGTTTATGATTCAAATACTGAGACAGATTTTTCAAGCTATTACACATTCAATGCTAATTTCGAGGCTATCAGAGCAAATTCAAAATGATTTAATTTTTTCATGGCTGACGTTATGCTTGACGAAATTAGTTTAGAAATAGTCCGCATTAAATTTATTTCAATAATGATAGACAAAACACTGGACGTCAGTAGGAGGGAACAACTCAAAACTATAGTAAAAGATATAGTAAAAAACTATAGTATAGTCAACTGGTACTGAGGAGGATTTTCTTTGTTTTATAAATCTTGGTTGCGAATGAACAGCACATATCTCAAGTAAAGAATTTTTCGTCAAATAGAACGTTCAATCTTAGCAGCAAATTAGCAGCGCAGTGTTATAATGGCGAGATAAATATGTTTTAGCAAAGTTATGTCCATATTCCTAATTTAGTTTTATCAAAATCTACAGATAATATTGCGAGTTGTAAAATATTTTTTGCTCACCTCATGAAATTAATTTTGTTTTTGAGTAAATCAACGAAGCGAAGCTCAGTTTTGGTTGAGAAAGCTGATAGGCGAATACCTTTTGTTTTCGCTACAAGGTGGCAAAATAATTCTCGCATGATAAAAAGCATATACTATCATAGGATATTTGATCATTGAAATATATTTCAGGTCATACAATTTAACTTTGAGAACTAGGAAGAAGTGTTTTTTTTCTAGATTACAAAATTAGAAAAAAATTAATTTAATGTATGTTTAAATATTTTTTCCGAAATATTTACTCATAAGGATGTAATATTTAACATCAGTCAATGTAAAATAAGAAATGTAGCATTTTCTCTGAAAACGAATGATGATTTCAAAACGTGGTTCAATACAGAGTTTACTAATAGCTTCTAGGTACACATATCGCAAAACGCGGATATTCTGTAAAAAAAGCGAACTAATTTGAGTTCCAAAGAGTATAATAGCAGTATGTTTAGAGAAATAATAGAAGCCATTTTAATACAAATTATTAATAGATTTTAGTCATATGAATCCTTGGCTTTTCTCGACTTGTTACATTCGATTAAATATTCCCAATATAGTACATTCCCCGAAAGTCATTTCTGTTCGTTACAAGTCAATTATTTGAAAACGTTTGATTTTTCAAAATGAAATAATTAACTGAAAGTAATTTATAAATCTACAGTATTTCGCATTTTGAGTATTTCAAATTTACATGAATATACGAGTATATATAAACTTATTATATGAACTTTTGGGAACTATTAATTTATGTAAATAAATTTTATCGATCCCTTCTTCTACCGGTAAAACTAAAATACCCTTTTCAATTTTAGTATACGCAAAACCAAAAAATACTCCTTTATTGGATATAACAGTTTTTGAAAAGGAGTTAGTGGCAAATTTAAAGTAAAAATTTTTTTTTATGCAGACGTTTTACAACATTTTTTAGGTAAAGAAAGACGAATAGATTTAGAATAACGACATTTTTTTAACTTTTTGGCTATATAAATAAATAAATTAAAAAAAATTATTAACGTAAATAAATACTATAGTATATAGTAATACGTATAGTAAAATAATAAAATATAAATAAATAATTAACAAAATTTAATTTAAATCATTATCTTTACCACTTAATTTAAATATGCATTATTCCTAAATAGGTGGGCTGACATGCCAGGATTTTTATATTAACGGGTTTCTTCAAAGCCAGATATATTATAATCTGGATGTAGTACTCCTCAAGGTGTTTGTTTGGTTCACAATATAATACAATTTGCGTTAACATTTGTGCTTATGCGGTTTTGTTTTTGGACTTTGGTTATCAAAAATAGTAAGAAAATAACGAAAGAAGTACAAGTTGGTAAGAATTAAATTGGTAAAGATTTTGATAAAAGTAATTTTGATGAGAATAAAATTTTAAAAAATCAAATAAACATAACTTACGTGGGCGCGGACGCTAGCGTGCCTTTGTGTATATCTATGTACTTCACGTAATTTTTATATTTCTTTCTCTTCGTAGCTTGCCCTACCAAAAAAGCATTACACGTCATTGATATTTGGTTCTATAAGTTTGGTGCTTTCGTTAATGAGACTCTCGCTGGATATTAATTTTATTGTTCTTAGGTGGTGTAACTGGGTGCGCCATGTAAATTAGATACGTTACGTGGTAAAATCATTTGCAAAAACTTTAATGGAACTCGCGATACAAGAGTTGCCTACACATTTAGGTTCTCATAAACCTTTGAGGATACATAGTATTTCTATTTCACTATATGCAAATATTAATTTTTTACAACGTAAATTTCTTGCCACTTTTTCACAGGCATAAAAAAATGAAAACGTGGATTTTCCTATTAGTTTTGCATAGATTTCTAAAATTTTGTACTGAAAAGTTTCTAAATCAAGAAGAGGGAGGGGAGGGGTGTGCGAGAAGGTACCCTATATTTTGCGTATTTATCAGTATATCTGCAAATACATATTACCTAAAGTTATGAAAAAATATGTTCATACGTATGAGATCCTTAATAGAATATTATATTACCCTTAGAGAATGGAAAGAATATAATGTTGCTTTAGCCCTTTCAAAACGACACACTATATATAGAATTAAAGACATTTTCTTTTCGAGTACTTTATTTCAACGGTCTAAATATTATTGAGTGTAAGTTATTGAGATAACTACGGGTTACAATGTTTCATTACTACGTCAAATTATTCTATTTCGCGATTTCTAAGAAAACTACTGTAACAGACACACTGACAGACACGTAAGTGGTCTTATATGGATTCCGTTTTTCCTTTCGAGGTATGGAACTTTAAAAAGTAATGAAGTGTCTGGTAGAAATTGGTCAGATAGCATTGTACTTATTCACAATTTTTTTAGTAATATAAAAAATAACACTAATAAAAAAATACGATATTTGCCTATCCGACTAACGCTTGAGATCGCTATTATTTCGCAAAAAATTGAAGGCGACTAAGGAAGCAATAAAATAATGTACAGGAAAACTATAGCGATTATCCTAGAAGTTATAATTTTTCTTAGGTTTACACCTGTTAAAATTATGGAATATAACGTATTGCAATATATTTACATTAGTAAAAAATAATATTTGTACATATTTTAACAGAAGTACTATGTACGCTCAATAGAATTAAAGTTTTTCTTTAAATTTGTATGTTTCGATAAAAATAACATAAAATATTCTATCTATTTTAAAAATATTCTAATATGCTTCATGCTGATGTTGAAAAAAAATGTGTCCTGTATTTATATATAAAATGAATTCCTGTATTTGCATAATTAAGTAATGTTTTATGTATTAGAGAAAAAATAACAAAACAATAACGTAGTAACCGGAGGATATCTACTGCAATGGAATTAAATTTATTCCGATAGTCCGTGGTCACGATATTTCTTGATATCCTGTCGAATATAATAACTCAATAAATATGTTCTCTTGGACAGTCAGACATGTGCAGTCTGTTAACTTCTGATTTGCTGAAAACACATTGTAAAATGTTAAAAGAGCAGTAATGGAATAAATATATTAACGAAATTAAATGTGTCACTATTTTTTTAAATGTGTTATTTAATGGGTGAGACAATATTATTAAATACACAAATTATAAATGAGAGTATTGGTGAACCGAAACGTTTCCTTTCTTTTCTTCAGCATACTTACGGAAGAAAAAAAACGGTATCTTTTCTCAAATGTACCTAATTAAAATATCGGTAGATTTTAAAAATATTAGAATGTCTGCGTACATTCCAAATAATGTATTGAGAAATGTCGCTTTTACTCGCGAATCGCTGATCACCTGAGACACAAATTAAGAGAAAGGATCGGATCTAATACGAACTATATTTAAAAATAACATTTCCGTGTATACTAGCCCCTTGTATATCATTAATCTGTCGTTGAAGTCCAGCCAAGTTCCGAAACCTTGGAAAGTGGAAAATATATCAATGGAAAATATCTACAAAAAATAAATTCGACTAAGGTTACAGGTTACAGGTTTTTATTGATACTTGGTAACGTTTTGAATCATTACTTTACGAGGTCATCTACGCACACATGAAACTTTATTTTACACTTTTTCAGCACATCTTCGTACCAAAAAAATCAAAGTTCTTATAAGGTTGAATATATTACCGAGATAGCCAACGCTTTGGATACACAAAATCAGGTTGACATTGTATACACTTAATTCTTTGTAATAAAACCCGAGGCAATGTGTCACATATTGAAATTTGTCCGTCACTACTTCAGCTACAATACTAAGGAAGACAGCGTTTACTGGCGTAGAAAGGGTGTCTGCCTCCGTTATTTCTAGGAAGTTTTATAAACAACCTAAGCTCCATTTTTCTACTTATAAATCATCTCATATCTGCAGGCAACTCAACATTTATAAAATTATGGAGATGTTTGATTACAAGTATTCCTCAATTAAAAAGATAACTACTGCTCTATTCAATAATAGAAACTCGTAGGTCAGGAACACAAATAAAGATCTCGGAATTATTGTTGACAAAAAATTAAATTTGGCAAGTCACGTGATATATGTAACTAACAAGGCCTCTAAAATGCTAGGTTCTGTCTTTCGTGCAAATAAGAATTTCAAAAAGTTGCAAGCTTCCAAATTCTTTTACGATTCTTTAGTCAGATATTTATTTGAATATGGGGGTGTGGTTTAGAATTCAAGGCAATATGTACTCTGAAAAATCAAGACAATTAAAAAAAAATACTATATTTCCTTTCTAAAGACCTGGTGTCGTTGACATTAAATTGTCATGAAGAAAGCCAATTGCATATCAAAATGTTTCTTTTGAAATAAATGCTCCCTTCGAAAGAGTTGAAGACATGTTTTCCGGTCTTTCACATATCTCTATATTGCCCTAACACAGGGTTATTCAACATTGTGAATAGATTTTTTCTGTTGTGAATGTGCTTCATTCTTCAATAGATATTTTTGGTTCGCAAATACTCTAATTTAAAAATGATTTTATTAATTAAAAATGTCTCACTCATTAAATAATAAATTTAGAAAACTAAATTCTTTTCTATTTGGTTTACTGAATCTTATTGCTAATTTTGACTTATTCTATCAGTCATATTAAATACGGTTGTACAGTTTAATTACAGACTTTTTACAGATTATTTAACTTCGCAAAGTTTTAAATGTCAATTATTTTTAATGTTAATTGAATGGATTGACGAGAATATAGTATATTTTTCAGAACATTGCTTTTGGTTTGATATCGTTTAATGAATTTATAAATCTCATGCGCTAGAAATCGATCTTTTGATAGAATAGCTTTTCCGTATAATATATTTTCATATATATTGTTAGCTTATTCCTTTCAAAATATACATAGTACCTTCAGGACATATTTGAGTAATTGTAAAATAATGGTTATTATTTGAAAACTCAATTTATGTGTGAGGTTAAATTTGCTGGTGAGCGGGGCTTTTGAGAAAGAAAGAGGGGACAAAGTAACAGTTTGCCATCGATCCTAAAATATTTAAAGAGACAGTAGTTTGCTTATTTACGACTATTTATGTTAGCAAACGCTATTGTATGGCAAAAGTTCCATTAACTTGCCATTTTATTATTTTATGGTGTTTAGTGCTTTTCTAAATAATTTTTTTAATTGGTTTAATTTGTCATTAAAATTATTTTTATTATGACTAATATTATTTAAATAATTCTTTTCGTCCATTTGATTTAAAATTTAAGTGCATAAAGCAACGAAAATGACAATAATTAGTTAATGAATTACTTATTTTTTCTCATCACTGAGGTTTTATCATAAGATGACGCAGTGTTATATATAAAACTTAATTTGAATTATACCGAAAGCTAATTTGGTTTCTACAACAAATTTTCCACCAGAAATTTACAGCACAGTAATTTGATTTTTTGAATTCCCCACAAAATTGTTTCTCACTAACCAAAGTGCAAATTAAAAAGGAGATTTTTGCATAAACGACATTTAAAATTCTTGTTTCTGTAAACTGCTTCACTGTACAATTATTTATATAAAAATATACGGAGTATATGAAACATTTTACCAATTTTACTTACTCGACTGATGCACTTTTAATCATGCACAATCACGAGTGTTAAATCCAAATGGTAAAGTTGTTTTAAAGTAAAAGATATAATACAAAATCGCATTTATAAAAGAAAATAATTCAATTGACATATTATATTATTTATTAACAGGTATCCGAATATCGGCTGCATAATGACTACGCAACTAGCTTCCGCCTTATAGCAGATTACCGTAATTGGACATTACCAATTTTGCTAAAGTGGACACCGACAATCATTAAAAATATGGAGATGTTTATAACGGTATGTAAATGGCTCACATTAGCGGTGGCAGAATAATAGATAATAAATATATAGTTTAAATTCTGTTTGAGTTAAAAAATATATTTCCTGATTTATATATTAAATCTCTCCCCTTTCCATCCGTAAAATAAATAAAAAATTATAGGGGTAAAAAAATTATATTTTAGCGTTTCATATTTTTTTTATTCAATAATTTAAATACTTCTAATTGTTCAATACTTATTTCAAAATTGCACTTTTCATTCTAGAGAAAAAATATGCTTTATTGCAAGAAAATACAATAATTGCAATTTACTAATTTACCAATTTCATTATTTAAAATTAATTTCTAAATTTCGTATTTATTTTTACGAAATTTTATTATTGTTAATTTAGTTTATGCACTTAAGTATTTGAATTTGACAATAACAAATATTGTATGCAATATAAAAGAACAAGTGAATTTTCCATTCATGATTATCCCAGAAATTATCCTTGCGAATTATCGCTATTTGCGCGAAACGTAACGACTTCATTTATTCCTATACCAACCTGTCAACATCCTATTTGCCATTACACTTCCGACTTTCTCATTAATATCCTAATTGATTTTTGCCACAATATATACATGTGCATACTTACCTAATTGTCTACTTAAAATTCTAGTTGATTCATGCCTCTGTAGTACTTGTACATACATTTAGCATTTACCAAGCTAATTACTATGTTACTTTCATGCATACATTAAAATAAGTAGAACGAGTCCAAAATCGACTATAAACGTTAATTCACAAACCACACATAGATGTGAGCATATTTTACTTGGCACCGACTCCAAAAATCTTGAGCGGTATCAGTATTTTACAAATTTTTTTACGTCCGGAAAGGATATTGCAGTGCGAAAGTTTCAAATGAGAACTTTTATTATTTTATGATTAAGTGCACTTCTTATGTGGTATTTATTTTAGGTTCGTAATTTTATTTAAATGTTTTATCTCTCTATTTTTAGAAATATAAAACATTTAAAAAAAAATTAAATATATTCTTATATTGATGCGCACATACACACACATTAACTTATACAAAGCCATATAGATCATTTTCGTTTGGCTTCACTGTAGTCTTCAGTCACCGTTGTGCTTTAAACCTATACATATATTTATATACTATACGCCTGCCTATTAATATTCTAGTTGCTATATGCTTTTGTATGTACTTACTTCATTTACTTTGTCACTTTCTTGCTTACGTTAGTATAAGTGAAACGACTTTATGAGTTTAATTCTCATCATTAACAACTTCCCTTCACCATCTCCCGGTTCCACCATTGCACCCTGATTTTACTAAAGGACCAATTTATGCCCTTAGTTGTCTCAAAACTTCAGAAACTTTGTTATTAGATTATTATTAGACCTATATCATACAAACTCGATTATGGCAGCTGTCCTGTACCTTGTTAAGGAATTATATAGTGTATATCCAATTTCCATGGCCAAATTCTAACCAATTTTTTTTAATCTGCTGTGGGGCTAAGCAAACAAAACAAATGCTAAAATTCACAAAGAACACCGTGCCACTGTAACATCAGGCTGAGGAATTGGAACCCGCAGTGCAATAATAGAGTCTCTGCTTGAGCTCCGCAATACTAATTTAAAACAGCTGTCTCTCAATTCCCAGTAGATAAGGCAGTACACCCACGGCGTCAAGACTGAGGAATTGGGCCTCGGAGTTCAAAGGCAGTCTCTGGTTGAGACTAAATACATTAATTCAAAAACAGCAGATTTTCAAGTCTTACGGTTTAGGCAGGCAATACCCCTGCAGCGGTAGGCCTGAGAAGTTGCAACCCGAAGTTTATTACAAGTGTCCTCGCTTGAGACCTTGAGACTTGAGTGGAAATCTTTGCTAGAGACCCAAACTTCTAATTTAGAAACAGAAGGTCATCAAGTCTCATGGTTTAAGCAGATAGTGCACCTGCAGTATTAGGATTTATGGATCAAAGGTTGAAATTATATTGCATGTACTTGTATATACTTACCTATCTATTTAAATAATTACTTTCTTGCTACGCCTTAAGATATCTCAATGGACTGAAATTTAAATTAGTTTACTCGTCATCATCGAAGAGATCCTGGCTTCATATTCAAGTTTCATTATTGTACTTTAATCATGTTAAGGAGGCATGGAGGAGGAGTATTGTACTTTAATTTTCATTGGAGGAGGAGTATTGTACTTTAATTGGCTAAATTTAATTCACATACATTTAATTGGCTCCTTACCATAATTAGAGTGGTTAGATTATCATTAGGTATAAATGATTGAAACTCAGTCACGGTACATGTGCTGTGTAAATTTTCATATATTATATGTAATGTCTTCTATTTCAATAGTCGGATACTTCCAAATTTTTATAGAGTCGTACTAGGAGTATCCTTTAAAAAAAGGAATTATCCAAATTGGTCGAGAAACGTCGGAGAAATAAGTAACATATATATAAAAATACAAATTCGAACTGCGACCTTCCTCCCTTATTGAAATCGGGAAAAAGGGGAACTTTTGAAGATCCTCTAACAGTATTTCAAATTTACAATGAAATGCTTTCACTAAATAGGGTTAAAATTACAACGCAAGGCAAATAAACCCAAAATAAAAAAAAAAACTGCTATTAATTAAATAGTTCTGTTATCATCTTCCGCCCCCAACATCAAACCCTAGCCACTATCTCTGACAATTTACAGACATGTTAAATGAGTTCAAATTTGATCTTTAATTTCTCAATGGAGTCTTGTACTGTCATGCGTAGATACAATTCTAAGTATATGCCCGGAGTGCATCACCACATCCTATAAACTATGGGACCGCTAGGGAAGTGTATTCTTTTGAATGAAAAAGGAATTTTCAATGTCAGTATTATCAAAGTTGTATGTAAACATCACCAAAAAATATATCCTAGATATTTACTGGTTGAATTTCTCATTATTGGTTTATTTACAATATTTCGAAAATATAACTTCAAATTACATTAATAGTATTTTATTGTTAGGATATTTAAATTTAATTGTAATTTTTTGATATATTCGTTACATTGTGTTAAGTGATTAAATAAAATAGTTAAATAAATATACGGAAATAAAATTTAATATCTGACTTGGCTTTGAATGTTTATTTTTCGTCTTCATTTGTTATATATAATACACACTATCGCTCATAAGTTAAACCAACCATTGTGGATATTCTAGAAAAATATACTTTTTAATGGCATCTAAACAGCTTTGAAACGCTTTGTGGTGTTTTAAATATTTATTAATTTAAATTTACATTATTTTTATTTTTTTACAAAGCGGTTTTATTTTATGGGGTATGAGATATGATTACATCATTTATAATAAAAAAAATGACATTTTATTTGTAAATCCTTAATAATTCATAATTAAAGTATAGTTCATTAAAAAATGTATAATAATATACTCAAATACACGAACAATTATATGGAACAAAAATTGTCATTAAATATTTGAATTCGACTTATATCTTGTAGTCATATTTTTTTATCATGGCATACGAATATATGGCAACGCAGTATATGTATTAGGCATTAACATCTAAGTGGCACCATGTCATAAAAAACAATTAGTATGCATTAGCTATCTCTGAACATCTATTGCCTCTGAAAAACTATTTTTCATTGTCTTTTTTAAGTCTGTGTTTTTATTGAACTATTTCACTTAATATTTCTGCAGGCATGTTACGGAGGCAGATTTAAATGCATTCACATCGTTAATGCACCTTCATTTATAAGTAGTATCTTGGGCCTGCTTAAGATGGGTTTAAAACCTAAAATGTATAACAGGATAATTGTACACGACTCCATGAAGAACTTGTTTGAGGTGTTGCCCAAGGAAATTTTACCGAAAGACTTTGGCGGCAGTGAGCCTGCAGTTAACCATATTGCTGGTAAAGAACAACTTGATTAACTTTAACTTATTGTTATGTCTTGTTAATTTTAAGAAACTGAATTAAAATGAATTTAAAAGCAACAGTTCTTTCATAAGACATGATTGTACGTACTTGACCAGAGAAACAAAACCATATCAAGTTCTATTTAAAGGCTTTCTTGTATATAGTATATTTTTTTATTAATAGCCTTGATTTAAACAAAACTAGCAAATTTAGCAGATACCCTGACTGTTGGTCGTGGCCTTTTTGAAGTTTTAATATCATCAAATAATATTTGAAACGAATTTCTCTGAAAAATTTGTTTCTGAATACACATTGTTCTCATTCGTATGTCCCTATTGAAAATATTTTAAAATAATTACTTATATTTTTGAAGATTAAATTTTTTTCTCTTAAGTATAATCATTTTAAAAGTAAAAATGAACTGTTTTTAATTCCATGATTTACCAATTTCTTTTTTTTCTAGGAAATTAAATTTCTTTCGATATAGTTAAAATATTAGATTTGATATAGGGTTTGATGTTGTTATTTTAACTTATCGTCAAAGTGAACAATCTTTTTTTATTTAATTGAACGAGACAGAAATTTGAGTATAATTTAAGATATAAGATATTTTTAGAAAATGTACAATTAAATTATTACAAATTGCGCAGAATAATTTATAAAAAATTAAAAACTTGGTATTAATAGGTTGTTTTAAGTTTTAGTTACATGTAATTACTAAGTTTATAAATACTGTTTTTTTCCTATCAACTAATTAAGATTTTCTTTATATATGATTTGTTAGCTCTAACTTTCCAAACGTATAACAAACGCATTATTATTAAATTATAGAGAATGAAATGATTATGGAAAAAAAAAACAATACATACGGAAAAGTGGACTAGTAAATAGTGTATTTATTCCCTTTCAGACGAGTGGTACAAAGAATTTTGTAAACCAGAAAATAGACAGTTCTTAATCGAGTCTGAGAAGTGGAAGTCCGACGAGGATAAGCGAATCGGCGGGAGTATCAATTCGACAGAATTTGGCGTGAGTGGTACTTTCAGAAAACTAGAAGTCTTCTAGGAAACAAGTTGTCATATGAGGGTAACGAATATTTGTCCATTGTTAACTGCGTATGTTATGTGCTATCATAGGTTAAGTGGTTGTGAAACATTTTCATTATTTATATTTTCCTATAATTTTCCATGGACGAGACATGGGTTGTGAAATGGTAATTAACACTTTTTTATATTAATATTGAAACGAAGATAAATACAAAATATAATCTGTGGTGAACTTGATTCATCTAAAATTTGTTTTTAATGTCAGCATCTTAATTTAAATTGTTATGTAGGCTTAAATCGTTTCAATAAAATGTTTTTTAACTGCACCTCACACTCAGTTTTAATTTTTTTTAAATAAATGTATAGCTTCTTTTTTATTTCCTAAAAAATATAATTAGAATTAAGTTCATGGACCGAGAAAAAAAATGGGGAGAAAATAAAATTATAATCAGCAATATGAAATCCAGCAACTGGCAAAACATCATATATTATATACATACTGAAATTTAAACGTGTTCAATTTATGGTAATCAAGCAAATTCTGTACTTCAGTATATGATTTGCAGTTCACACACACGAAGTAAACATTACCAGTACGTGGAATTATAGATACAACGTACGAACTTTATACCTATACCGTGTAAATTTACAAGAACTCCTCTATTAAGAAATGGTCATAAGAAATTAAAATTTATTACATCACTTCAGGCCACCAATTTATATCGCTAAGGCTATCGCGAGATTATCTTCAGCTATATTCGGATTGAAAGAAATTTGGTGTTTCATCCCATACGCATACACAAAAATCATTGTGTTACAATAACGATCTTTACCACCAGTCTCGCAAATATCTTCTTGGAAAAGAATTTTAATAATATACAGGATTTCAAGTATATGTATTATATTTTGTCCGTGAATTACTTACCATGTTACCCACTCGCTTCGTACATGGAAATTAATATTTTATTAATTTATTTTTGGAAATGTCCATTTTCGTCATAAAAGTAAATAAACAATGGCGACTATCGAATGTTGCACTGTTGATTTTGTGATTATGTAGGACTTTTCAATTTTTCTTTTAATGAAAAAATAGCATAACTGATTAATCGAAACTAATCTTGAAATTAAATCTTCCTAATAAATCTAGTGCAGGGCAATATCGGTTCCTAACTAGGCGTTGCATTTTTAATAAAATATTTTGCTGGTCTTTTTTATTATTCAGAACTGAATAAAGTAAAAGGAATAAAAGTGGTTTTGATGATCTAGGTAATTTGATCAATTCTGGCAAAGAACATGTCAATTCGACGGGCAACTATCTATTAGGAATTGGGAACATGATGAAAGAATAGATTGAAATAGAAATATTTTAAAAAGTTAATAGGTTCTATTTCCGTAATAAATAAGCAAAAATAATATTTTCATGCACACAATGAAAGTCATAGATCGGTAAGTCGGGGTAAGTACATAAGTCGAGACTTTATGCTTTTTTGAGTGCTTATGATTCAAATACTGAGATAGATTTTTCAATTACACATTCAATGCCAATTTCGAGGCTATCAGAGCAAATTCAAAATGATTTAATTTTTTCATGGCTGACGTTATGCTTGACGAAATTAGTTTAGAAATAGTCCGCATTAAATTTATTTCAATAATGATAGACAAAACACTGGACGTCAGTAGGAGGGAACAGCTCAAACGTACGTATCAACTAATGGTACTGAGGAGGATTTTGTTTGTGTTATAAATCTTGGTTGCGAATGAACAGCACATATCTCAAGTAAGGAATTTTTCGTCAAATAGAACGTTCAATCTTAGCAGCAAATTAGTAGCGCAGTGTTATAATGGCGAGATAAATATGTTTTAGCAAAGTTATGTCCATATTCATAATTTAGTTTTATCAAAATCTACAGATAATATTGCGAGTTGTAAAATATTTTTTGCTCACCTCATGAAATTAATTTTGTTTTTGAGTAAATCAACGAAGCGAAGCTCAGTTTTGGTTGAGAAAGCTGATAGGCGAATACCTTTTGTTTTCGCTACAAGGTGGCAAAATAATTCTCGCATGGTAAAAAGCATATACTATCATAGGATATTTGATAATTGAAATATATTTCAGGTCATAAAATTTAACTTTGAGAACTAGGAAGAAGTGTTTTTTTTCTAGATTACAAAATTAGAAAAAAATTAATTTAATGTATGTTTAAATATTTTTTCCGAAATATTTACTCATAAGGATGTAATATTTAACATCAGTCAATGTAAAATAAGAAATCTAGCATTTTCTCTGAAAACGAATGATGATTTCAAAACGTGGTTCAATACAGAGTTTACTAATAGCTTCTATGTACACATATCGCAAAACGCGGATATTCTGGAAAAAAAGCGAACTAATTTGAGTTCCAAAGAGTATAATAGCAGTATGTTTAGAGAAATAATAGAAGCCATTTTAATACAAATTATTAATAGATTTTAGTCATATGAATCCTTGGCTTTTCTCGACTTGTTACATTCGATTAAATATTCCCAATATAGTACATTCCCCGAAAGTCATTTCTGTTCGTTACAAGTCAATTATTTGAAAACGTTTGATTTTTCAAAATGAAATAATTAACTGAAAGTAATTTATAAATCTACAGTATTTCGCATTTTGAGTATTTCAAATTTACATGAATATACGAGTATATATAAACTTATTATATGAACTTTTGGGAACTATTAATTTATGTAAATAAATTTTATCGATCCCTTCTTCTACCGGTAAAACTAAAATACCCTTTTCAATTTTAGTATACGCAAAACCAAAAAATACTCCTTTATTGGATATAACAGTTTTTGAAAAGGAGTTAGTGGCAAATTTAAAGTAAAAATTTTTTTTTATGCAGACGTTTTACAACATTTTTTAGGTAAAGAAAGACGAATAGATTTAGAATAACGACATTTTTTTAACTTTTTGGCTATATAAATAAATAAATTAAAAAAAATTATTAACGTAAATAAATACTATAGTATATAGTAATACGTATAGTAAAATAATAAAATATAAATAAATAATTAACAAAATTTAATTTAAATCATTATCTTTACCACTTAATTTAAATATGCATTATTCCTAAATAGGTGGGCTGACATGCCAGGATTTTTATATTAACGGGTTTCTTCAAAGCCAGATATATTATAATCTGGATGTAGTACTCCTCAAGGTGTTTGTTTGGTTCACAATATAATACAATTTGCGTTAACATTTGTGCTTATGCGGTTTTGTTTTTGGACTTTGGTTATCAAAAATAGTAAGAAAATAACGAAAGAAGTACAAGTTGGTAAGAATTAAATTGGTAAAGATTTTGATAAAAGTAATTTTGATGAGAATAAAATTTTAAAAAATCAAATAAACATAACTTACGTGGGCGCGGACGCTAGCGTGCCTTTGTGTATATCTATGTACTTCACGTAATTTTTATATTTCTTTCTCTTCGTAGCTTGCCCTACCAAAAAAGCATTACACGTCATTGATATTTGGTTCTATAAGTTTGGTGCTTTCGTTAATGAGACTCTCGCTGGATATTAATTTTATTGTTCTTAGGTGGTGTAACTGGGTGCGCCATGTAAATTAGATACGTTACGTGGTAAAATCATTTGCAAAAACTTTAATGGAACTCGCGATACAAGAGTTGCCTACACATTTAGGTTCTCATAAACCTTTGAGGATACATAGTATTTCTATTTCACTATATGCAAATATTAATTTTTTACAACGTAAATTTCTTGCCACTTTTTCACAGGCATAAAAAAATGAAAACGTGGATTTTCCTATTAGTTTTGCATAGATTTCTAAAATTTTGTACTGAAAAGTTTCTAAATCAAGAAGAGGGAGGGGAGGGGTGTGCGAGAAGGTACCCTATATTTTGCGTATTTATCAGTATATCTGCAAATACATATTACCTAAAGTTATGAAAAAATATGTTCATACGTATGAGATCCTTAATAGAATATTATATTACCCTTAGAGAATGGAAAGAATATAATGTTGCTTTAGCCCTTTCAAAACGACACACTATATATAGAATTAAAGACATTTTCTTTTCGAGTACTTTATTTCAACGGTCTAAATATTATTGAGTGTAAGTTATTGAGATAACTACGGGTTACAATGTTTCATTACTACGTCAAATTATTCTATTTCGCGATTTCTAAGAAAACTACTGTAACAGACACACTGACAGACACGTAAGTGGTCTTATATGGATTCCGTTTTTCCTTTCGAGGTATGGAACTTTAAAAAGTAATGAAGTGTCTGGTAGAAATTGGTCAGATAGCATTGTACTTATTCACAATTTTTTTAGTAATATAAAAAATAACACTAATAAAAAAATACGATATTTGCCTATCCGACTAACGCTTGAGATCGCTATTATTTCGCAAAAAATTGAAGGCGACTAAGGAAGCAATAAAATAATGTACAGGAAAACTATAGCGATTATCCTAGAAGTTATAATTTTTCTTAGGTTTACACCTGTTAAAATTATGGAATATAACGTATTGCAATATATTTACATTAGTAAAAAATAATATTTGTACATATTTTAACAGAAGTACTATGTACGCTCAATATAAGTGCAGAAATATATACGAAACCCTCGTAGTACGAGTTTTACTCGTGCTGGATAGGTTCTTAATTTAGTTTGGAGTTTTTGGAAGACAACAATTCCAATTTGAAAGAAAATTTATTCAGGAATAAATGAGAAATTGCTTATTTAGTTGGTTTATTTCCAAAATCAATGAAGTCTATTTCTAACTGGAAGGAAACAATTTGAATCTCTTTGAGACAAACCGATTATATCAGATTT
The DNA here is from genome assembly GCA_039881145.1 of Druceiella hillmani. Taxonomy (NCBI): domain Eukaryota; kingdom Metazoa; phylum Arthropoda; class Insecta; order Lepidoptera; family Hepialidae; genus Druceiella; species Druceiella hillmani. The sequence goes on along the minus strand of JAYKKI010000009.1, from coordinate 40,309,385 downwards.
TGTTATCAAATTAATGCAGCAAAATATCGCAAAGTTTTAGGTTTCCTGCGCAGTTCTTTATCTTGAGAAGTCCTGTGATTTATCTCGGATAAGCACAACCCGAGGAGGAACAGTCTTGGTATACGTTGAAGTACAAATGCAAAGCGTCTATTTGTGCTTTTCATTTGTACTTCGAAACTTAGTTACAAGATACTATATAATTGGAGATGCCAGATTAGATAATAAATACACATAAGTTGATGGACATCATCACGTACAAAGAATTCAAGGTACGTTCAGTTCAGGTAGTGCCGTAGAAAATTTCGTTGTAAAAATTTATTCTTCTTCTGTATTGAGCTGTATGGAGTATTGCAAAAAAATATTTGCTGGCATTTCTGTCATTGTGTCTAGTAGAAGAAGTTACAGCATAGTTTTAAATCTGCTTCAGAAACGTCAGCGATTACAATTCTTTGAACGTGGTGATTTGTGAGTAATCATTTATTTCAAAATAGATACCGGCATAATAATGTCATTACCCTAGATGCATTCATTAAATTCTTTTTTCCATTTTTTGGTGGTTTTATTAAAATAATACTGATAAAAGCTAACTTTTTTTCATGCCTTTTGTTTTTAGTGTTGTTGAGTTTAACACTTCTTTCATTTCCTTTATATTTTTAATAAAGCTCTTTCAAATTTTCCACTGTTCTGGATTCGCATTATTTCATAAATGACAAAAAATAAAATGAAACATTTTTGGTTTAATTTTTGTTAGTGCAAGTTTTGATATTTACAATATTATATATGGTAAATATCAAAACTTGAATAGAAATACAATATTATAAGTTTCAATATTTACAATATAGTAATTCGCCCCAAATATTTTTAATTTTTATTATTGAACAAAATTAAATATTGAACAAAAATTGCTTAAGAAATTTTGCAAGCAGTTTGGAATTTTGCAAAAGATATCTGGTACAATATTTGGTAGTTTATTACTTCGAATAATTAAAATAAATCATTAGGAATAAATTATTTTAAAAATTAAAAAAAGAGGTCTGTAACCAAAAAAAGTTTGGATAAACCTGCTCTAAATGTTTATCATGATTAATTTGACTAGCAATTACTTACCGATACTTTTTGTGAATATGTAATATTTCAAAAATTATTTCACATAAAATTCGAAACAAAATAGATTTGAAATTCACAAAACTTTCGTTTCATTTAATATTCCAAAGGATAAACGATATTCAATAAAAATTAGGTTGCTTCATTTACTTTTTCAATTTATGTATTAATAATTTTAAGTTAATGCTTAAAATTAATTAAATATATGGACATATAAATTTAAAATTTTGTGTATATTAATTAAATATACACAAAATTTTAAATTTATATGTCAAACCATTACTGAGATGATGGTTGTAATATGTCAGTAATCTTACCAAGTATCCGTTTTATAACTTTTGAGACGTACTTAAAAGTAATTGTATATTAAACTGATACTTAAACATAATTAGTAATTAACAAAAGGTAAAACCCGAAGCATGTCATTAAGTTTCAGTTTTCAACTTTGAAAAAGCAGGGAAAACCACTGTAAATGGATCACATAAACACAGAAAACGCTGTACGCTTTACCATATTACTGAAATAAAATGTGTACTAATGTTTTATTATTGGCTACCCAATAAACCTGACAAACTGATTACGTGTTTAGTGGAAATACGACAAGAGGCAATTAATTAAACATATTCATGCTTGGTTTGATTATGTTGTTATGTTATTCCTACCAAATGACTATGTGTAAAATTAACTTTACATTTATAACAAAAACACTTGGTTCAGTTTTCATGTTTTTTGGAGCAATAAATAAAGCGCAATGTTTTTTTTATGGTGTGCATGATTTATTTTAAAATATATGTCCAATCGTGGTCAAGTTGTCCATTATGTTATTTCTATAAATCGCTGAAAGGAGAATTTATGTCATGCTTAGATATGATGAAAAATTATTTTCGGTGATAGATCTTATTAACAGGGAGATTTAAAAACTTTTGCATGAAATTGCTTATATTATTGACTAGTGTTGACATTTTGATCTACTAAAAAAAGCAGAACGGCAGCTTCTAACGGTAATCAATTAATTGTCTAAAAATATTCGCATTCAAAAAAAAGTTTATTTAGTATTTTTATAGTTCAGTTATTTAATAAATTAAAAAATACGCTTCTCTTAACTCAATTAAATTAATGTCTTCAAAAACATCCTTCCTTTAAACCAATTATATTCATATTCACAATTAAATGAAATTACGTGATGTAGTATTATTTCTACTTTCTTTAAGTTCTTTACCACGACCTAGATTTCATTGTATTACAACATCTTCAGGTGGGCTATTAGAAAAGATCTCTATTAGCAAAGATATATTTGCTAATAACCCACCTGAAGATGTTGTAATCCAACGAAACCTATGTCGTGGTAAAGAACTTAAAGAAAGTAGAAATAATACTACACCACGTAGTTTCATTTAATTATGAATAATGAATTTCTACAAAATTTACGCCAAATATATTCAATATATTCATATTATTATTTAAACTTCTCATATTAATGTGAATAATTAAAATAAACTTCGCCATATTTTGCGGCAAAAAATATTACCAGTAATTTTTTGTTATTAAGGATTGTTAGTTATGGAGAGATGTCTTTTTATATCCGGCTCGCTGTCCAAACGGTTCCACAATATTCATTTCCAGTGCATTTTTACCGCTTATTATGAATACAGACGTGGAACAGGATAGCAATTTTCCTCTAGATATCCCTCTGGAAAACATATATTTCACAAAACCAAACGCCTTGATATTGAACGATAAAGTTGTGCGAATGTAGAATCAAGATGCATAAATATTTAAGATGTTTATTTAGCTGCAAAAGTTATTGTTTCGTGACGAGTGAGGTATTACGAATATATGTCTTGTCAATTATAACAATTGCAATGTTGGTGATGGAGAGGTTGATTGTAAAGACAGATTTAAATACATTACGTGTATTCTTAAATAGCCTTGAGGGACGAAATTGCTACACCTGGTCTAGATTTATGTTATGTATATAATAATAGTAATTTTGTCAATTATAATTTTAACATAATAGCCACGTCGTCTAATACTCAACTCCCACATATATGACATTTAACATTACAAGTAGAATTTATAATATACACAAAAGTACCAGATGAATATAAGCGTGAGTTTACGGAATATCGTGAGTTGTAAGGTACGTTTGTACATACGTTTGTCCACGGTTTTTTAACTCGATTATTTAATGTTATGATACGCGGTAGGTTAAGTAATATATTTTACTGATGAAATAGTGTATATTAGCGAACAAGCATGAATTACGTTGAAATCTGTGTGTATGTACGTATGTATATAGTCTTTCAAAGTTTCTTTGAAAGACTATATACATACGTACATACACCAATTGACTAAGAACTTTTTTATATAAAACCACAAGTATCCGAGCTCGAAAATTTATTCTATTCCTAAGTTATGCCACTAAAAATTTTAATATTTGTCCTAGAAAAATTATTATTCTTATTTCAAAGATATTTCCTATTGTTCTTAGTCTTAATCGAAACTAATTCCAGGGGTAAAGACAAGAAATTTAATTGTTTGCTTGCCAGTTATAGCTGAATCATTGTTTCACAACATTCATAAGAATTGAATAAGCTATTGTCAAAAATTTAACTGTTTCTTTAAAAAAAAATAAATTTATTTTAAACTAAGATTTAAAACATTATTAAATGCGATTTCAGTGAAAGTTAGGCGTGGCCCCAAGCCTCTCGTGAAGTTTTTCTTTCGAAACTTGTAATTAAAACGTTTTAACGTAACTGCGTCACGTAGCAAATTAAATTAACTCGTGTTATAAGAACCTTAATAAAACGAGTGAGAAACATAGAACGTGTGTTCTACAGATGCATGTTACAGAACAGTTTGATCGAATATATTTATAAAAGTACCCAAATATAATTTGATCAGTAATTTTAAGCAATACAGTTATGTAACTCATTTTTCCAACCACCTGGGTTTTGTAGTGTATGCGTTTGTTTATTTAAACCAATACGAGTTAAAGGGAGTCTTCGGAGATGAATTTCTTTTGTTACAGATTTTCTCTAGTTTCCTCCGTGTTTCTTTTGTGTTAAATAGGAAATGTGAATAAAATGCTCTTTTTCCTCCTTTAATTGGTACATAAATCAATTTAAATTGACACAATGCTAAAAGAGAGGAGGTGCGCCTCAAGTCGATTGTGTTGCGGCCGCTCTGAATAAAAATAATCGCTATACCTTTTTACACTTCTGGCGTAATTATACTGGAATTAACGATTTTTAGCCGTGATAAATAATTTTATTTAATTGAAATATTATATTTTATTATTTCCATTAATTTAAAATTTATATTTAAGATCTGAGTGATGGTTACGTTATGTAATATAGATACACACACACACACACACATATATATATATATATATATATATATATCTATATATATATATAAACTTTATGAGATCACTCACATGTATGTTCATTTGTCTGTTACAGTTGTTTGTCTTCTGAAACCGCTTTACGTAACACCTGGAAATTTAGCTTGGTAGTACTTATTAACCCATACATACTTCAATAGCGTACACTCAAAAATATTCATGTCTAAATTTTCTATAGGGGAATGTATAAGAACCCACATTTTTTTTTAACTTTCAGGTAGGTATAGTTTAAGGTACAGCTTGAAAAGATTAGTAGAAGTGATATTTTGGAAAAGATATTCCAAACATATCCGAGAATTTAGCATTCCCCCTTTTTTCAAAACTAATGAAGACATTTACGTTATGATAAGTTAATATTTGCGAATAGTTTAACAGAAATACTATGTACCTTTAACTGCCTTAATGTGTACGGAATCCTCGTAGCGTAGGTTCTACTCGCGCTTGATAGGTTTTTATGTATTTTATGTAAATGCGTGTACATGTTGTATTTTCTAAGTTTCTCTGCCGTAATTATTTTAGCATCATACTCATAAAAAAATTAATAATTCCTCAGCCCATTATTATTGGGTTCGATAAAAGGAAAAAAATACAAATTCAAAACAAAATGAATCCTTTTATTCACTATTGGTTTAATGCATTTAGTATATTCGTTTTATTAAATTATATTAGTAAGTGAAATATTAAGAAGTATTTTAATTATTTCGTCCATTTTTTTGTTAATTTTAATTTTAGGTTCGAATATATGTAAACGAGTGAAACATCATGATCCCGTTCTTTTATAAAACTTTTTATTAAACATAAATTGTTTTAAAATATAATTTTGTAATTTCTTAATAACATTAACTTGTTTAGAACAAATATATACAAAACGTCTAGAAGAGAACCCCGTTTTGTCTATAAACACTACCTTTGTACACGGTTTCGTTCACCTGGTTACAGTTAAACACTTGTAGGAAAAAATTATAATATGCAGGGCCATAAAAAATTATTAAAGGAAATTAAATTTTAAACCTTTATTTTTGTTACTTAATAATGCAAATGACAATGAAATATTACATATATACAAAAAATATTTTCATCTAAGTTAGGTATTAAAGGGAGTGATCCTGTTATTATCTTTTATTGCCTATGTAGCGTTTCAAAAAATCACGTCCATCCGTAACTTCATTGCGAAGTTGCTTCTTTATTCCCATTGTGTAGGTTTTTGTTTCAAGTAAGAATATTCCAAAGGAATTAGGTTTCTTTAAACAACAGGTAGCCGCCAACTATCTCTGTCTGCCAACTATCTCTGTGCAAAAGTTATGTCGATCTATTGCTACCTTCTGACATAAAAAAAGAACTAAGACAAAGATTTTCGCATTTCAAATATTAATTAGGATTACAATATTGGTTACTATGATATTTTCCGGTGTGAAAAGTAATCTCTGTCATTTCCCCGCTCAACAAAAATCTCTGTGCAAAAAATGTCAAATGTGCATAAACTTCGATCTATTGCTTGTTGCAACGTGAAAAAAGTACAATCAAACATTTTTGCATGTAAAAAATTAGTTAGAATTATCATATTAGTCAGGATGAGATTCCCCGAGACAAAAAGTAACCTATGTTATTTCCCAGCCGCCAGCTACCTATATGCATAAAATCAAGTTGATTCATCATTCAGTTGTAATGTGAAAAAAGGATAAAAAATACACTTTCAACTTTTTAATATTCGTTGGAATTGTAATGTTATTTAGGACAAGATTTACAGGGTTGGAAGATAGCATATGACATTTCACGGCCGGCCAACAGTTTTGTCTCTGTGTAAAAACCTCTGATCCGTTGATCCATTGTCACTTAAAAAAGAAGACAGAAACATACTTTTGGATTTTTAACATTAGTTGGGATTATAATATTAGTTAGGGTAAAATTTCCTGGATAGGAAAAAGCCAATGCCATTTCCTGACCCGTAGACTATCTCCGCGCTAAAAACACTTCGTTACTTTGTTGTAACCTGACATGAAAGAAGGAGAAACAAATATACTTTTTTATTTGTAATATTACTTAAGGTTATAATATTAGTTAGGATTTGATTCCCGGGATAAAAGCTTGTCGCCCGTCCCGGCCCGCCATGTCGTGTTGGGAAATGACACAAGCCGGCCGGGCAGGAAAATAGCGCGTCATCACCTAGGTGCAAAAAATGACCTCGTGAGTTGGAAATAATGAGTTGGAAATAATCTTATGTCATTTCCTAGCCTGGCTCTGTGCAAATATCAGGTCGATCTGTAGCTCCATTGCGACGTGAAAGTGAGACTAACAAACACGTTTATGCATTTATAATATAGGTTAGGATTTTAATGTTAGTTGAAATAAGAATTCGTAGCACAAAATTAGTATGTGTCATTTCCCTGCAAGCCAACTATTTCCGGGCAAGAAATCTCTTTCAACAAGAAAAATCAAGAAAGAAACGTGCCAACGTTGTTCAGTTATGACGTGAAAATAGAACAAACACACTTTTTCATTTATAATATTATGGATAGAATTATATTTACTCTTATACTACGTATATAACCATTCAAAAAATCAAGTTGATCTGTTGCTCTGCTACAACACTGCTTCCTTATTGACTTCGTGTATTTTTTTAGTTTTAAATAAGAATTTTGTCATAATAAAAATATACTTTGTTATTTCCCGCTCCCCAGCTATCGTTGTGCGAGAAATTACATAAATACCTTATTTCGTTGCGTTGTAAAACAAGGACTAATCGGCATACGTTAGCATTTTATTAGTTAGGATAATAAATGTGTACAATTAGCCTATCTGTAAATTGAAAATATTTATGGAAATAGATATTAGAAGACACTTTTTTGTATTAGACATTTTTTTATACAAAAGAAATAAAACTGGTTACTAAAGAAATGTTGAACACATATTTCCGCTTTAATCATAATGTAGGCGATCAAGTAATGTGAATAGACTATCAATTTTGTGTACACAATAAGCGCTGTTATTACGCGTGTATCAGTGATTTTTCGACTAGTAAGTAACGTTTTTGATTGTTTTTAGGCTATTACGATTTGTCATATATTCTTATGCATGTTATGCAACATACTCTTACGGTAGGCTTTCTTTCTCTCAGCAACTTTTCTCATCATTATTTGTTGTGAGAGGTGTCATGCCTAAGCACGTACCCCTGATATGCAAATTAACGTGATTTGATGGTATGCAAAATCTTGCATTTCTGGCCAACTCTTCGCATAAACTCCTCATTAGTGATTCTTGATTAACCTTCTAAGTCCAAAATGTTGACATCGTGCCTATGTAGGCCCAAATTTTGAATGTTTCCATACGTTTTCTGAGATGTTCCTTAATAACTCAAGGCCAGCATCTATAGAGAAGTGTTGGCTAGATATAGCACTGGAGAAGACGAATTCGAAGTGAGATTTTACGTATACTATGTATAGATAATCCGTAGTTTATATTTTAATCGCCAAAACTTAATTGTAGCGAATAAAGAATACAATTTTCTCAAATGCTGGATAAACATTTATTGGGTTAGGACGGAAGTTTAAGTAGTTACGAGGAATTCATTAAACCAGTTTTTTATTTTTACGTAATATTCCGCAAGCATAACATATGTACTATTCTGCCTCCTTATATGCGCTAAGTAGATAAGTGACGTTAGTTGGGCAGTGGCAATTCTACAATGAATATTGTAGATTCCTAGAGAGCGAATCGGGGGTAGAGACTAATCTTGTCACTGTCAAAAAGAGTTTGTTGGGTTATAAAATCTATGCTTTATTATTGTAAATTTGTCACAGTGTTTTCACGTCAGCGCTGCGAAGATTTTATCTCTAATTTTTATACTATTTTCTGTGATAACATTAATTTCTCTAACATCATCTGACTCGAAATGTAAATATGCTATTTTTATTATATCAAGTGTTAATACAGCACTATATATTATGCTATTGTATTATTTCTTGTATTATTGTGTTATTTATTATCTTCTTGCTTTATTTCGTTTCAAAATAGTTGATATTTTGTAAATTCTGTCGACTTACGTGGCAGTGTGTAAGCTGCCAAATCTTGTCACGTGTATCCTAAAAGAAATAATCCGATTTTATCACTTGGAGAATTTGCTCATTCCTCTTAGTAAACTCGACACTGTCTATCGACACTTTCGCCACAAAGATGATTTATATATGGTAAATGTAACAGGTGGTCTAAGTAATCTTCTAATTTGCATATTTATAGACTATATTAGTAATAAGTTCAAACGCCACTAATTCTTTTAAATTTGTATAGTGTTATATTGCTCAAGGGATGCGAAAGATGGGACAGTTACTCCATTTTAATAAACTTCTATAGTGAAATTAAATATTTTTATCTTCAATTTATCTATAGTTGATAAAAACTTGGTGTTATTAATGCAACAAAGTTATATAATATTCAATAGAGTTAATGGTTTAAAATCCTTTAATAGTACAATCTTACAGTAAAAAATTCACATTTATCAAACATTTATGTTATGTTTGTTATAAATATTATTTCTATCTAAAATAAGAGGCGAATTTATATGGGGCTGTCCATTAAGAAATATGCCCCTTATCTTTAGCGATTTCTGGAATGTATATTTTTCAACACCTCTGGTAGAATGCGCATGTAAAATACATGTTCGATATTTTATACAATTAGCCACATGAGTTTCAGCGAGTGAAGAACGAATAGAGTATTAAAATCAACAAGAGAACTTAAAGCGATTTTGATTCCTTTACGGCAAAAAGTCAGCAAAGCTACATGTTTTTGCACAAAGATATACTCCCCCGTGACAAAGTCACATTCAGGATATAATCCTCAATTAACTGTAGAAGAATTAAAACACCTTATTGGAAAGTAATCCGAGCTTAAGTTCGTGTTATTTAGTAGAGCTCCGCTTATGTTTTTATACTAGGAAAGAAAAATAAATTCATACTTAGAAGAGTAAGTGGAAATATTATGTTTGGTTACCTCACGAATTAATAATAGTGACGGGCTAAGCTGTCGGGTTTACTAGTTGTCAAACTAATTTAGTAATATAATATAAGCATCTGTTACACTTTGGACTTCAGAGTATGAATGGTGTAATAATAATCGTTTCGTTATTAGTGCACTTTTCATATTTTCAAGCGTTTTTATTGTTTTCCAAATAATTAATATAGCCTTTGTCCTGGGATATTTTTAAATTGGCTCCCATATTTTCTGATCCCATATAAAACACACGACTTCTCTCCCATATAGAACAAAACCCGTATTTTCTGCACCCATATAAAATATAAAACTTTTTCTGTCCACGTATCAAGAAACACAATTTTGCATTTTTTCTCTAATCAAGTTACTGTTTAGACTCTGGCATGGTTAACATACGCATTAAAAAGTTGCCTCAAAAATTGTTTTCTAAATGTAATTTCATTTTAACATTTTTTTTTGTTATCGTTCGTTATTTATTTTTTCTCCTCCACCATCTTAGGCCGTTTTCTTTTTTCCGATAAAGCTTAAATACGATAATAAGATGGGCAATGTTAACTTACTTTTTATCGATTTACCTAGGTTGAGTAACAGTGTTATTGCTCTTGTAGCTCTATGTACGCACACATCAAACTAGTAATAATTAAATAAGTAAAATATTAAAGCAACACAATTATATTTCTCTTCTTGCTTTTTGGTTACAGATAATTCCACAATTAATATATCAATACTAACTTAACGGAAAGGAAAACTATTATAATTATAGATTCTAAAAAAATGGTTAGATGGTTAAATTGTTAACTAGTAAAGAAAATGGTACTCAATGACGATTTAAGCCAGTATACTATAGATGATTTCGTACAAATAAGTCTTGAGTGCCTTTTTGAAGATTTTCGACCAAAATAGGTTAAAATTTGCAGATTTGGATAAATTTCTCTACAGCTTAAAATTGGCTAGTTTTGCAACTCAAAACTTGAAGCAAAGGAAGAATGATTTCAAACTAATTCAATTATAGTTACTTAGGGGATATTTATGTATCGTTTTAATGGAAATTTATTACAGACCCACACATAATTTTTACCATTTATGTAGTCCCAAACAACCGAATAGCTAGCCCCTTTATTGAATTAGAATCCAATTAGCCTGCTAAGTGTTAAAGTATGTCGTGTGCTTCAAGTAGTTGCTCATGTAAAAGCTCTTTATTATAAAATGCTCTCGTAGGTAACGTAGATGTAATTCTTATGTTCAATACTTAGAAAAAACGGACGGCAGATATATAGTCAGAAACTGTAAAGTCGCTGTTGCGTTATTGGTTATGTGTCCAGTATCTCCTAGTAAATATGAATAAAGAAAAAATATTTTGATAAATATGTTTCAAATAAATGCCATCTCCAAATTTTGTAACACTTACTGCTTAAGAAGAAATTCAGTATTGACATCACTATTAATATATATGCAATGTAAAATTGAATTTAGGTTCTCAAAAGATACGGCATTTTAAATCCACTGAACACCTGTTAAAAACATGCGATAAACTTTTACTAGTAGCTTCCCCGTGTATAATCATAAAAAATCTATAATTTTATAATATTACGGGTTAGTTTTATGAGGTTATCTGGGACTATTTAACCAAATTAATTACTCGAACTAGTATCTTTTCTCGAAAGGAAAGTATTTCCATTTCAAAACTAGGTTTAAATATTTGACACCCCAGTATTTTTTTATGATCAATGTATCTTAGAAACTAGGGTTAATGAAGGAACGTAAAACGTAACTGACAGTTTATCCAGTGGTACACTTTTTCTAAAAAAAGATTCATTTGTTAATATTTAAGAAGGATTACGATTTAATTATATATATTAGGTTATCGCTTGACTACAAAAAATCCGCTTTATAATGTGATTAGTGATATTTATAGACGTCAGAATGAAAAGAGTGGTGAGAAAAATATAAATCTAGGGAAAAACATTATGCATAAATTTCTTTAAATCAAAATATCTATGCGTATACCTCTATTGTATAAATATTAAAATTTGAAATAGATAACTGATCAACACGCAACCAAATATCGATAGAAGGTGCTTCTCCTTCTCGTTGGAAAACACGTAACTAGAAAAGTTCAATTGTTTATTTATAAATCATATGTGCGAATACTGATTATCATTTTCTGAATACAATTTCCGTAGTAAAATTTGCAATTAAGTAATATAATGAGAATAGATGTGGTAATTCCTCATCGATGCCTGAAGAATTCTGCTGAAAGGAGACTCAAAAGTATAAATATAACAATTGACAATACTTGATATCCGTCAAGAGTTAGTTAATATTTGATAATATTGTTTACATAATTACCAGTCGAAAAATTAAAATATTCCTTTTATTATGCCTTTCCCATGCAGACTTGAGAGTTTCTTTGTCAGGGTTTTGTATTTCTGAAAGAAAAAAACATGACACATAAAATTCCTCGATTATCCGTTGATGCTTCTACAAGTCGCAAACTATCATAATGGTAAACCATATATCTCAAAAATTAACTTCCATTTATTGCATCCCTTCGTTTAATAAACACTCAAAAATACTTGCGGGAATGTTTGTGAGTTCAGGTAAAGAGGAAATTCTCACGATTCCAAAACCTGTTTTTTAAATCGGATCATATTTCGTTCCATCTGAATTTGATGTAAACTAGTCCTTGAAATATTGCTGAAAGTATTCAGAAAAGAATTTCACTCCATCTTCAAAACATAATAATAAAAAGAACTCGCGTTAGAAGTTTATATAAAATTTACCAGAAAATTATGGATATGTCTCTATATCTTAAAGTTATTTAAGAATTTCAGGGTACCTTCACTCTTATAGAAGAAATGATTTGAAATTAATATTTATAAATAGTTTAACAGAAATATTACTCATTGTGAAATATAATAAATGTTCAAATGCATTCGAAATTTCTTTAGATCGGGTTCTACCCATATTTGACAAATTTGTATTTTGTTTTTTTTTTATTTCTTCGTACCCTTTTACATTTTCCTATTATTATGTTGTGCCTATTGAATGCAATTTTGTTGCACCTATTGCAATTTTACGTAAGACCCAAACTTCTCTTACAGCCTGTTGCAAGTTCAAGATACAAAAAAATCACCCGATAATAATGATTTATAAATAAACAATTGAACTTTTCTGGTTACATGTTTTCCAACGAGAAGGAGAAGAACTTTTTATCGATATTTGGTTGAGTGTTAATCATTAATCTATTTCAATTTTTTATATTTATACAATATAAATATATCCATTGATATTTTGATTAAACAAAATTTGTGCATAAGGTTTTTCCCTAGATTTAAACACTATGCGTTCTGAGAAATATCAAAAAATATGCAAAAATAGCTCTTCCCTTTCTATTTACGAATCTACTGAATCCAAAATTAGGATAAAAGAAAGACAAGGTTAATATAAGTCACATAAAATTTGGGGGAAAACTTTAACAATGGTACTATGCGTCATAGTCTTTTATATATTCACTATAATATTTATGCTCGCACCCTACCTAATTACACTAAGTTAGGTTATTATATATTTATTGCACTAAACATTCTAGTGATTATTTATCATCAATAAAGCAACTTCGTGTCGAATCAGGTACACAACTCTGAATTCCCAAACATATTTAAATAACATTTCGTAACTTATATAATAATTATGTTATGTAAAGCTATATATATATATATATATATATATATATATATATATATATATATTTATAACTTATATAATGCTTTGCTGAATAGATATTTAAGTTAATAAATTTGATGTTATGGCTAGAAAGATGATGTGACAAAAACTGCTTAGTTTGCCGTGTTCATTATTATGCAAATGTCGTTTATTTGATTACACCTTATATTCTTTATTATCTTTCAGGAAGCATAATAACCTATTGAAGAAAGTTTAATTCTTTTGCCTAGTCCGCGAAACACACACGTTTAATAACTTCGCATAAGGTTTATAGAGGCCAGTTTTATATCCTTGATGGTTATCATAAGGTAACTTTAACAGCTATAAGATTTAAACTTTAGTATAGTTTAGAATATTGGGGTATCAAAAAATACCATCTTTACGATCCAGGGTTATCCACGCTAAATGAAATTAGAAATGAATGTGGAAGAGGGAGCTTTTATTCGCACTGATGATACATAAAATAAAAAAAATGTATAAAATATATAGAGACGCCCAAACCATATGATAAAACTTGCCCTAACTTGCAAATAAAACAAAACATGGACGTAGAAGGCCACCTTCCACTTGGTCAAAAAAAGCCAACTTGATGCTAGCACAGTACAAAACCGTACACAACAGAAAAAAAACAAGGAAGATCAAATCTAGGTGAATGTAATAAACGGTCTAGGGTAGTTTAGATAGAAACCATGACAGATGAACTGAGTTTGTTTCTCATAATTTCTCACCTCAAAATACAATCGTACTCAGCCGTACTATAAGATATTCAGCACAACAGTGGAATAATAATTTCAATCTGAAACTTGTTGTGGTCTGTAATAATTTGTTTCGTTATAAGGAACACTTCCTACTGCCCTACCCGATATCATCACAGCACAAATATATCAGTTCCAACTTTTGCTGCTTGTAAACATTGTGAAGTTACCGATATCGACTTCATGTTTACTTGGGAGCTGTGGGTACGTTCACTGTGGGCCACTAGTGTAGTTTGAGTTTGGGTCCGCCATAATTCTCTTCCGTATACAGTTCACTAAAGCGTATTTTGTTATCAACTTACGCAGTGTTGATTCTCGCAGCAATGTTTGATATTAATCGGATGTTGCTAAATAGGATATTGAAAGTTTATTAAAAGCTTTTTTAGAAAGTTAAAATTTGGCGAAATTTATTATCGTCAATTAAGACCCATAGAAGTATCATTCATAATGATATAAATCTGTTTTTTCATAAAATGTCTAACTTTATATTTTGACAATTGAAAGTAATTTAGTATTGAAAGTAGTAGTAAATTTTTTGAGCGCACATTAACTATATTTTTTTTATTAAGAAAATTCGATTTTAATTATTAAAAAAAATTTTTTTTGTAAAAAACTTAGTATGTAATTAAAATCAACTAGAGTTTTAACAATAAGAAAATAAACTTTAATTTCATATGGAATATATGCATATATATTTGATATGAAATTAAAGCATATTTGTGAACCCCAGTGCTTGCATGCTTGGAGTGTTCGTGAGCGCTATGCCTCACGTTGGTACAAGCGTCGAACAAGGGCGACCATAAACCCGAATCTAATCCTATGAAGCTTTTTTAGAAAGCAAAATAATTCAAAATTGAAAATAATTGAAAATGGAATGGAAAATTATCTTGTTCCACAGCTACAAAGAAAAATAAAATATATGCGTTCGTGTATGCGTGCCTGTGTGTGTATGTATTGACTTTCGTGAACGGCAGCCTCCTCGCTTTTTGAGTTTCATCATCAGCAATTATTCCTACCGTTTTCACTTTTTAATTATGATCTCTTTAAATAATTTTTGTATCTATTTTACGCCTTATATCACTTAGGACTAGTGTATATTATCTAAAGCTGAAGGAAGAAAAACACAGTTTTTTTAAATCTTATTTTCAATTACGAGTTTATTAACTACTTAACCAAAGTATAAATTAAAATCGTAATAAATTTTTCGAAGGCCAGTTATACGTTTCAGAATCAATAAACACTCGGCCTAAAACATCTTTTGAGAGTTAAGTATTGTGGAAATTGTAAGATCTAATAAATTTTTGCAACATAATTTTAGACTTAGAATCTGTGATTGGTTCAATTGAGATAACAACTTTTCAATTGCTTATTAAGCTAAAAGGATTCATTTCTAAGAGGCCTGTGATATAGATCCGATTGGTTCACGTTTTCCTGAATGCACTTATTAATACTTCTTATTAACTCGAAATATTCAATTCCATTTAAAGAAACATTTTCATTTACTCTTACGTAAAATTTATTAACAGTCTCCAATATTTTCGTAAGAAATTAATATTCTATTACCTATACTCTTAATGTATATATTTTCTACTTCATTCAAGTATGCACGTTGGCATGACTTCTAAAACATGTCGATGTTTCTATGGAACCCTTCTGTTTATGGCAGATACTGAAACCATAACTGAAAAAGAACGTAATCTTGAAAAGTTAGAAAAAAAATTTAAAAGAAAATTGAAAAATAAATTAGACGTTTCGTAGACTATGTTGCACGTAGATGTAGAGGAAGAAGGAATTTACAAGTAGTTCCAAGCGAAACTTTTTACTTTTAAAATAGATAGTTAAATATTCAGTTTAAAGTACCTAAGCGAAACATTTTGGGTTTTGGAGTCAAATAAAATTATGAAATACCACCACAAAACGTTATAAACATATTGTGTTCTTGAATATAACTTTACAAAAACAACTCACAAACAAGAGTCCCGAGAATTCACTACGACAAAATATGCCATCATGAGCTACCGACGACGATGAGGACAAGAACTGATAATGCTTTAACTTTTATTAAGTAAATAATAATTATATGAAACACGTGCCATATTTATGCCTCCAGGTAATTTACTTTACATCGACATATACAAATATCTTGTGGATATTCGACAGTGAATTTTTGGACTTGTAGCGCATGGTATCGGTGTATATGAGCCAAGCGGGTTAGAGAGTATAATGGGTAGCTTCTCGTACCACTGTTGCTGCTATTTGTCAGGTTTGTCACATTTAGCTACGAAATTACAAATGCCAGTCGAGCTTCGCTCGATGAGCGGTCACGAATGAATTCCAAGCCGTTTTGCCTCCAAAACTGTAAGCCTTATGATCACGACGTTTACGCATGTATATATATATATATATATATATATATGTAAATATATATATATATATATATATATATATATATATCTATATATATATACATATATATATATATATATATATATATATATATATATATATATATATATATATATATAGATATATATCTCTAAGTATATACATTCATGTGTGCACAAATATGTTTCTATACTGATGACTTTTGGAGCTATGGGAATTGATTTACCCAACTGTAAATGTTTTTTGGAACGATTCCGGTATATGGTACGATGAGATAACTAGTGCGGAGTTTAGGTGCTATATGTTTCCAACTTCACCGCAAAAGTTAGTGTTGATTTTCACTGCAACTCTTTAAAATTTTCGATATTTGGTAAAAATAAATTTATTAAGGAAGTAATATATTTTTGGGTTTTCTAAAATCACCTTCCTCGTAAAACTTTTTTTACACGACTTTGTCAGTTATATTATAAGGATTCGACTCTAGTTATCTGCTATAGCGTGTACTTGTAATAGATCCTGTGTTTGTATGTATTGATTAATACGTGTTATAATGTCAATGTTTATCTTATTAGAGGTTAAAATTCTACGCCCGCCTATAACATCAAAATATCTATTGTTTCAAAAATTATGTACATAACAGGCAAATGCTGTCTTGTGTTTTGTTAGTCTTTTTTTACTATGTGTAAACTGAAAATTCTAATGTTTATTATGATATTTTGCTTGGCAAACTCGAACGTTTCCGTTTCTATGCAATAAAATATTCATTTGCTAACCACGTAGCAGCTGTTTCTCTGTTAATATGTGGTTGCTAAATAATTTTTGGGTATTTTTCAAGTAGTTCTGTTTGTTTTATCTTTCTAGATTTTGTTCCTAGTATATGCTGCGTGTTGGTAGCATTTATTTTTCGATTTAGTTGTGTTTTTGATATTAGTTTGGAGTTTGCTTTAGGTATTAATGAATATTATAAACAGGTAGGTATATACATTGATATATTGATTCGAAAAGGGCCACTTAAGGGAAATATTAAGTCAAAACTTAAAATTATGTATGAGCTTTCTACCGCACTAATAGAAAGTTCACATTTCTGTTGGGACTTGTATACGAAATAAAGAAATTGAGAAAAAACTTGTATTATTGATGCGGGAGAGCGAATGGGACAAATAAAATGTCAGTGAACCGATTATCCAATGAGTAGCAGCAAGATTACGATGAGGTCCCATGAACTCGCTTCCGTAGAGATGATAGAGAAAACACAGGCACTAAGATGGCATAGTCAAGATTATTGCAAAGGGTTAAATAAACGAAACATAAAAAAACAGCAAATGACGAGAACTAGAAGACTACGTCCAATATTGAATCGAGGGAGACAGAACATAGTAATAAATTACTTTGTGTACAGAACTGTTGCTCCATTTTCTTGTAAAATATGTTCTTTTTATTTTTCTTGTTCTTTTTTTTTACCTTTTTAATACCGCGTACTCCCAGTAGAAGTTGATGTGTAAAATACTTTACAGTGCGGCATTTGTTCTGATTATGACGTTTAGAACATGGTAATCTATGTGATATCAAGAGATGATAAGAAACGGAATTTTACACGTTTTAAATGTATTTGTAGCTCTTACTACCATATAATCGAAGACTTGTTTTGGTCAATATGAAACTTGTATTTCGATATATATTTGGGTTTAAATTGTAAAATCAAAATTTAGGGTACTTTGGATAGGAATCATTTAAAAATTTTATTTGCAAAACATATGCGTACCATCGTTCTCTTCAAATTTCCCACATTATTGGTTCATTATAATTTAAACGATATGGCGTAACTTATTTTCCAAAAATAATTTGATCAAGGAACATTTTAAATAAAACTTAGGTCTTAAAATAATCAATGATTTAGAAGCGCAATAACAAAATATTATAGCGCAATTAAAAAAAACAGATACGAAAACGTACGTTCCGTGAGAAGTTACATACAATATAGTTATACAGTTAATTTTAATAGCAAAATTAATTTACTTATAACGACTCAGTTACTTCCTTTTGATTTCTTCTTTGAGAGCAATTAATTAATTTAAATTTATAACTTTGTTTCCGAAAATGGTACATACTTTTCCTTTTTTTGCTTCCATCAAGTATACCGAATATTTAAAATTTCTTTCCATATTTGTAATTTAGCACTTTTATACCAGTAGCTACATCTTAAATATAAACATTTGTTATTAAATAACAACAGGTTTACCTAATTTAAATCTACAAACAATTGGTTCTCTATTATTTCAAAAAGAAATAATTAATCTTTTTTAAACCCTTTTTAAACCGGTGTACCATAACTCAAATAATTTTTTTTTTAAATCGGTATACCTATCATTAATTAATTACCTGCAAATTTTGACACTAAATCACTTTATCGGAGTTTTATTTGGACCATATTTTTTTAAAACATCTGTTCAAGCATAGGTTTTATTTCCCTGAATGTTTTAATGCTAATACCAATTATTGATTAATTGTAATTACTTAAGAGCTGTTTAATATTGACATTAATAAAGTCAAAACTACATTTTTCAGGTATTTTATGTGAAGACAATTAATTTAGGAGCAATGGGAATTCAATAAAACGTTGCGTGACAACTGTTTTTATTTCACTACCAAGGTTGGATTTCGACAAGAGTGAAGTGTGAAATATATTGTCGTATCACGTGAATTTTAAGAATAAAAACATTTATCAATTTCTGTCTATTATATTCTCAATTCTTTTAACCACTTTACACTTGTTTTTTACCACTGGATAAATATCGGTAAGAAGTATTTTTCTTATTTTTAGTTGGATACCGATATCGAATCTAAATTATGTTTAATGTATCTGAAAATCTCAAGCCATAATTTTTAATAACTTTTGATATTTATTTTCGGATAGTAAACCTACATCAATTTTTATTAGTACTAATTTTGGTTTGTGGTAAAAAGAAAAACAAATTACGTTAAAAAGCTAACGTCCTTTTTATTTCCCATTTAAGTGCATTATAATTAAATACGTAATAAAATTACTTGATAGTTGAGATAGTCTTTGCTTTATATTTGTTTCTATGAGTACGTACAAATGATATAATGCACATATTGTAACGTATATACCTAAAATATATTTATATCGTTGAAAAAATATTTCTCAAATTTTTTTTTATAATCTAATTGTTCTTCCGAAAAAACCT
The DNA here is from genome assembly GCA_039881145.1 of Druceiella hillmani. NCBI lineage: Eukaryota > Metazoa > Arthropoda > Insecta > Lepidoptera > Hepialidae > Druceiella > Druceiella hillmani. Next base: position 40,289,814 of record JAYKKI010000009.1, on the reverse strand, counting down.
TATATCTACCTGTACCTTATAAGTATCAATTTTAAAGGTTCACGCAAGTTTAAAACTTGAAAATGTATTAAACAATTCTTGAATAGTATTATTATTGTTCCAGCCGTAGTAGTGTGAAAATATAAGAAGCAATTCCAAAATTTTTTATTTTGTAAAAATTGTAACATTAAAAAAAACCTTCAAGAAAGCTAGCACCAAAAGAGTTCAAAGCGAATTCAAAAAGATATTAATCCAAAATTTCCTTTTATAAACGGAATATATAGAATAGAAAATAATAAAAAGATTATCTTACAGCGGCATTTTTATTTGCACAATATATAATAAGATTATGGAAATACCGATGATTTCGAGCGAAGCCACGAGCATAAACTGAAGGTTATGCTCGTGAGTGAATAGGTTTACGAAAGTTAGACTATTTCAATTTTTTTCTTGGTAATTTTCTCGCGATAATAGACACTTTTTTTAATTTACATCAATTTTTTTTCAGATTTTCATTACAGGAACTTATCCTAAGTTATCCTAACTTATTCTAAAATTTAAAAAAAATCGTGAAAAATCGTCGTATTCGTTATTTCAAGTGATGTACAAATTAAAACTAAGGGACTATTATAACTAACAGGACTATTTATAAAATAAATCGAATTTATGTAATTGTTATACTTTAATTATGTTAAAAACGTTTATCAGGTTAAACGTAAATAACTGTGTAAAACGTAAATAACAGACATAATTAACTGTCCACAAAAAATGGACAAAATAAAAGTGGACAATTGTCACGTCAGATTTAAATAGCAGTGCATTTACACTCCTTTTGAAAAACAAAAAAAAACCGTTTTCCGATGTGAAAATGTTCTTATAGAACTATTATTTTGATTAAGTTATATTATATTAGTTTCAGAACTAATAAATTCGCCAATTTTTCCAGCAATTTTTGAAATGCAATACACAATTTTTTAATATTTCTGGTAAGTATATAAAATTCGTTGCATTTGACATTATGCTCATTTACTAATAGGAAATGTTTATATCATCAGAAATATTTTTACGACATTAGCTCTTTCCCGGAACTTGGTTTGTATAAAAATGTGTTTATGATATTGAAGTAAAATTGTATTATTAAAAATTGTGAGCAAATTATGAGTTGATGAAGAAGTGGATTGTTAGATTGATCGACGTTGATTGCGTAAGCAATATAACACTAGTGCTATCCAGCGATACAATAAGTAAAGTTTTTTGCTATTTCTTAATGAACTCTATATTAAATCGTAAAATTTTGTATTTGTTCTATAAAATTTGATACAAGCAGTTCATAATTTAAATATTCACTACATAACAAACAAATTCGCCTCTTAATTTTAAAGTTAGGACCTAACAGTTAGGATTCTATAAAATTGAAATGGACCTTACCACCATGATTAATAAATTGAAAAATAATTTGTAGAAATAAGTAGAAAATTAGTACTACGCGAATTAACGAAATTAAAGCTAATTTTAAATGCACAAAAATAATTGAAATAAATCTAAATATTATCAACGAATATACACCAATGCATGTGGTAGTGGCATCCCCTTGATGTGGTGGTGGCATCCCCTTGATGTACATTCATGTTACTAATATTATTTCATTTCAATCTGATATTTACCGTTAAATATGAGAGTTTTTGCCGAAATAAAAACAAGAAATCTTGCACTTTCATAGTGATATTAAGAAAGGGTTAACCTATTGCGATCCATATTTCAAACTAATTTATAAAATAAGCATATAAAACGTGAAGAATGGAAAATAAAATTAAATGCATACTATAGACGTAAAAACTTAAAACACAAAAGTTGGATTTGAAATTTATTAATTACAGCTTAAAAAAGTAAAAGTAAAATTTTTAAAAGAATTTCATTATATATATATATATATATATATATATATATATATATATATATAACAAAGCAGTAAATAATAATATATAGAAATCAATATCCGGCCAATTGTTTTGGGAACAAGGCATGATGCTGCTTATAAACTAATAAAAATTAAAACATGTGTCTATGTAACTTTTGAAGAAAAATATGCAAAAAAGTACTTATATGGAGAAATATGAGATAATAATGCGCACGTTACAATGTTTATAAAAGTATGTTTTAAGACGATTACCTAAAGAAGATTAAGTAAAAAAAGAATAAAAGAGAAATCGTAATGAGACTTATTAAAGGATAGTACCTATTACAGTTTAGACCTATAATAAATATAGTTCCACTCAAAAAAAAACCTTATTTAAATGATGTAACTAAAGACATAAAGACAAGAAACTAGTAAACTGTAAAATAATGTAAAAAGTGGTACTCCCCCGAAAAACACTGTAAAACCTTATAAAGAGATTTAAGACCAATAGGAGAAGTTCAATATTTTCTAGGTTATAATGAATTTTTAAATCGATTTCATAACTATATTTTTCTAATGCAATCAGGGCTGACCCAGAGATACAATGGTTGACTTTAAATGCCATCCTATGCTGCTCGTTACCTTGGAACAATTAAAGTCCATACGAGAAAATGTGAGCCTCACTAATTTAGATAATCTAGATGAGGCTGTTAACCATGTAATGGAATGGTTTGCTAAGGAGAAACATTTGCCGGACATGGAGTTGGGTAAATAATTTTTATCAAACTTGTAATTACATATTATTGACAAGAATTTGATATTTTTCATCCATTCACGTTCGCATCATGTGAAGTAGTCTTAATGTGTCTTTACAGATAGAAAAGTTATCGAAAATATGTACATAAGTAGAAAGTGTTCCTTGGAGCAAACGAAGAAGAAGTTAGACATGTTATTTGCTATGAAGTCATTGTTACCAGATTACGTCACGCCACGCGATCCTTTCAGTCCAAAGGTTAAAAGAGCTTTCGAAATTCAGTAAGCATTACTCGTTGTTTAACATAAATATACATAACTTATGAGTGAAGACAATTCTTGCATTTTATTCGCTTTATTATATATTATCAACGTAAATTTCAAAAACATTTATATCAAATTTATTAACGGCAATTATTTATGCTCTACAATTTTTTGATTGTGAGAGCGGTCTGAATCTTGGAAAGAAAAATATCATTTGCTGCAAGATTTGACGATATATCTAGTCACATAGTAATGAGTACATCTGTATAAAAGCTACTCGTAGTCTTTAAAAAACCACAAAAATTTAAGTTTATTCATCAAAATTTATTATTTCACCTTCAAAGTGTGTCGATAGGTATTAAACGTGCGTAAGTCCACCACAGTACACCATGAATATTTTTGTTTACGCGAATTAAGAAGTAAGTTAAAATCAAACCGTATAAAGTCCACTATTTTTTCTTAGAAATAAGGCTCAAAATATTCATTTTGTATTCACACAAGCTTAAGTTGCAATATTATTGTAAATCAAACTCGCCAAAGTCTGATTCGGTCAATGAAAGACAGGCCTACGCTGTGTCATGACCACCTCAGACTTTGGCGAGTTTGATTTACAATAATATTGCAACTTTGATTTACAATAATATTATTGACATCAACTTGTGATTTTTATATCGTGTGCTTTGAATATTATCGAATTATGAAGGAAAAAATAAGTATTGTGAAGCGCCAATTAGCAAAAAAGAAGTCAAAATACCAGAGCAATGAAAAACTAAACCAAAGACGGGAGGATTTGTAAGTTAATCAAGATACTTTCGCTTTGTTTTAAATAGGATCATAGTCACAAACATTTCGTAAGATTCATAATCAAGGTCGGACTCAGGTATGACTTTTTAGATTGTTATGTATTTTAAAACGTAGATACTTAAAAACTGCTGATCTTGTTAAACTTCACAGATTAGAATTAAAATAGAAACCCGGGTGCAGCATTGTATTTTTTTCTTTTTTGTTTTTACGTTTTTTACGTGTTTGTCTTCTATTTCAAAGTTTCTCTGTTTTTAAGTACACTACGAGAACCTTGCCAGAAATATCAAAGTATCAGTATAACAAAAAGTGTGTGTGCGAATGTGTAACGTTAACACCAAATCAGATATTTTAATTTGACAAAAGGTTGTAGGATAAATCTAAAAAGATAATCCAAGATAATTATGTTTTACAATATATACTCTTGATCCCTGTTAAAAGAAAACGCTCAAGAAATAATACAAGAAATGGACGTCCATTTTGAAAAGCACTATTTTATTACTAAGCACGAAACTAAACAAAAACCTCCTGTGTGCCTCACTGCACTTTGTGGTATTGTAAAAAGTAAACAAGGCCATATTAAATGCGTTTCTAATCGATATGCCGTTACATGAAAAACCGAGGAGGAAATCGTAAATATCATGCTTTCCAGTTTAAGAAAGAAGCTATATAGAAATTCATAATGAAATTTCGTCTATTAAGTAGCCATTATTACAGGTGCAAAATTAAACATAGAATTTACCTAGATTCCTATCTAAATACATGTAAACCATACCAGATATATGAAGACGAGTCCCTGCCGGGATATTCAGTAACCAAAAGATTCTTCAGAAAGGTATTCAATACCTCTTTTAACATTGGGTTTAGTTCTCCGCGCCAAGATGTGTGTTCAGTTACATCAAAATAGCCTACGTTACATATTGTTTTTTTCATTATCGCTTATGTCCCGCGACCGTCACTGTTACTATCAAAAGTGGTAAAGTCTAAAATAAAAACCTGTTTACTTTAAAAACTCATGACGGTTTCACCTTTTTTCACAATGACGTAGACATTTTTATGAAAGTGTCGACAGTATTGCACCGGCAATATTTATCGACAGGATTTTAATAAAGGCAGACGGCAACAACACGTTTTTCTCAAAAGTTGCTTAGGTGTGACTTATGCACGCTTCATATGTGTCGATATAAGTAACCTCATTGGTTGCAATATAACTGTGATAACGCCGAACTTGTTCTTCCGTACACTTTTCATAGGTCGAAAGTGGTATGGCCTGGTAGTGGTATCCCGCTACGAATTCCGTTTGATATCGCCAATCGATCAAACAATCAATCGACTTCTTCAATCGTTCGATTCAATGGATAGAATCATTCAATTCATTCATTGAATTCAATCAATCAATCGATGTCTTCAATCAACGATTTTTTTGTAAGAAATTAAGTTCTTTACTAATTAATTTTTCGGCGACGCGTCCTATGCGCAAAACATTGGTCGAAATTACATGAATGGTCAATTTATCAATGTTCAACTCTCATGGGAACGCTTTAATAATGAAAAATTGAATATAAAATAGTAATAATAATTTTCAATGTTTGATTTTTTCGATGTTATCTCAGTGGTAGACGTTGAAGGCCGTCCGGGACGAGGCAAATCTTTAACCACTTCACGCCCCTCTTTGGACGATTTGTACCATTAAATTTGTACCACCTGGTGTTTTTAACATAGTCGAAGCCCTGGCCTCCTTGGTCTTTTTTAATATTTATTGGAACACAAAATTCAAGGCAAACCTTTTGTTAAATAATTTATCCATAATAAAAGGCTATTATAGTTAAACGTATCAAACGTATTCCACGTTGAGAGCTATTATGCTACTTTATTTGATTTCCACGATATCGGTTCACGATATAAAATCATTGCATTTTTTCATCACCTCAAATTTTTCTCTGGGAATAACTGTTTTAAAATAAACGTAAATTCAATTGAAAATTAGTATTCTATCGTAAATATATTTAAACAGTGGATAATATTAAAGGTAAATTGTTCATCTCAGGGTTATCTCAATTTATATTTATTTCCTGAAATAAAATGTGCAATTAAAAAAAATATATAAAGTTACATTTGGGATACAGTAAACCATGAGCTAAAATCAAAATAAAACAAAGCTTTGTTCTTATTGTTCTCTTTGTCCTAATTAATAATTCTATATTGGTTCAATAAGTCGAAATATTATTTAAAAAGCATTTTGTATTCTTCAATGTTCTTAAAAAAATGGTAAAGTGATAAAAACAATTCGAAATCAACCTAATTAAAATTTAGTTTATTAATATAGTACTGTACTAAATCGGTATGTAATTGTTAGGTGATTACACCATTTTAAAGCAAGATATGTTTGAAACTAAATCAATCAGCAAACTTGTGAAAAGATTTAAGCATAAAATTGACGTATAGAAAATATTTTTTCCAGGTTATCCTCACGAATCTAGGAACGACACGAAACACATTGGATTCATTTGTAGCCTTTGAATTTTTAGAAATGTAAATTCTCACATTAAAAACTCCTTGCTTATCACTAATATCTCTTTTATGAATGTTATCCGAAGTGTCTTGCATCAGTGGATCATTTTTCAGGTTAGAGCTGAAATTCTCAGATGTTACTTTTCGTTTTGCATTTTTTTCCTTTTATTTTCCCTTCATTCTTCAGTCTTTCCTAGTTTTCAGTCGATTTACTGTTTTTTTTCTAAAACATATGTAAGTTCCATATAGACCCAGGTAAAATGTCAACTTTCCAGCTTTATGACCTCAATTGCACTTTAAGTTTTTGACAGTTTTGGTATCGATCATTTTTGAAAAAGCGATTCAAACTCAATAATACTTAATGTAGAAATTTTAAAAAATCTCTAAATCCGATAAAAATATAGGTGTATTCTAACTGGTATAATATTCTAATATGTAAGTGCTCTTTTTAAACTCACGGTGTAATAGTTCTTCGTAATTTTTTAGTAGTTCTTCGTTGATTAAGATAGAGACCACCTGAATACGATTTGATTCGATAAAGTCATAATTTTCCTGTAATGGGTAGTGTGTCCATCCAAAATCAGCAATACTAGAGGTATGTAAATAGGTTTCATTGTTTCTAAAAACTTTTTGTTTTTTTTTGTTTGTTTAACTATTTGGTAATGATATTGCTTTTATATAACGGTAGCTTTTCATGAATGCCATCCATTCTTGAAAGTAGTGGATGACCTCTTTTCATGTTTTTATCATAGGCGGTAGAGTATTTTGCACAGATTATCAATATTTATGGCTAAAAACTTAGGACGACTGGGAAGAAACCTCCATGATACTGGTTCCGACTACGTTGTTTGGATAAAACTTATGTTCAACCAATAAATTTTCAAGAAAATTAAAATATTTTTTCTGGTATCCCTTACTTAAACCTTTGACTCTAGCAAATAAAGTTCAAGTTCTAAGACTAAATTATAGTCTGAAACATCGAGATAAGAGAGATGTTAGCCAGTCTAACATTACAAAGTGCCAGATGATAGACCAAACTCATCAAATATTTTCTAGTCAGGTCAAACATTTTAGATTTCGTAATCCATACGTATTTTAAAAGATTTTTCTTAAAAATATCAGGCAAAACTGTTTTTCTTCCTAGCACAAAAATTTAATTTAATATTTATTTATTTATTTCTGTGCTTTAATGTATCTAATTGATACATATGGCGGGCTTATTGATATGAGAACAATCTCGTACAACCAACCAGAATTGTAAATTAGTGTAATATGCTTCAAAGCTTCCTATTTTCTGAATATTTACATCAATTAATTAGATATTCGATGTGGGAGAAATTTCCAAAATTGGTATTAAAATGAATGGAATATGTTTTTTTGGACTTTTTAAAATCTTTATTTTGTCTTCTATTTTTATGATTAAGCTATTATATTGATTATATGATGAAAACGTTGCACGATGCGAAAATGAACCCGCTTTTCTACAACTCGCTTATCAAAAAATTCATGCCCGTAGCATTATGAAATGAAGTGAGTCTTATATTAATTTATAAATCCAAGCTATTTTGCATGTCAACTTAAAAGGTTAGTAGGTCATGATATTAGAAAATATTCCTCACTCCCGTCGGCATAATAATTTTTGAAAAATTGCATCATGTCAGAGGTGGGAGAAATTGAAGAGGACATTGGTAAGTCAACCTACGCGCAACACATCTCATGCAGTGCCAGAAACTGACTTGAAGAATAAATTTAAAATATTTCGGTTAAACGCCAAAATTGTTATTTTGTATCGGTCCGACAAATGGACGGCAACAAAAGCCGTCACAAGGCGACTCCAGAAAATAACAAATGAAGACTTGCTAGAACGATTCAAGGAAATTTCTATTTAGCACCAAATAAAGGGTCGTAAAGGAACTGTATTTAACATTCACTAAGAAGTGAACAAATGCATATCCCCAAACAGGTTTTGGATTAGAACTTTCGAAAAAAGAGTAAACGTGGCCATGATAGCGGGTCGTTAAGTCTGGCGAAAAGTTATTTATCATTTAAAAGATCGATTAGCATTACAAAGAACCGTGAATAACCTTTGCTTCAACGAGGGGACATAGCATATGAGCAAAACAGTTCTTTGTAACATATATAAAATATATTATATTTCTCGACGTATTTTATACAATTTATTTTTCGTACTAATATTTATTGTTCGTAATATTTATTGAATTGTTTTGAATTTGAAATTAATAAAATTACAATCCACATCTAATATTGCTGACTTATTGTACGGACAACTTCGCTTTAGGATATAGTGCCAAAAATATTTCAAAAATGCAAAAATTTCAAATTACCGATTCCTAAAAAATTCAATAACTTCCAGTTAAGTTCATGTTAAATGGTATGGATATTTACTAGAGTAGCATTGAAGCTTTTGTTTCGAAAGGAAGATTCAGAGCGTGTTTAAGAAAAGTGCTGATTAAATTATATATAAAGAAGCTTTGTTAAATTTTTAAATTTTCCTTTATACTTTCATCAAAATAATAAAAGTATTGATAAGTGTTCAGGAGAGGATCAATAACAATTAGGAATGAAAGTTGTTTTCACAGCAAACGATAGTGGATAAGCAAGATCCAATCGAAATCTGTAGGTCAACATATATTGCTCATACGTAGGTATGTGAACTTTCAAAGCCTCATTAAGTTGAAAGTGACTATACATCCAATGGATTAAGAATTTTTTGCACCAAATATTTTAAAAACTCGAGGGTCAAATAAATTTCTGAGCTGGGAAATTTAATGTTTTATTCGTTTTATTGTACCCAACCAATTAAAAAGAATCTTTAGTCCATTGCATGCAGAGGTATGTCCTACAAAAACTGAAAAGAAACTAAGGGGTTATATAAATTGCAGAGAATTCCTATCGATTCATTAATTATACATATTTTTATAGTTATAACCGGAAAAGTATTTCAAGAAATTTAAGAAACTTTTTAAACTAAAAAGTTGTTGGCATATCGCGCGTATAGTACGGAAAGATACCTGCCTCTTTGAAGTTGTTAATTTGATTCATCGAATGAAAGCTCAAATTCAGTAGGATATCCCTTCCCTTAAAACTTGAATTAAGCTGCTACTGTTAATACTAAAATCATCCAATACTACTTTCGTTTTAAAGATACTTTAATTCCGCAAAAAAAAGAAGTGGCATAAATTAAAGGTTCGTATTTTTTCAAAATTTCATTAAGACATCAAAATAAGACTTCCTAAAAGCTCAGTTTTTCAAAACGTTTTTCACAATTTTATTCCTTTTAAGTCTAATTTTATTTACTTATGATAGCCGTATATCCATTTTTAAAGTTCTGTAACTCAAAGAGAATAAAACGGAACCACTATAAATAAAGCATATGGTCGCTGTCAAAGTTGTTTTTTCCAAGACTTCTTTCAACTTGAAAATTGATTGAAATTTAGCACAGTTACTATATAGAGTATACTTCGATAGTTAGTCAAGAATATTACATGGAAATATTTTACGTGTAAAATAAAATTTTAATTCTTTTTAGTTTTGGTGTAACGTCAATCAATTAAAAGTGTAATGCTATCGATTTATAATATAAGTTAAAATTATTCCTAACTTATTTTTTATCAAATATTACATCAGATTATATATACATATATATATATATATATATATATATATATATATATAAATTTCTTACGTATACACATATTTCTTTTGCATATTTTAGCAGCAATATATCTGAAACTATCTGATGTAATATTTGATAAAAAATAAGTTTGGAATAATTTTAACCAGACGAGAAAAATTATAGTGTTAATTATAAATCATTAAACATTTTTATGTGCCAAGGCCTTTACGCATTATATTTTTCGATGAAATGTTTTAAAATTGCGATAAAGTTTTTTAAGTTTTCCAAGATAATAATAATTATTCGATGTTTATTCATTTGTTGAAACTACTTGTCTTTCTGTAATCATTACTAAGCTGAAAATATCATTTTCAGTAATGTTGTGCCGCTACCAAAATTAGCCCCGGACAATACACGTATCATAGTCTTACAACATCGACATAACGATCCTGATAAGTATGCCCTCGTTGATCTGGCTATAATTGCGAATATGGTGAGCAAATTATATTAAATTATCAGGAATATGTTTATTTTCCAATTAATATTAAATATTTTACACTGATAATCCGTATCGGATATCATTTTAAGTTGCTGGAAAATCACGTTGAACTATTACTTAACTTCGATACGAATTATTTCATGTACTCCAACTATTTAATCCTGGGAAATCTAAAACGAAACTATTAAATCCCTAAATTTTTGTATATTTTATATAATTATAGCCCAATAAATAGTATTAATGGTTGGTGAGTTTATTTTAATCAACACAAACACTAGCAACGTGCTAATACATAAATACACATAGAGGCCTAATTGTGAAAGTATATTCATAGAATGAATAAAAACTAAAATAGATTGTGGCTTTTATATTACCGTTCCGGGATTTGTAAATATGAATATATTTATTATATGTTACAATATATTTTTTCTTTATTTCGATGAGAGTATGCATAAATAATTTTTTTCTCATACTTCAGTGCACAAACTAACATATTTTGGTTAATTTGTGGTAATTTTTTCTTTACTGCGTAGAATTTTCTACATTGCCGCATCTGGGAGAATACGTGTATATGCTTTAAATATAGTGTTACTCTTATATGCTATATTCAGTCTTATTAAAAGAAATTTTCTGCACAGAATGTATTATCATCATTAGTAAAAAATAATAGGTCTAACAGACATCTGATTACATATTAACAAGATATTTTAAGGGAAACGTTTTAGATAAAAACGGTAATTTTTTTAAATAAAACAATTTGTTGTTAATGTTAACGGTTGTTCATTGTAATTGTTTCAAAGTCTTTTTTATCCACCACGAACCCGAGAATTTCACCTTAAAATTTATATATAGGTAAATAACTATCCGTGATATGGCCACATATATTGTTTAATCCAGCACTTGTAAAAAAAACTTAGAATAAAATATGGAATAAAATGATTATGTTCATAAAATTAGTGTATTGAATATATTTGGCGTTAATTTTGTAGAAATTCACTATTCACACTTAAATGAAACTACGTGATGTAGTATTATTTCTACTTTCTTTAATTTCTTTACCACGACCTAGGTTTTGTTGTATTACAACATCTTTAGGTGTAATAGTAGCAAAGATCTTTGAAAATTAGAAATTAATTTCAAAATTGCGGTGTTCAAAAGTATAAAAAAAAATCATAAAAAATTCAGTCAAACAAAAAATCAGCAAAATCAGAAAAACACAAACGATACATTGTACGAACGCATTTATAAAATTTCGTAACTTTTATTATATTTATTTTGTGAATCACTATCCAAATGAAAAACAATATAAATTCTATTTCAAGATAGTACTTTATATACTTATGGCGTCTCTATAAAACGTCACTTTATTCGTTTATAAACGTCAAAAATTCAAATTAATTTATGTTTTCAAAATCGATTTAGCCATTGAGAACCTTAATTACCTCCCAGTTTCGGTAAGCACATAGAGTGATGCATCCTATTTCAATAAATAAATTATAATATTTTATCGGTAATTAAATTAACAGATGCTCGAATATCGACTCCATCATGACTGTGCAGCTGGCATCCGTGTTATAACCGATTACCACAACACGACTTTACCTATAATGCTTAAGTGGACGCCCACATTTTTGAAAAATTTAGAGACCTTTACGGTACGTATGTTTTTTTGTTTAATTTCATTTGAAATAGAAAAATGTATGAGGTTGTCAATCAATAAACCCGCCGCTTTTACCAGGTTATGTATGGAGAATTACAGAAATTTCTCAAATATGTATGTCTTGTAGAGTGTGTAAAGAGCATGATGTTCGATTTTGTTTTTTATTACTAAGTTTTAGCGAGAAAAATAATATGGAAATTTCACGAAGAGAACTCAGAGTACTCTAGTTTCATGAATCCCGTTTAGTGCGAAAAGCGAATGAAGCGACACGCAATATATGTACAACGATGGGTGGCAGTTTACCATTCTATAAAACAGCCGAGTCTTGATTCCAAATGTTAAAAGAAAGAAATGTTGTTTCGATTTAATTAGTAAACTTTATCTAGAGAAAAAGAAAATTATAGAAAGAGATTTCAGGTTAAATTCGCATTACCTGACAAAAGTCCCCTCGTGATTTTCTACTGCAGTAGAAAAATAAATTAATGCTTTCTGAAAAAAGTGGAAATATTCCGTTTTATGAGGGCAAATGAATCCCATTAACTTTAGAATCGGGTTGGTATGTGCATTAAGATGCTGAGTTTCCCTAAAACCAATGATTGGCTAAAGAATCTTATTTTAGGAAATTAAAAGAGGTGTTTATTTGTCCAGTAAACGGCGCATCTACGTAAAAAATTAAATTAGCATTTGGTATTTTAAATGTACATGATATAATGTAAAAATATGAATATTTATTACGGATGTCTTCCTACATAATACCTTATAATGTAAAAATATAAATATTTATTGCGGATTCCTTAATAGTACAATTACTAACTATAAAAACTACGAATAAGTGAGCAAATTCGGCACTAAATTTCTTGCAATTCAAAGCAAAGTTTATTTTTGTGTGGTTGCGCTAGATCCCACATGAGAAGAAAAGTAACGCATTAAAGATACATTCACTTGGATCGACTATGACTCCTCTCCGTGCTCTCCGTAAGTTTCGTCTGCCGGTCACTTTAAACTCAAAGTTAAAGTCCTTGTAAAATTACCTGTCAAGAGTTTAACGGGAAAAGATAACACGAATATAGACAGGTGAAATGAAATAAATATTTTGCTTCGACCATCAATACATAATCGTATTTAATTCCGAATATTTGTATATTACATTTTTATTTTGTTTATACTCTGTTCAGTTTTCATTAACAAGTATGGTTGCCGAGTGAGAGTAACCTGTAAAAAAGCTATCATAATTCATTAGCTATCTGCTATTAATATCGCTTTCAAAATTTTATTTATTGACTTCTGCAAACTGATGTTATTTTATGAAATCTTTCATTTATACTTGCTTAAACTCTTCTTCAAAACATTATTTTTGCAGGCATGTTACGGATGCAGATTTAAAGGTATTCACTTTGTCAATGCTCCTTGGTTTGTTGGTCGTATCATCAGCCTGTTTAAGGGGGCCGTGAAACCAAAGCTGTTTAATAGGATAGTAATACACGATTCCCTTGAGGACTTATACACTGCGTTGCCTAAGGAAATTTTACCAAAAGACTATGGTGGCAATGAGCCATCAGTAAACGACATTTCTGGTAAGGTTTAAGATAATTATAATAATGTTCTCGTGAAGCGCAGTGGACTTTATAATTTGTCGACGTGTTTTTAAATATATGCAAAGATGAAATAGATGAAAGAAATTCCAATATTCCCTTTTATTACCCAGAAACTTTTCACCGTTATTGTTACATCCAGCACGTTGGAGAGAAGCAATTAAAATATCATATCAAAAGCTGGTTTACATAAATTGCTCTTAATAATTCAAGAAGGGACACTTCTCCATTTCATAGAGATTTTAATATTCCATTCTTGTCGGCTTGTGAATGTCTAATATGCAAAATATGTAACAAACTGTATTTTTCTTCTGCCTTAATCTTTAAATTAAAAAAAAATTAATTAACCACATTCCAGAACTTGGAACCAATTTTATCAAATATCGTACTGAACTTGTTTAGATATTAACAAAAATGAAAAAAATTGCCAGAATTCCGCATACGATGATTTACTTCTTGGCGTTAATTTTCTAAAAAAAAACATCGACTTCACTTTTATTTCTAAATATATTATATACACATTAAGACGGATGAAATTTTTATAGAAGATAATTCAAACCCTTATGGTGGTTTATTCTTAGTCAAAATAGAAAACAAGATTTCAATAATGGAGGAGGTATTAGATAAAAATATTTCTTTATAGAATACGCGTTGTGCTCATGTGTAACTATTTTAAAACCACCTTATTCCTTCAATGTTTTTCTGAGTTGACTTTTGAAAAATTCAAATATGGTTTTGGTTGGTTGATAACTGTTCTGCTATCGTCTGAGATAAATAGCTAAATATGTTTAAGACATATTTGAATAAGTCAATGTAGAAATTTAATTGTGTATCATTTTCAAAATATACATTTTTAGATCAAATTGGCTAATATTTATACGCTAAATTACTATGTATAAATAAAACTAGTTACTCTGTAGCACACAGTCGATAATTTTTTGTAATAGTGGCATTGCCTTTAATTTTGTTGTCAAGTATTTTTTACAAGAAAATCAAATATTCCCCACTTAGTACTATAGCATGATAAGTATAATGACTATATGTAAACAATAAACATCATCTTCAGACGAGTGGTACAAAGAATTTTGCAAGCCGGACAACAGGCAGTTTCTAATCGATTCTGAGAACTGGAAGTCAGACGAGAGTAAGCGAATAGGCAGCAGTATCAATACAGGAGAATTCGGCATAGACGGTACTTTCCGAAAACTAGACATCTTCTGACCATAAATAATTCATTTTTGTGGAATTTTTTTTTTCATCGAAAGTTGTCTGGTGTGTTATTAAAGCTTATCATTTCATAATAAATATTGTTGTTGTTTCTATTTTTCCATCATGTCTTTTGAATAAATTAATGTTATGAAATAATTACTAACGTATTTTTATTCAATTTAATATTTTAATAAAGAAGAATAAAAAAAACAAATTTATACATAGGGTGAATTTTAAACACCCGGAGTTTGTCTGCTGCTGATGTCGTCAGTTGATTGGGAAGCGAATATTTTTTCATTAATGACGTCAGATAGAACATAAATGGGTAGTTTTCTTCTTAATTAAATTTCGGTTCTTAATTGAGGTTTCGTTTGCTATTTATAATTTTTAAGCTTAATACTAAGTGAAATCTCCAAATAAAGCAGGTACTCCAAAAAATCTTGGACTGTAGAAATTGTAATTCGGTGACAGACAGATCTTTTATAGACGGAAGTAAAGTTTAAAGTATCGATAAGGGTATCTTTTTTAACAAAGAGTTTTGAAAAACCCACTAGATCTCTAGACCTTTATAAGAGAGTGAACTTATTTTTTTGTTTTATTCTCTCCTCAGCGGTGATTTCCTTCGTCGTGCAATATTAATTTTTTTTTAACATAAATATGGATGTACTCCCGTGCTAGACGCATTCCCACATTTCATCCGTATTGCTGTTTTGAAACAGGATAACATAAACAATAACTTTATGTAAGTAATTATAGGACACTACGTTAGGACACATACAAATTTAAAAATATATTCGTACAGCCAACTCTTGCTACCCGCAGGGTTTACGTTTTTTTAGTGTCTCGTATTCCAAATCCGCTACTGCATAGAAAAGAAAGAGTGGAACAAGATTATTTATTTCGTCACGCAACTTATTAAGAAAAACTGCATTTAGTTTTTGATCTATTACTTTTCATGTTTAGTGTTTAATTACATAATTGCCTAATTAGAACTTGGAACATAAATTTCAATCTCAATAGAGTTTTGATAAGCACTTACTAAAAGTCTGTTGGGATTACTTTAAGTCGAACATACATCACTTTAATGTTAATAACTAAAAGAATTCGCGGGTTAGGTTACTTTTAGGCACTAATAAATATTCCAGTTTATTTAATATTTCCAATATACTATTTACAAATATTTATTTTTACAACGTAAATATATTACCTAGAATATCTTACAGGTGCATATGAAAATAAATTATAAGATCTAGGATAATCGCCCGTGGAACTTTCAATGCAATTAATATTTCTTTAGGTTGTTTGGGATATAGTTTTAAACTTTTTAAAAGTCAAGGTTAAAAAAAAACTTCTTAAAAGTCAATGTTTTTAAAAGTTAAGGCACAAGTCAAGGTTATTATCATTTTGTTCGTCGCTTTGATAAGTATTTACAAGTTGATAAATATAGAAATATTTTTCTATGTAGTGCTGGAAATAATAACGTTACAAATCAGTTCTTCTTATTTATTATAAAACGCAAACTTTCTAAGTAAGCCTCTGTGTTATATTGTCATGTAAATGAAATTGTAAAATTATCATATATCCGTTTCCCAATATTACACATATGCATAACTTCTGTGCAAAAGAGAAATGTTGTTTTGAATATTGAATAATTAATTTATATTATAACTTAAGCTTGTATCTTGCTGGAATCCGATCGCTAGGCAAGCGACCTTTTTAATTAAGTTCACTTAAATTCACTGGAATTTGAAAAGGTGGTATCACTTTTTTATTGATTTTTTATATCCACCTTTTTCATTGGTTTCTTATATCTTCGGAATTTGTTTGACACGAAATAATTATAGAAAAAATAACATAATTATACTTGAAAACCCTAGTTGATATTGCTTTGATCACAAAAGTAAAAGGAGAATAATTAAAGAAATATTTTATTCATTAATATTATGAAAACCATTCGTAAAATTTTACGTGCATCGCCGAAAATTTGGTTAGTTTTATTTGTATCTTTATATATTTTATTAAACATTATTTAGTTTACTTTATATCAGCAATGTTAGATGAAACAAAAATAATAGGTCCTTTTAAAATTATAACGACATTTACAAATTAATTAAATAAGTTTTTAAACAGTCTGTAAAAGAACATTGCACGTTTCAGCAAATAAAATACATATTCACTTTTACATTTACAACTTCTGTCAACAATTTCTGTCAACTTTTATATTTACATTATTAAATAATTGTAAATATGAAAGTTGACGGGTAGAAATATTCAAGTGTAATTTAAACTTGTTTCAAAGTGATCATTCTTACTTGATAAAAGAAATAACAATTTTGACAAGTGGACACTGTGCCCGGCATTCGGCTCAACCATAAACAAGAAATCATGGTCAATTAATGACTTCAGTAGCACATTTTTTGGTAAAAGCACTTAAAAATGTTAAACGTCACACTAATGTGCCCGTTATGGCAATAATATTGTCAATAAAATGAAACCATGTGCAATCTTTAATCATGCTTTTACGCAATTAGTTGTGACTATTTGCGCAGACTTGTTTAAAAATTACACATGGTTTCATTTTATTTTTAATATATATTTTATAATCTTCTTCTAATAGCCATAAACCATAATTAATCTTTTGTTGTGGAGATAACTGCGCAACTTTAGGCAACCGTAGTTTTTCATCTCAAATACTGAACATTTTTTAAAAATGGCTATCAGAAAATTGCAACATATAATTTAAATACGATGGTTTTAGTTTTTCTACCAAATACAGTAGACGAATTAAAAATTATTCAGTGGAGAAACCGACAGACAGAAGCGAAGGAATTTTAAAATTAGCAGATGGACTTAAATGTTTTAACCGGCATAACTAAAATGAAATTCGTCTGAAGATTCTTTGGCCTGGGAAAGAAAAGCAAAGAAAACTTTATTATGCCACAGCGGAATATGTTTTTTTTCTAATATCATATGGTTTTTACTTTTACACGATTATTTCATTTTGGAATTAAAACCAAACGGGAATTTCAAACTAATAATGAATAAATTTCAACCCTAAATTAAAAATAAAATAATATCAAAAATTGTTCTAAATGATACAGGCTATATATAGAACTATATATAGGACTATATTATTATTTTGAAAGGGAAGACTCAAAATATGGAATTTCTAAGGAGGTCGAAAATTATACTAATATTTAGAAAATTCTTTAGTTAGGATTTTGAAAGTATGGGATAAATGGAAAACAAATTGTTTCGTTAAAAACATTCGTGCAATATTTTTTTATGATAATATTGTATTTAATAAATATATGAACCTTTAGCTCTAAAGAAATCATACAAATTAAGCGAAGCCCTAAGCATTGTTGCGTAGAATGATATTACCAAATGGTACAAAAATTTGACGGCGAGCAGACTGCGCTATATTTTAAACATTGCAGGTAACGAAAGGCTGCTATGCTTCTGGAGTTTAAAATAAAATAACAGTAATAATTAGTCCAATTTTAGTTACAAGATATTTTCATTCCACTATTCTTTTTTTGGAAAATAAAATAATTTTGTGAAGTATACCATATTTTTTTGGCGAAAATTACCGTATTTTGATACTGATACTATCTGTCATCATAACAATGTTCTAGTTTATTATTTCAGACAAACAAACAATTTAGTAAATATCTCCATCGTATCAGACCTCCCTTCTCACCATATTGAACTTGCAAAAATTTTCAAAAATAAATTGGAAATTTGCTGTTAGTTATATACCTCAATTTAAATTTGACATTAACGTTGTTTTTATATTTTTTGTCGTTTAATAATTTTTATTTATCTTATATTTAAATATCAAAACCTGTGACAGCATGCAAGCAAATTTTCTAGAGTGTGATATTTATATAAAACGTGCGAGTCATATTAAACACACTTTTAACTTAAAGCCTATTCTGTACAAGAAGTTGATATTTTACCTACTCAATGAGATAATGAGCACCATATTGTTTTTGACAAATTTACCGTTTACAATTCCTGAAGTATACATGCTCATCCAAAAATTGTTAATATTGAGGTTTACTAACTCACTGATACCTCTAGTATATTTCCAGTCGACTGATAAACTTGAAACTTGGTGCGTAGTTATCAAGGGTTTAGTTCAGTCATGGGCCCATTAAATTTAGAATTTAATATTAACTTCAACTTGAGGCCTCTAGCAGTTCCTGAGAGAGTTTAAAGAGATGCCTATCTCTCTCATGACTCTGATCACGGTCGCGGTCACGGACCATACATCGGTATTGTTTCTTTTCATTCTGAGATAAGGAAACCTATAAACCAAATCGCATATTTTGTAGGAAGTAATTTTAATTTGATCAGATTGGCCTTCCAGAACATTTTTGGTAGCTCAATCATACTTTCAAATATTAATACTTTCTGTCCATGGTTTCCTTCACACCGATGACAACATTTGAAGTTATTTTGTTTGAGAAATTAATGAATGACCCTGGTTGTATTTCTTATTTTAGTTAGGTAACAAATACTTAACTCGACAAAATATTTGAAAATCTGCAAAATATTACTTTTGTAGCTTACTGTTTACATCTACATTTTACGTTTTAAAGTAATTTAATCGAGACTGTTTGAGAACTGATATAATCATAAATATATTCTTACGACGTAAAGTCCCAAGAGCAAAGCTAATAAACTGGCCAGTGCCCGTCGGAATGGGCATAAAATTAGCATTTGTAATTGGGTATATTTACAATTATCGATTCTATTAATGGAAATAAGTTAATTGAAAGCTGTAATGAAATTCTAGTGTAGTGTAGTAATTTTTTTACACTTCCTAAATTTATAGTTAAATATTAGAGCTTTGTAGTTTACATTATACAATGGTGGTCTATTTTTTATTATGGTAAACGAATGCATGACATATTTTTTAAAATAATATTATATTAACTAAAAAACTATCGTATCTAATCGTAAATTTATTATATGAAACATATATCGGAAATAGAAAAAAATTAATACGCGACCGAAAATTCGGGTTCGCGATTTTTGTGAGTTTAAATTGTTTTAAATACACATTTTATTTTATTTACGGTATTATATTTTTAATTAATAATTATTTTCACATATTTTAATATTTAAAGTATTTTTCAAACAAACAATGAAATAAATACTTTGATGAATGCGCAGTCACTAGGTGTATTTTTAAAATATCGTATTTGTTTCACCAATGTAGGTAAAGAAATAACTGGAATTTATTCTCATATATTTATCGACGAAAAATGTACTCCTGAGGATTTTATTACGTAAAAGATACATTTAGCTACTGTGCATATTACCATTGTATCAATACTTTAATTCGAAATAATTTTTTATATAATTTGGATATCAATACGAATAAAGTGCAAAATTCAAAGAGCTTTTATAGGCTGCTAGCAATTACATATGCAGTTTCGTTAATGATGTTTAGCTTCATCTTTTTCTAATATCCGAAAGAAAAATTACAACCTGTTTTCTCTTTCACATACTTTATCTATCTATTTAGAATATATTAAACAAATGTGTGTAATGGTGAGTTTTATAAACTTCACTTTATATATGTTGTATTCATATGTTGCATTCTATTATAAATCTTTCAGCGTCTTTTTCATGAATAAATTATATTTATATTAATCAACTTGGTTTCTTTGTATGTAAATTTATGGCAAAAATTTGATATTTTGCTTATAAATAAATTATCTAATAAAATATTTTTTGCTATATATGCAAGGTCTGTTCCTTACATCTATGTGAGAATTTTTGTATTACATTTGGTTTTTCTTTTAATCGCAATCGATACACATTTACAACCATATAAGCACATAATTCATGGTTTACAAGAAATCTGAGAAATATTTATACTTCATCTCTAATGAAATGATTAGTAAATAAGAAGAAAGCACAATATCAAATTGGTACATTGACCTAAACCGTTAAGAATCGAAATATTGTTTTAAGAAATTGTGGCTTTTATTAAAAAAGGAAAGAAAACCAGTCCACAGTTAAAAAAACAAATTACAAGAAAGCATATTAATACAAATATAATAGATGCTGCTTCATATCTCCAAGCTTAAAAGAGTCATATATGGAGCAAAGAACGAATTCAAGTTTCAACTTGGGCTTGATATTTTTTTTATATTTATTTGGATTATACTAAAGGCTGTAAATGAAATAGATACGAATGTTCCTTAGAATCTTGTTGTCTTGACATACATATGTTTTGTAATAAACAAAAACCGAACTAGGATAGAAAGTACGGGGGATACGACAACGAATTCATTCAATTACCCTTATTCTTTAGTATATTTGTTTCTTAATAGTAATTTATGACATTGATTCTCTCATGTAAAGACCAGTGGATAGCGATTAATCTCCTTAATATCATATTTTATTTAGACGAAATAATAACGGTATTTTTAAGAGCTTAAACGGCTCTTATAGCTAGGTAATATTATGGCTTAAGTACAGATAAATTAATTTAAGTATGGAATCGATAGTATTATCAGAGTTATCGTTTGCAATAATAATTTCTAAATTCATTTGGATCGAAAATGATTAGATTTTCCTAAAAGTTTCATTAAACAAATATTTTCTTTATTTTTTTGTTTTAAACAATACGTATGACATCCGATGATATTTAATTACATGAAAAACAAGGTATTTGTTTGAAAAACACAAGATTTGTCTCCGCTAATATATAAAACTAGCTGTGCCTAACGAATTGACTCGCATAAAATTGGGAATAAGAAAAGTTATTAGAATTTGTCTTTGGTTCAAATTATTTATTTTCTCTCAAAAATGTGTATTTGGTTCAAATTATTTGCTACCTACTTTAAAAGAAGAAATTAATCGCACATTATTTTGACATTTCTTCCAAGTTATGTCGCTTGAATTAATTTTTGATAATATACTTATTTATTTATTTAATGTACAAATTAGCATAAAGTAAATTTTTATATCTCTTAAACTGTTTCGTGTTGGGATGCTGATGCTGTATAATATTATTATAAGGCATTATTCACAATTAAATGAAACTACGTGACGTAGTATCATTTCTATTTTCTTTAAGTTCTTTACCACGACCTAGGTTTCGTTGTATTACAACATCTTCAGGTGGGTTATTAGCAAAGAACTTAAAGAAAGTAGAAATAATACTACATCACGTAGTTTCATTTAATTGTGAATAATGAATTTCTACAAAATTAACTCCAAATATATTCAATATAAGGCATTATATAATAAGGAATTTGTAGTATGGGGTTTTTATGAACCTATAACAATAATTTATATTTTGTAATAAGACCTTATATAATAATAATGAATTTATAGTATGGGGTTTTTCTGAACCTATAACAATAATTTATATTTTATTTGAAGTGTTTATTGTAGGGTGTTAATAATAGTAAGAAATATTATGTTTACTTTTACAACTAAGAAAATATTAATTTTGACAAAAATGAATTTCACTTCAATCGCATAGTTTTTTTTTCTCTTATTTTAATATCCTTTTTGTGGTTTTCTACTCTATCTTACTGAAGTAGTGTGGGCTTAAAAGAAGAATTTCCCAAATATTGCCGATGCAGTTCATTATCTGAAGAAGATGTTTGCTACGCAATGTGGAAATTTACGTTCGTAGTATATAGCATCGAATGTGTTAGTCGTCTTGTGAACTAAAATAATGAAAATTATGTGCTTTACATTTTTCCCAAGTCTCACTAATATTTGTGGTAGTGTGATATTGGTAGATTTTTGTAATATATTCAGGATCATAATTTAACTTTTAAGGCTTTATTATATGTCCTACAAAGCTCAAAATAATATAATTTGAACCTAAGTTTACAAATAGTAGCATTAATTTCATCTATTTTTTGGCAGTCAATTGATTTGTTCCTTTTATTCGGTATTTAAATATGCCAAAACATGGCCCACAATATTTCTTAGACTAGCTAATTAATTTTACATTTCATTTTCTCACTTTTAGATTCGATTGTATTACATGATATAGAGGTCTATATCATGCAAAATTTATAGTATATAATTTAATTAAAGAAAAAAACATTTGCTTGAAATAATTTATTTTACCAAGTTTTTCATGTAAGTTTTATCTCAATATCAGTGTACTTTTCAGTTATTTTGTATGCTTCAAATACCAATTCACTTAAAACTTTAGTTATTTGGTACAGATTTGCTGAGTTCGTTCCAAACTTTTATAGTCGACACGACTTAAAAAAAACTTACTTATACTAACTTGACGTAACTGTTGCTTTACTTAGAAAATATTTATAAATTATTTGACAATTCTTATCTTAGGAAGTAAGGCAAGTACTCTCATAGTTTTGACAGCTGAGTTAACTATGATGTACGTGCATTTTATGTGCTCTCGCCTCACTTCAACTACATCGACTAAGGAAAGATGGACGCAAAATGAAAAAAACGGCATTTGATATCGATATGTTTCTGAAAGTATCTTTTGATGTGTTTAAACGTATTGGAGGAACTTGGAGTATTATGGTGCCTTTCAATAACGTTAAAAGTTATTTCAATACTATGAAAAAAATATCACGAGTTTTATACGGTATCAGAGCCCCAGCGTAACACATCATGCCAAATCAACCCATAAGCATGTTCACAAAACTTGTACATTTTACATCCCCTTTATAAAAGTCATGGAAAGGCATCTAAAAAAACTTTTAAAATTTCGCTCTTTCATAATACATAACACATAACACATATAACATAACACATGTTTTATTTTTATCCAGCTAACGCAGCTTTCGTTTTATTTTTATCCATCGCTTTTCGGAAAATGCTTTGCTTTAATATTGTTTATGAAAAAAGCTTACACTATTTGTTTTAGAAAAATGATACTAAGGTGTAGAGTACATCCGCTATGGACGTTGCTCTCTTTTCGTATCTTTTTTCCATTCCCAGCATAAGTTATGTCTTAAATTTATTCATATCGTGTTTTATTTGTTTTCATTCACGATATAATTAAATATTGGATTCAATTTTTACGCAGTTGGTTGTCTCAATAGTAATTTCCACATATTTTGAACTTTTGTAAAGATTTCTTTTTGATTACCGAGGCCTAGCTTCAACGGTCTAATAATATTATGTTTTCAAAATTTTTCTTAACGCGATATTTAAAATTATTGGATAGGTGCTTTGGAGAACAGCTTTTGACAGCTTTGGAGAAATTTAAGTAAGAAATTGATTGCAGAGAACAAATAAAACGAAATTTTTCAATTTTTTATGGAATTTTATGAAAGTAGCCCGGAGTAATCAGCTATTGTGGGAATATGAAAAGAAGATGATTAAACATATTCGAAGTCTTTTTTTAATTTAATTTCGTTTTTCCAAAGAAGAAAACTTGGTGGTGTCATTTTATTTCAAATGCGCCCTTTTACAACATGTGTAAAGGGTGCATGTGATGATTTATCTTTTGGTGGGATGAAATGTCAATTATTTTATCTTTAAACTTTGCAGATACTAGGTATTTCGAGTTGAAATATTGAAAGTTTGAAAATTTTAAAGGGTTGTGGATATAAAAGAGAAAAGCGTAATTCTAATTAGTACGATAACGACTTTTGAGCGGAAGCTGTCCATAAAACTTTCACTAGATTAATGAAATTTGAGTTATGACGCAAATTTGATGGAAAACATTGTTTCGCGCAACCGCTTTTGAAACGTTGATCCTCTTCATCACGGAATAAATATCCTTATGATTAATAAAATATATCAGTACCATATACACTACCATATAGACTTCTTTTTTTTGCTCTAACCTTTTTTGTTGAGCAACTTTTGCCATATTTTGTTTATCCTGGTCTTTTAGCCACGTCATTAATATAATCACATGATTATCTGAGCGATGGTTATCGTCTTAATAAATATAATGTCTATATCATAAGTATATGTCTTGTAAATATATATTTTTAACTTTTGAAACCTATTTGAAACTACTGAAAATAATTCAATCGGACTATATGACTGTGAACAGGATCTACAGTGTAACAGAGTATAGTATTTATTGACCTTCTGCTGTTTTCAGTTTGATGGCCTTTTGGCGGGATTTATTCGTTGAATTAACGTATTTTGAATAGTTACCATGACAATTTGTAAAAAAGACATGACAAAAAATTATTACTCTATGACCGACACTTCATAATGCGCTCATAAATTATGAGTGACAAAACAGAATTTTGCGCAATCCATAAGAATATGAAAGTAAAGATATTAGTTACAAAATAAGAACAGTTGAAAATTTTTATACAAAATATTAATTCTTATATTAACAATAAATCTTGATATGGATATTTCACTGTCCAAGTCGCCTGTTTTAACAACTGTGTACAGAATATTCATATGACAAAAATAATTTTTCCCTCATAGCAATCTAAAGTTGATTTGTCCTTTTCTTTATAATCATTATATATAACAATTGCTACTAAACAGCGGCATAGGCAATCAATAATCACACTTATTCACAGCTAAATGAAACTACGTGATGTAGTATTATTTCTACGTTATTAAATTCTTTACAACGACCTAGGTTTCATTGTATGACAACATCTTCAGGTGGGCTATTACAACGAAACCAAGGTCGCAGTAAAGAATTTAATTAAAGTGGAAATAATACATGTAGTATTATTCACGTAGTTTCGTTTAGTTATTAATAATGAATTTCGACAAAATTAACACCAAATATATTCAATAACAATATTTATATAAAATAGCTCTTGTATTATCAAAAATTATTAAAAGATAGCGGTATTGGGATACATTGTGCTTATGTAAATAAGTAATCGTGTTCTTTGTATATATTGAATTATGCGATATCTTGATTTCCAGATAATCCAATATAAAAAAAGGGAATACAATTATATATGTAATTTTATAATTCGAAAAAATATTTCAAAATGTGCAGCTATAACAGTTTGTAATAATTTGTTAATTATTTTGTTGTTATTTATATATTAATTTCACAATTTGGTTACATATATTAAATAGAATCTAGTATAACATAATGAAAATAAATAATAGGCCATTATTTTTCAGATTATAATTAAAGGTTAGTTTTTAATAATCTTAATAATTTCCTTTAGCTCAATCTATCTACGGTTGACGCAATTTTGAAAATAGTCCAGGAGGCAATTTGTCGATAAAACTTTATATATAATACGTAGCCTGATTTTAATTAGACTTAGATAGAAAATTATTACTTTAGAATGAAGTTTTATGATAAAACTGTAAAAAATAGATGAGTCAAAAACTTTTTGATGTCAATCACTGTACTAGGTAGTTTCGAAAGAAACAATTTGGCAACTTCTCGGGGGAAAGTGTATTGGGCTCCTATTTGAAACTATTTTACGGGTTATACTAAAATTTCGATGCAAAATGGAGTACTTGACACTTTTTTAATTTACTGTATATCGTGGGGTTTTATTCGGATTTTAAAAATATTTTTTAAAATTTTTGTTAGTATATACATCCCCCTACTTATTTTAATTAGGTAATATTAAATATTCATTTTGCCAGAAAGTTAACATTATTCATGACTTATAATCAATAAAGTAATTTCACTTCAAACGATATATGCCATCCTCGATGCGAGAGACCGCATTTTGCCAGTTTATTTTTCTTTCTATTTAAAAAAAAATACATACATGTGAATTGAAGCGTCCAAATCATCTTTATTTAAATATCTAGTTAAATTTCTATATTATATGAGAAAAATTGTCGGTACGTGTTAGATATCTGAATAAAAAGTTTCAATATTCGTTATTATGGAAGAATTGTAAATTTATTTTTTCGTAACTGTTGCTTAAGTTTAGTAATAATAAAATACAATGTTTAAAAATACAGTTTTTTGAAATTTTTTTTGTGTTAAATTTAAGTGTAATACTTAAAAATCAGACTGGTAATAAAAGAGAAGTTAAAATTTAAGATTTTATCAAAAATTGGAATAGTATGGTATACAGGGTAGGAAAAGTAAAAAGATACTTTTGTTTAATTTTTTTCATCCGATGGTGGCATGCATCAACACGATTCTTACTACATCCGAACATTCTGAGCCGGTAGGAGGAAATTAAATTCGGAATTTTTGAGTTTCTTTTAGTTACTTTCTGGTATAGTTTCCTGCAGACTTGTGCTATGCACATCATGTTAAATGTGTCGTTTTCAGTAGGATGTAAATGGCTCTTTTACCAAAAGCTTCAAGAGGAACACATTTCATCTCTAAGGTATCAACGGTCTCGGTAACCCACTTTCAAGAGGATATAACAGGAAGTCAAATTAAGAAAACGCACATATTATTTTAGAAATACCTGTGTGTTTATTTTTAGTGAAGAATTAATGTATTTAGTTTCATGTTTATTTCTATATTTCCGGTTCACCTTTCTAACAACACAGATTATTCTTTCTTTTCTCATTTAATATTGGAACGTGAAACAATTTTATCTGAGTAAGTGGTTATTTTAAGTTATATTATTTTTCCAATGAAATGCAGATAAAGAAAGGTTTTGTAATTTTATAGAAAATTATCTATTTACTCCCACACGATAGGAAGCGAAAAAAATGTTTGCTCCACTATATATATATATATATATATATATATATATATATATATATATATAGCTACGTGAAATTTTCTTTAATATTTCTACATATTATTTGATATTTCTATAAGAAGCAATATTTTGCTATATTTTATGTGTATTGGTCTAAAACTACAGAAAGAGTGAAGATGTGACAGATGGTCGATGGATGAGCGGTCAGAGCCTTAAAAAAACCTATTTTTGTAGTTTTGCATCGGAAGATTTCGGATAAAATCTTATAATTATGATAAAGTCGTCTCTTCGTCTGTCAGGAGATCCGTCTGTCTGTCAGGGCCTTCCAACATCTAAACAAAATAAAATATGAATTTGAAATTAACATATAGTGTGTCGTTTTTTTGCTTAAAAGTACAAATTGTCTTTCAAATTATTTTAAATTATAATTCTTGGTACTAAAAAACCCTGTCCAGGCACACAAGACGTTTTTGAAAAATTTCTTTAAATCTAAGCTAAACATTTTTTACCGAAATATAATGATTTGATGGACCAACAAAGTTTACATTTTCAGACCTGTTTTGTTACCAGACCCTTTTCAATAATTATATTATGCACGAAGCTATATTCTACACTAATATTTCTCATGTCGCATATAAACAATAAATAATAAAAAGACTTTAACATAAAATATTAAAAAAGTTATGAATAAGTTTTGACCAACCGAAGTATATTTAAGATGTTTTATGCCTGGGACGTTTTTCCCAAGGCTAGGTGGTAATATCTATTCGTGATCAGAAATAACATTAGTTTTTGGAAACATCTTATTGGAAATACTATGTACCCCCAAATATAATTTTTTTGTAAATGTACGTATATCCAACTGAAGACGGAAACCCCGGTGATACTAGTTCTCCTGATCCTTACCAAGTTAATTCCTTTTATTTTTTCATCATTGTTACTAGAAACAGCTACTACTAATAATAACGGTGTAAATTTTTAATTTTTTGGGAGAAAAATTTATAAATATGATATAAATAAAAACAGTTTTTAATATTAAACGATCTGCTTTATGTGTCTTGACATAGACTATAAAAAAAACATAAAGCCTCCTTTAAAAAAGTAGAGCAGAGACACTTTAGTTTAAAATATATGTTTTATTTGTTCACGGATTGAGATATAGACATAAAAGATTTCTGTGGCAATTAATTACAATAATTTTGAGAAAAGAAAAACTATTTCCTTCGTACTTCTTGAATTTATAATTGTAATAATTCAGAGTTTTTTCTGAATAGATATAAATAGTCCAAAGTTGCTCTGTTAATGTCATTAAATTATATTTAAATCAACGAACGTATTCCTTTGCTTTATGCGTTAATATGTATCAACAAAAAGGAGCGGATTCGTCATAGGTAATCACCAACACTGCTGGCTTAGATTAGAAAAAATAGGAATTCCAGTACCCTAACCTGAATTGAATACGTCAAAGTTTATTGTGATCTCAAAGCCGTTATTAATTGGGAGTTGCTTCAAGACGGATGTAAGGTAAATTCATAGATTTATTGTTGACAATTATATTGATTAGCTTATAAACAAAGTAGTCAATATATGGGAGTTTATTATCTCTACCATAGAGCTAAGCAACATAGCGCAAAACATGCATGACAACAATTATAGGAATTGGATTGGGTTTTGGCAATAAAATACATCAACTTCATTCACCCAATATCGTGATCTTTGATTATCTATTCTTTGCATTCTCAAAGCGATAATTTGTTGAATAAAAAAATCTACACTTGATATGGATTTAAATTAATTTTCTTTAGTGCAATGTACTTGAAATCATGTCGATAAATGTTATTAATCGAGTGGACTTCAGCCTATGGAATTTTGACATAGATCTTTTGGAACCACTTCTAAATAAGTTTTGAATTTGTGAATAAAAATTAATAGCCAATCCAATATTTAAGAATAAGACTATAACACATGTACCAGTGCTATTTTGTGACGTACGTCTTTCACACTTGTGCAATAATATGTCAGGTGAGCGATTTGTTTCGCCATTTAGCGTAGCTCTATGTTATAATTGAATTTTAAGGAAGTTCATAAATAACCGAAAAAATTCAATACTTCGATTTATATTCGTACATTGCATCACTAATTTTATTTAAATATCATTGCTACCGGGTGTAATGTTAACGCACCTATACGTTTCCACACGTGTGTATTTGTATGGTATATACATACATGTAGCGATAGGTATTAGCTGTAAATTGTACATTTATTACACTTGTAGCAAAATTGTACATACCGGGCTAAGTAACTATCGCGAATTAAGGATCGATCTTAAATAAAATATGTCATTGCATGTCTCATCTTTCTTGTAACGAGTTTATTCTTATACAGATTATTATCATTATTATTAACTCAAAACTGTCATCTTGGAAGGTAATAATGCTAACAGCATTATGATTATTATTTGTCTTCACACAGGAAAATTAGAAGGTATTATGCGACATTGCCAAGTTTTTCGTCTCTTTCTATTTGCTATGTTCAAAGGTATGACTTGAGAAACGGTATGCTATTGAGTGTGTCGTGTGTACTGTGAAGTTTTATAACTTTATGTGTATTCATTTACTCAAGTCAAAATGCTTTTGGAATAGTTTCAGTATATAATAGGGTAATAGATATAATTTTTACCTAGTTGTGTTGGCATTTATTTTTAACTACCTGCTTTATCCTGCTTAGGTACAAAGTTTTACCTATTGTTTTATGTATTAAATTATTATAAGTATCTTTACTCTCTTTTCTTTTGTTTCTTTTCTACGCGCTATCGATTCTCTTAGCGATTTTGCTTGATTGTACGTTTTGGCATTTTAGTGATAAAAAGTACAAAACTCAAAAAAAGAAATATAAAAATAAAAAATAATTATACTTTGTATTTGAGACATTCAGAAAATATATGTGTGTCACGGATACAGAGTAGTGAATGGGCGTATAACGAAATGGCAGGACGATATGCAGGAGTTGCAAAATCATAAAGTGACACCCAAGCACTCGCTGCTGGAAGAGAGGGAGGTAATCATTGTCAGTGAGAAAGATGATCAATGTCATTTCTATTTCTAATTTATATAAAAAACCTTTGCATAAAAAAGGTACAAAACACTTAAATATACAAAATTTGGTACCGATAACATTATAATTTATCTACATTTAGATATTATAAGTTGCAGTGAAACTTTTTTACCCTTTTAAGTCAATTTTCTTCAATTCATTATAATATTCGTGATTCCAAAAATAGCATTATTATTCAATGAAATTATTGTATTATATTTATGAAATAATCGAGTGTCATTAGTGACATTTTTTTATTAAATCATATTTCCGTTCAGGTTTTGTAGATAGAAAGGAAGTTAAGATAACTTACGTTCTCATATATTAGTCCGCCTATCTTTCTTAGATACTATTTGAAATGGAACCTTAAATTTGTCAGATTAATAAAACATATTATATATTTATATATATGTACATAAATATATATATATATATATATATATATATATATAATATGGTGGTGTCTTAGAGACACAATTTCTAAATAATGATGTTTTAATTGTTTTACCACACTTTGATTTATACTTTAACATATATTTACTTAGTGACTTGACTGGTAACTAGAAGAAATCGTTAGTAAAACAGACATTAGTTGTAATTTTGGAATCTGGAGTACTTGCTGAACTAGATTTTCTTTTAAATATATTACTACAAGTACTTACAAATAAGTATAATACAAGTAACACATGATGTATATAGAAGTGTGTGAAGATTTAATTACATTCATATTAAAATTGCCCTCCAAAATATTTTACACATATATTTATATACTTAATACTTTGGATTACTGTCAATAATTAAAAATGTGTTAACCTGTTTACAGTCAATTTAAATTTATATTATGATAGATATGGATAAAAATACGTAGATAGAAAAAATGAAGAGGAATTTGGAAAGAAATCGCGATTAAAAATTAATTACGATATTTTTTTAAAAAGCATTTTAAAATAAAGGTTATTTTAAAAAGAGTTTAAA
Source organism: Druceiella hillmani (assembly GCA_039881145.1). NCBI lineage: Eukaryota > Metazoa > Arthropoda > Insecta > Lepidoptera > Hepialidae > Druceiella > Druceiella hillmani. The sequence continues at coordinate 40,258,342 of JAYKKI010000009.1, read as the reverse complement.
CATAAAGGAATTAAAAGATATTTTTCGAACGAGAATACAAAGAAGTCAAGTGAACGACAGTCCCACATGAGCTATTTTCACTTGCGTTATTAACAGCATTGCTCCAGACATAACTGCGAGCGGAGCCATGAAAATGGACAGACAGTTGTTAAGTTTATGTAATTTAGATACTTTTTCCCCCAATTTTCCTGTGTTATTTTTGGTTTTCTTTGGCTTACATTATATATTTATGTTGTAGATTGTCATTTTAAATTTGTGATTATTTGTTACTTCAAGGAATGTAAAAATATGATTTTATGTGGAGCTATCATTCTAGTTAGGTTAGGTCGTAGTTAGAGGAACATACTCATGACTATGTTAATTTATATTTTGCTGGAATTAGCTTATTGACTAACGATATTAAATGACAAATTTTAAATAACATAAACGTTTAATTTAATTAATTAATTTTTTCTTCACTGAGAAATAGGTCTAACTTGAAAGCGTTGACATTTCTCACAATCTTGAGAGTCTAGGATATTGAAGTTAGAGAAACAAACCTTGTATTATTATTGTTTTTTTAGAAAACCGTGTAATCAAATTTTTTCATTGAAATACACTCTAACGGATTTTTTTTCATTATTCTTTGACTCTTTAATCGGAACGTACTATTTTAATAGCTTTTTAACTAAATATGAAGGCACGAAGACTAAATATTACATTTGATTGATGAATTGGGGAAGAAGATGCTTACTTAAGTAAAACAATGGCACTGATATTTAGCAGTGCATTAAGAAATGTGTTTTTATAAGTCCCTGTAGAAATGTAAATTTTACATATTAATAACTTGGAAAGTAAAAACTATATATCTATAGCGTGATAACATTATAGATATTAATTCGTAGTCCTTTTAATTAATTTTAAAAATATATTAAGATTTGGATTTTTTTGTAAAGGGTTATCAAATACCAATTAAAAACACTTTCATTTTTATAATATTAGTTAGGATTTAAATATTTAGATTGTCTAATTGAAAATAATATGAAATTTATATCGACTTTTGATCGATATCATAAAACAAACGAAAACGGATTTTTACAACTAAAATGACTCTCTAAACTTTCCACCTTAGTCCAATTTATCTTTATTGATATTAAAATTATTGTGAATAAATACATTTTTCATAGATATCAATAGACTAACGGCAAGAAGATGCCGTGAAATTCATATGTTATAATTTGACTAAGGTATTTATTGTTGGATATGTGAGGTTTCTTAAATAAAAAGATAACATAACTTTAAAATTTGTATAGTGGTATTAAGTAGGAGTAGACACAAAACTTTAGAAATAGATAAATACATAATGCACACAAATTTTATGCTTTTCTTGTTCTCGATGAATTAAAACTAGTGCTAAACCCCAAGGTGATCACGCTTGCGTTTTTGAAATGAGGTTAAGATACGTAGAACAGCAATATCAATTAACGCATGAATGTAGTCTACTAATTAAAGAAAAAAAAACATATATATATATATATATATATATATATATATATATATATATATATGTATATATATTTTTTTAAAGTATTAATAATCATAATATAAATAAATAGACTAGTTTTAAGATAAAGTTGTAAAGTCTCCATTTCCATGGATTATTCGTTGTTTTTTATCACTTGATACGTAATTTTTACTGTATGATTAGTTTACAGGATGTGGATGAACCAGAAACCCTAAATCAACTATTAAAGAGTCCTATTGAAGCTACAAAAATGATTAAAGCCCTACTCACTATAGAGGCCCTGTACAATGAATAGAGTACAGTACAGTGTAGATATGTTACCAAAAGGTAAATAACGTAACTTACAATTTTCGATGTTTTGGCAGGTGGAACCGGGGTTTCTATTACTCAACATCTACTAATTTATATTTTGTACTCCATCACATATACGTATGATGATAAATTAATATTTTTTTCCTTCTTTTTTTTCTTAGGCGAATGAAACATTGAAGAGAATTTTATCTCGGATCATTATCTTAAATAAGGCAGAGAGACAATATTACAATGTGTCATGAAAAATTAGGTAAAAAAATAACATTTTATGAAAAGGTATGTAATATTAAATCAAAAAATGATTTTTCAAATATCTTAATCGACAAACGTATTTTCAAGATTTCTTAATTTTTCACTTCTGAATAGGCTCTGATGCTGTTTTTCTTATACGTAGAATTATTTTCGCAGTTAATATCAATTACTTATTATGACAACTCGATGGCTACATTATTTGGATAGTTTCTTCTTTTATTAGGTTCCTTGAATTTTATTAATGTCGCAAAAAGTACGTTTATATTGAGGAGGGTTATTATAAATGCAAATTTATAAATATTAAATACAACATGGAAACCTTTTCATGCGTTACAGTAAAATCTTTTTTTTGCACGTTTAATAAAATAGTTGTCTCAGAAAAAATAGTTTAATTAAAACTAAAATAAAATCGGAAAAAAGTTTTATTAAAACTTACTATTGAAATTTACCAAGAATTAACGTCCTCATGGAAAAGAGTGTTTTTATGAATAGTGCGTGCCTTTTCAAGTCCTAAAATGGCATTAGAGAAATTACTCTGATATTGTAAATGATTGCAATAACATACAATTTATTGTAATAATGTGTAAATTGTGGTAACAACATGTAAATTATTGTTAAAAACATAAATCAAAAGTTCCTCGTAACATGTACACTTTTGTAAAATTGAGGTTTTTAAATTTTTATTAATATGGTTTTATTTCAAGAGAAATTTGCACTAAACCCTATTTTGATTAATCATATGTGGCTTAAGATAAAATTTGTGAATAAATAAGATTTTAAAAGGAGTTTATCATATGAATCACGAACTTTTTCCAAAGAAACTCGGTGAAATTAACGGGAAAAAACGATTTCCAATTTTATTTGATGTAAAATCAAATTGTGAGAGGCGTTTGTAATTACTAAAATTGTTGTATGTTGTAACTTTTCCCTCAATTAGGAAACAATATATTCCGGTTCGATGAAGCGGGGATATTGCGCTTTTCTTAAATCGTAAATTAAAAAATTAACTGTTAAATAATTTAATTTTTTAATTTACAACCCCGGACATTGCTTTTAATTTACAACACCGGACATGTCATCGGTATATAAGTGAAAGGGACAGTAGAAATGAAGAAAATAGCCATATCGTGTAAGCGTTTGGTTTAAGGATAATTAGATAAAAATGATATTTATTTTATAAATACATGCTATTATTTTTCAAAACACACAAAGTTGGACTTGAGTCATAACGACTGATTTCAAGTGCCATCCTATGCTGATTGTTACGCGAGAACAAATGAAGGCCAAACGAGAGGATGTGTGGCTTACTAACTTAGACGATTTGAAAGAAGCTGTTAGGCATGTATTGCGGCATGTCTTAGAGTGGTTTGCTAAAGAGAATCACTTGCCTAATATGAACCTGGGTGGGTGATTTTAATAAAAGTTTTAATTTCACAGTTATGTATCATCAACAATGAGAGTTCCAATAAGACCTCATCGATCGAATTTCTCATTGGATGAAATAGTTAGTGGCTATCTTTTCAGATCTGATTGACAGTATGCTCTGCATAACGTTTCTATATATATACACACACATATATATATATATATATATATATATATATATATATATATATATACATAGAACGTTAACAAAACTGACTCAAATCCCTGCAGGATTAATAATATTTTATTGTTATTTGTGCATAATTTTTTAAACAGATAATGGGACGGACATAGTTTTGATTTTTGTAGAATGTTTGTAGCATTTAATCTATATTTTTGAGTTTCGGAAAGGAAAGCCCTTAAAAATGTGTATTTAATAAGAGTACATACAAGTACCATTTGAAGCAGACGAAAAAGAAGTTAAATATATTTTTCGCTATGAAGTCGTTGCTACCAAAATATGTCATATTGCACAACCCGCTCGGTTCAAATGTTGAAATGGTTTTTAATACTTGGTACATTTCATGTTTTTCTTAACCTAGTCTATGTTATAGCAAACTTATATGGGAACACAGGTTATCTTAATTGAATTGTCTTTATTATACATTATCCGAATCTATGCCAAACATATTTATATAAATTTATTATAGGTAGTCAGTCAAGTTCATAAATTGCATTTTTATGAGTAATAAAATGGATCTAAACTTGGAAACCAAAATATCATACTAGCAGTAAACGATTGTTAGTTACGTAGTAATGAGTTAATGAATAGTATCATTTTTTAAAGTATTGCCTCCAATTTATGTCCTCATAATAGAGAAAGAGCAAGGCTAGAATTAGTACTTAGGATATGTAAATGCACTACGAGAACTAAAACGATCATTCGTATCCAAAGAGATTCCAGTTGGAAAGAGAGATATTGACTAGTGGTAGACAAAAAAATACTGTGTAAATGTCTGTTTGTCTAATGATAGTAAGTAAGAAGGAATCATTGTATCTAAAAAGTTTTATTTATTTTACATTTAGTTTATTTATTTTATAATTCTTAAATCTATCCTATCATTAACCGAAGTATCTTTGGTAGTGATTTATTACATACTATGTCGTAAAATATTCCTCGATCAGTTAATTTTAATTACGTTCTAATTAACTACTTCAATCATCCGTTCGTGACTTTGGTCTAATTATTGATAGCGCCTTTAATTTCTCTGTTGCATATATGAACATTTCAAAAAGCGTATATTGAGAATTCCTTGATTTCCATGACATTTAAAATATAAAATTATTAACTCTATTATTTTGTTTTTAAATATTCCCACAAAAATGATCTTCCACTTAATATTAAGTATTATCATATCTAATATTATTTTAAAACGGTTTTTGCTATTATTGAAACCTTTTTAGACTAAAATCATAACGATGACTTTTCTTCATCTGTAAAATTAAGGTAGGTTATTATTTAAAAACTTCTACCTTTTGTCTCCTAAAAGCTTCTATTTAAATCTATCAATATTTCGACATGTTCAGTGACCGGATTAGATAAAATGCATAAAATTAAGCTTGGTTGATATTATAAAGAACGAACAAAATTTGCTTACGCTTAATTCTTACCTAACATATCAGCACTTTGTGAATAATGGTATATCAGCACTTTAAACGCTGAACAAACCTGACTTTAGTTTGCAGGAATCATTTTTGATTAGACAGCAAAATTACAGGCAATAAGTTCAAGATTTTGTCCAGGTTTTAATAAAGTGTCAATAACTATACTTTTATGCACAATCAAATGAAACTACGTGATGTAGTATTATTTCTACTTTCTTTAAGTTCTTCACCACGACCTAGGTTTTGTTGTATTGCAACATCTTCAGGTGGTCTTCAGGTGGTCTTTGCTAATAGCCCACCTGAAGGTGTTGTGTACCCGAAATAATTTTGCTTGAAAGATCCTCTCAGATACTAGTGTCAAGATTTTTTCGATAATTATTTTGGTCGTAAAATTGTAAGTGATGGGCATATCGTATTTTACTTTTAATCTTAATAATTTGCCAATGGCGTTTTATAGTGAAAAAAAGGCTAATAAAACATCAATTTTATGGTAATAAAATATTAAAAAAGGAACAAACTAATGGACGGATGAAACAAAATTATAAACGTTGTTTCACTAGGGAAAACAAAGTTAGAAAATAACAAACCAAAAAACAGGATTGAGGGAATGCTATTCTTGAACGTGTGTAATTTTCTAGTAATTTTGACGTAACTGTAAATACAACAGTTAACATTTGAAAAGACACTTGTTTATTAAAATATTATATAATTTCCTTAAAAAATGCCATTCGGTTAGAAATTTTAAATATATAGCGGGAGTCAGTTTGGCTGTTTATTGATCTTTGCAGATATTTAAAAATAATACTATGCGTCAGGTATTGATAACTTAAACTGCGGCTTCATAAGTAGAAAAATCATAGTAAAATAATTTTTTAACACTTCTAAGATTTACTTGTATTTGTTCTATTTATATATAAAATAAAACTTATGCGGTGCTTCCAGTTCAATCTGGTATAGGCGAGCTATAATAATTTCAATACACAATAATAATCATAGTACGTGAAATTTGTTATGAACAAAATTGTGTCGCAAAATGCAAACAAATAATGAAACTATAACCAACATTTAAAAGAAAATGAATACCTCTTAAGAGCGTAAGAAAACAAAATATTTTCCTGAATTATTGATTGAATGATATTTATATCTAATATAATTATAATTTTATCACAAAATACACGTACCTAGCTGACTCATTAAAGTATATCACATAATGTAGTAATACATAAATAGTATTGAATATATTTGGCTTAATTTTGTAGAAATTCATTATTCACAATTAAATGAAACTACGTAATGTAGTATTATTTCTACTTTCTTTAATTTAACACAACCTAGGTTTCGTTGTATTACAACATCTTCAGGTGGGATATTAGCAAATATTGATTAGCAAAGAGTTCAATCTTTGCTAACATCCTACCTGAAGATGTTGTCATACAACGAAACCTAGGTCGTGGTAAAGAAATTAAAGAAAGTAGAAATAATACTACATCACGTAGTTTCATTTAATTGTACATAAATAGTATCAAAGTATATACTCCACAAGAGAAACCTTTCTTCCGTTTCCTATAACAAACTGTCTGAAATTCTAAATTCACTTTATTCTCATGAGACTAGAATAAAATGATTTTAATTCAGTGTTAAACTACGTTAGGAATTGTAAAAATATATTTGATTTAAGACAGGCTTATTTTAGTTGATTTCGTTTGTGAATTTATACTAAATCTAAAACTCGATGGAATTGTATTCGCACATGTGTTTTTTTTTCATCGAATAGCGCACCAGCACCAATTTTCGAAGATAGAAATAATTATAAATTAGGTAATTTCACAAGTAATAAGATTTTAATATAGATTTTCCAAAAGAAATATTTTCCTAGAAAATAATAAAAATTTTTAATTTCACAATTTATTGAGATCTCTTTCACTTCTTGCCGTTTTTAACTCATTAGGTATAACTCGGAAGAGACGTTAACGACGATGTCGCTTGTTGGCTTTTGGCTGATCATTAGTTACAAAAAACCAACGTAAACTTATTGCATTATTCACATATAAAAAGGTGAGTGAAATTATTCAATATTAAAAGAATACCACTAAAAATCGCGATGTGTACTTTTGGTTTTATCAACGATATTATGTATGTTATGTCAAAAATGTTTTCCATTGCGCTTTTAGTAAGCATACAAAAAAGAAATGTAATAAAATATTATTGATGCTCAAAGTGCAATAAATTTTAAACTGGTATTTTCATTCAATGAACTAAGATATTTTTATATTGAAGTTAGTGTAATAATTGTTGAGTAGCTATACTAAATTAAATAAACGTTACTAGTATATTCTAATAAAGAATTAAGTTTAATAAAGCAGATAATATTTATGATAATATTTATGATGGCAAATAATTTTCTAAATAAATTTGTTTTGTCGCCACATTACATTTCGAAATTACAGTAAACCTATTCCCCTCTATATCTTTCGTAATTCCTTCAGTTTCGTTATATCTACTGAAAATTCACGTAAGAACCAAACATTATTTTGTGGCCTATTGTATCTTTAAGATACAAAAAAATACCCGATATGAATATTTTATTTCATAATTAAAAGGATGATTTATAAAAAAATAATTGAAATTTTGTTGATTATATGTTTTCCAACGAGAAGAAGAAGAAGAATGTTTATTACTATTTGATTATGTTTTGATAAGTTGCTGATCTCGAATTTTAATATTTATACAATAGAGAATTAAAGCACCAAAATAAACTTTTCCAGAAGATTTAATTGTTTTCTTCCGCTTGTCTACGGAACACACACGGTTAATTATTCGTACAAGGCGCACAAGGCCTACAGAGATTAGTTTAATTTCCTTGACGGTTATGACGAGGTAATTTTAATGGCTGCAAAACTTACACTTTAGCGTAGTTCAGAATGTTGGGTGACCAAAAGATAATCCAAAAAATCATATTCAAATGAATACAAAAGAGTGAGCTTTAAATTCGCACAGTCAATAGACAAAATAAAAGAAAATTGCTTCTGATGGTGTGAAAGTATCCACAGACGCCCAGACGATCACGCAACGAAACGTGGGCGTAGAAGATCACCTTCCACTTGGTCAAAAAAACCAAACTTGGCAACAACATACCACAACACCGTGCACAGCAGAAGAAAAACACAAGGAAGGCCGACCCCAAATAAATGGAACGGGGGAGAGGAACGAACTCACTTTAATCAGTCACGATTCTAGGGTAGTAGAAATCATGACTGATTAAAGCGAATCTTTTTCTCTTAATTAGTTACTTCAATGGCTTTAAAATACAATAAATGTAAGTGTGATTAGTCTTAAGGACTATGAGATATCCAGCAAGATAGTAAAATAAATATTTCAATCAAAAACTTGTTTCGGCCCACAATAACCTGTATCGTTCGTAAGGAACACTTTCCATTCCATATGACTTATCGAATATAATCGTAGCACAGATATATTGCTCGCAACTTTCACTGCTTTCAAACATTGTGAAGTGACCATTTGTAACTCTCTTAACCTACAGTTTTGTTTTGAATATGGAAAAAACATGACGGAATATTCAAAAATAATATAGTAGATTTGAAAAAATATTTCGAATCTACTGTTATTTTTGATGCAAAACTTGATCGATAATTAAAATAATATTCATTCTGAACGGTTTTATATGTATATATATATATATATATATATATATGTATATATATATATATATATATATATATATATATATATATATTTATATACATACACACATATGTATATGTCATCAACAGCCTTTCTCAGCTCATTAGTGGATATGGGCCCCTCCAGTCCGTGCATCCTTGGAGCTAATATCTATAAGTGCCATTAAATCGAAGTCGTTGAAGCAAAACAGTTCGAAATCATTTAAAACCTTAACTAGTAATTTATTTAAATACAATGAACTTGAGAATTAATTTATTGAAATGTTTATGTACCAATAAAAATAAAATAACCACTATTTTATTTCCTCCGTGTATTAATTCCATTGACATTGGAATGGAAGGTTTATGTATATGTACGCGTGTGATGTGTAGATAGAACCAGTGTCATTGGTGCCTGTGACTATCTGGCACATTTAGCTATGAAATTACAAATACCATTCCAGCTCCGCTCGACGAGCGGTCAGGAATCGCAATCAAGTCGCTGTGTTGCCAAACGCCGTATGCCTTTATGATCACGACGCCTAGGCATACACACCCACTCACACACACACCCACACACGTGCACACACATACACATACACACATACCTACACACATATACACACACCTGTTCACAAATAAATATTATTGCTATGTTTTGTTATTTGTGACAGAAGTCTTACAAACTGCGCGCGTGCACACTTACATATGTATATATACTTACCTAATGGTATATACATATACCTTTATATTATGATTATATTTGGGGAAAAAGTGTACACGCCAAGTCAGGTGCGTGGATAATTGATTCGTTGTGCAGAACCTGTTTGCTATTCTGATATATGCGATTGATGGGGCTGTATGCAGGTTGATTTACGCAATTGTAAATATTTTTGAAACAATTCCGGTATGCGGTACGATGATATAACAAGTACGGTGTTTTGGTGCTACATATTTTCAAATTTACGGCATAAGTTAATGTATTGATTTTCATTGCGATTCTTTTTCACATTTTCGATATTGGGTAAAAATATATTTATTAAGTAAGTAATGTATTTTGGCGGCTTCTAAAACCACCTTCATTGAAAAGCTTTTTTATGTGCTTTTGTCAGTTATAATTTTGGGATTCAAATATCCCTATAATAGTTATGTAGCCAGTACTTGTAGTAATTTATATGTGTGTATATATTACTAAACATGTTTTTCGGTGTTCAACATGTTTGTTTATACGGGAGGTAGTTTATTGGGACGGCAGAGAATGAACATGGTATATGTATTGTTCAACATGTTTTTTCAGTGTTCAACATATCTTAAACGTTAATATTTTACGTGCATTCATAATATGATAATATCGTCCATTGTTTCAAAATGCTCGCACATACGACATGAACATATCCTTTTTTTTACTATCAGTCTTTATTTATTACGCTTAAACAAGTGTTTGTTTTTTTCATCTGGATGGTAAGCGTGGATGCTTCTGTTTCTACGCTATAAGAACATCTTTTGTTAACCATGTAGCGACTGCTTCTCTGTTAATATATAATATTATTGCTAAATTTCGTGCAAATAATTCCACATAGTGCTGTTTGTTGTATTTTCCTAGAATTTCATAGAACAAAACATCCAAAAGAAGCAAATGGAGAGAACTACGAGACAACTAGATTCAATATTGGGACAGCAGAGAATGAACATGGTAATGAATTAATTTTCATACAGAAGTATTGCTGCTTTTGTTTGTAAAAGTAATTCAATTTTATATTTACCCTGAATGTAGGTTCTATAACGAACTGCGTCCACCCAGTGGAAGTTGATGTGTAAAGCACTTTATGGTGGGATGCCTGTGATGCATGTTGTATTTACTGGTGGTTGTTCTGACCAATACGATTAGAACATGGTCAGGTCAACTGATGATAGCAAACGGAATATTATATGCTTTAACTTTATTTCTAACTTTTTTTAAGAATTTTTAATCGAACTCTTGTTTCGGCCAATATGTATTCGGCCATATTTCAGAATTTGTATAAATTTTAAATTTTAAAATTTAGGACATTGTGCATAGGAATAATAATTTTCTTAAAACTTCCCTAATTGTTAGTTCATCATAATTTAAAAAAATATGCGATTATTTTTTTCTGAAAAGAAACTGATTAAGGGCACCTTGCATAATATTTAGGCATTACAATAATCACTGCTTTAGAAGTCCAACAACAAAATACTTTTGCGACATTTAAATAAAAAAATACAAAAGTTTACGCGAAAAGTATCTACAATATAGTCATGCCGTTTATTTTATTTGATAAATAATTTATTTTTAACGACCCAGGTATTCTGTTTACTATTTCATCTTCCAGGGTAAATAATAGATAATTTATGAGTTTATTTCCGAAAATCGTTCACTCAGCCTGTTCCTCCTTTTGGTTACTGAGATACAAGGAATGATATAATGCTTCAATTTCTTTTCTGTTACTGAAATTTAGCGCTTTTTATGTCAATGTCTACATCTCGTCTGCAAACAATTTTTTTTAATATAAACAAGTTTAACTTATTTATACCTACCAAAAATTATACAAGTATTTTCATTATTCCGAAAAGAGATTATTAATAATTTGTTAAATTCTTTTTAAACAGATATACTAGAGCTCAAATTATTCCGTTTTTGAAGTATTTGAGTGTCATTTGCGTCATATTTTTTAACATCATCTGTTTTTAAATACGTGTTATTATTTTTAATTGTTATACTAATACCTATAGTTAATTACCTACAATTATTTAAAAGTGTATCTCTTTAATATTGACTTTGAGGTCATGTGCCATGTGTTTTGTGCGTACATATTGAAATATGCAGCGAATGAATTGAATTCAATAAAATGTTGCACGGAACATATTTTTATTTCATTTCAAGGGTCACGTTTCGAAAAGAAAGAAGTGTGAAATATATTTCCGTTTTACGTGAATAATTACAATAAAATAATTATTAATTTTTGCTCACAAAATTGTCAATAATTTTAACAAACTTATATATTTTTTTCTCGATTGATTATAATACCGCATAAATATCGGTAAGTACTGTTTTTAATTTCAAATTGGATACTGATATTGAATCCAAATTATGATTAATATAACTAAAACTTCAACACATAATTTTTAATGACTTGATAATTATTTTCAGATATTAAATCTTTTTAAATTTGTATTAGGATTAACTTTTATGCAGTAAAACGAGAAACAAATTACATTACAAGGCTAACCTATTTCTAATTTTTCCTTTAAGTGTATTCTAATTCAGTATTTAATAAAAGAGTATAGTTTGTAAATTTAGCCATTAACTCTAATGCAATTTATATTAAAATAGAAATATGTTGGAGTTATGGAAAGAGTAGTATGTAGCAAAATTAGAGAAAGTATAAAAAGATTTAGAATTGGTTGAAGTAGTTCAATATTTTTATGTGATGGTGAATTTAAAAATTGATTTTAAAACTATATTTTCCAACACAATCAGGACTAATCTCGTAATATAATGGCTGAGTTCAAGTCCCATCCTTTGCTGCCGGTTACGTTGCAACAGTTGAAGGCTATAAGAGAAGATGTGGGTCTCACTAATTTAGATAGTCTAGATGAAGCTATTAACCATGTGACGGATTGGTTTACTAAGGAGGAACATTTGTCGGATATTGAGTTGGGTAAGTAATTTAGTAAGAAAAAAATTAATTTCGTATTATTAACAGGAGTTCCGTACGACTTTCATCACGTAAAAGAGCAAGTTAGTGTGGTCAGTGAGTAAAATATTTGTATCACTTAATCAATCTCTCTGAATTACAGATAGAAAAGTCATCGAAAATATGTATATAAGTTGCAAGTGTTCTTTGGAGCAAACCAAGAAGAAGTTGGACATGCTATTTACTATGAAGTCGCTGTTACCAGATTACGTCACACCACGCGATCCTTTCAATTCAAAGATTAAAACAGCTTTTGAAATCTGGTAAGGATTACTTATCCTTTGACATGTATTACGAACTTATGAGTGGACATGATTTTCGCAGTTCAATTACTTTATTACATACTATCAACGTAAATTCCAAAAGTACTTAAATCAACCTCATTAACGGCAGTTAGTTTTGTTCTGCAGTTTTATAATTATGTACGTAGGAGTGGCTCGAATCTTAAAAAAATAAATATCACATTCATAGTAAAAATTCACGATATAACTAATCATATTGTAATGAGTCAATCGATAGTATCCGTTTACAAGTTGTATACTTCAACGTTCGTAATCATCATGGAAAAAAACAAGATTAAAATAAAAATTTTAATTATACTAATGCGTTAAGAAAATAATTCGGCATCAAATAGGCTTTAATTTGCAATAATACAGGGATGTTGACAAACTTGGATTACCACAGAAATACATTCTCACAGAAATATACTATGTGTGGAGATGCAGAATGATTTTTTAACGTTAATTTGTATAACGTATAATAGAAAATGTGGAAGCGTTTTATTGCGTGTCTTAACATATACTATTTTTTATCTTTATACTCCACTGACAGGCTTTTCATTGTACAGTTTCCTGGTATATCTTATCAATAACCATGGTATCCATGGAAGTTATTTTTTTACATTCTGCGAAATGAAAATATTCCCCGTGCAATAAGTTTTAAGCTCATTTTTATATTTCTTACGTATTAAATGGAATCAAACAGTTAAATTCGTCAAATATAATACGACATTAAGAGTTGTTATGCTACTCTATGTGATTTCCGTGATATCAGTTCATTGCATAAATTTGTTTTTCTCAATATTTTCACTGCAAGTAACTATTGTCAAACAAATCTAAATTTCATTGAACGTTTATTTCAACCATACAATTATTTAAATACTGGATAAATATACAGAAAAATTATTCGTTTTATAATTATAGAACATTATTTCCTGAAATAAATTTTCAGGTTACAAAATATTCTTATTTAACAGAGTAATATCAGGGAATATAATAAACCGTAAGTTAAAATCGGGATAGAACAAAAGTTTTTTAGTAATTACACGGTCTTTGTTGGTTCAATAGATCAATATATTTTTACCCTCGTATTCTTAAAATATGATACGAGGTATTAAAAATATTATTTCTAAACTTTTCAAAATCAACCGAATTGAAATTTTGTTATTTAATAGGATATTGTTCTATATTAATATTTCATTTTTAGGTAAATATATAATTTTAAAGTGAGTTATTTTCACACTCTATCAATGGCCATGCTTACAAAAACATTTACGTATAAAATTGACGTAGACCGAAGATCTTTTTCAGCTAATTCCTCGTGAATCCAAGAATGACACGAAGCCCGATGGATTCATTTTTACCCGTCCACCTATGGTTTTTAAGAATATAAATTCTTGCATTAAAAATCCCTTGCACTATCTCCAGTAATTTTTTTAGGGATGTCATTCAAAGTGCCTTATGTTGTTAAATCATTTTTGGACTTAGATTGATTACTTGATTACTTCTCACTTCGCAGTTAAATTTTTTTTAAATTTTTCCTACTCTGTTCACTTTTTGTTCTTATTTATTCGCATTTCGTTATTTTATTTTCCTTTCTTTTAACATATTTGTAAGTTTCATGTGCAGATATAGATAAAACATAAATTATCCAGCTTTATGACCTTTATTATTATTTAATTTTGGGATACTTTTTTTACTAGTGTTTTTTTAAGAGACGATGCAAACTCAATCATTCTTGACGTGGAAGTTTAAAAATATTAACTAACTAAATGAATGTTTTTTCGTTAAATAGGATAGCATCCTCCTTCATATGTTTTAAGCCGATAAAGCCCTGGTTTTTAAAGAAAAAACTTTTTTCTATCTATAGAATAAATTCCACTGACGTGAATTCCAGTAACAATTATGTCATTAGTTTGACGTAGAATATATGTTCAACCAGAAACTTGCGTCTTGTCATATTGAAATGGCTGTGGGTTATTCTTCATACAGTAAGATATGATTAATTTTAGTAAGCGCATAACAATTTATCCATAGGTTGTATTTTGTGACAAGAATATGGAAGGATGGATAAAAGTGAGGATTATTTTCATGTACAAAATCTATTATTTCGATGTTACTTTAATGGCTATCATGATCATTCAAATATGCCGGTATACAAATTACACATATGATACGTTTTAAAATCGAATGGTGTGTCATTTTATTCACAGTCCATTACACTTGAAACTTCTCTCTTACGTGCCTTTAGGATGCTGAAATATATTTCAAGGCTTCATTTTCCCTAAATACGATTCCATATTAGAAGTGAGTAAAATTTCTAAAATTAGTGCTAAAGTTAAAAATTTATCCATACATTAGGTTTTTTTGGATTTTTTTTGGTATTTTTTTACTCTTCGAACTTTATTGGGTAGTTAAACTATTACAGTTGAGCGTAGGATGCAAACTTTGTGCGACCAAATAAAATAAACACGTTCTTTAGTAACGTGTGCCAAAGATTCCGCACCTATGAAATTCTGCGTTGAAAAGAGTTTTTTATTCATTTATAAGCCTTAGCTATTGTTCACGTCTACTTTAAAAGTATATTAAATTAGAAAATACCTTTTCGCCGCAACCATTCCTATCGGCACAATAATTTTTGGGAAATCGTATCCTGTCAGAGACGGGAGGAAACGGCTTTATGAATCCGAAAGCTACGGCATTCCGAAAGCTGGTATATAGAGTAAAACTCAAAATATTCCGGTCCGATCCCGAGACCGTTCTATTGTACGGGTCCGAGACATGGAAAGTAACAAAAGACCTCAAGAGGCGACTCCAAGACTTCGTTAACCGTTGTTTTCCATATATTCTCCGAATGTCTTAGCAAAAATATCAAATGAAGTGAAGTAATAAATTATTTACAAGATCGATTGGCGTTACGAAGATCTATGGATAAACTTTGACATTCCGAAAGTATATAGAATATGAGCAGAGAAAGTTCTTTATAATATATAAGAAAACAATTTATGTCTTATTATGTTTTGTACAGTTTAATTATTGTACACATTATATTGTTAACAATATTTGTTGAATTTCTTTGCAAATTAATTCCAAAAATTATAATGTTTTGTACATTCAATAAGGCTACCGTATCGCTCGATTAAATTCACATCAGCCTATACTGCTAAAAATATTTAAAAAATCTTTTAAATTACAGTTTTTTAAACCGAAAACGAAAAAATTTACTTGATGCATTTTTCTGGTTTATATTAAATGGCATCGGAGTTTTTATTTAGAAAAGTAGCATTGAAGCTTTTACTTCGAAAAAAAATGCAAAAATAATGGTTCAGCACATGCTCAATCTAAGTGATTATTCATGATTTTCATGCTTTGTTTTATTTCAAAGCTTTGTAATAATGAAAGCATTCGTTAATGCTTAGAGGGAATAAATGAAAATAAGGATAGGAAGGCACTTTCAAAAGAAATGTTAATTGGATAAGTATGAACCACATTGAAATAGGTAGATACATATGTACTGTACCGACGTACGTATGTAAACTTTCACATGCTTATTATATCAAAATAACTATTCAATTGTCTAAAGACTTTTTTAAACGATTACCATCAAAGAAATGATATAATTCCGTGTTCGAAAATAAGTTTGACTTTTGCGATGTTGTACTGAAAATTCCAAATCCATAAAAAGTAATTACAGGTTACTCTTCTCGCTTTATGAACGTTATATAGTTTTTTAGTTATGATCATAAAATATTTCTGGAAGAAAAGCCAAAAAATTGTATTGTTTAAAACTAAAAATTTACTAGCAGGTCGAGCGCGTATAGTTAAGAAAGATAACTTCATTAAATCTGTTTCTATGGTATGTCGTCAGATAGCTAAGATTCTAGAGTTTATTATTTTCTGTTACAACACGAATTAGTCTGATACTTTTGACATCAAACTTGTCCAATATAATTTTTAATGTTATGATACCTTAATCCCGTGGAAAAAAGTCACGACATTAAATTATTGAAAATCTCATAAAGACATCAAAATAAGACCTCCTCAGCTTGGACGGAATTTTTTTACAATTTTATTTTGTTAAGTCTACTTTTATGGGATTATAATGAATGTGTATTCATTTTTAGGATCCTCCAACTCAAAGAAAACGAAACGGATCTATTAAAAGACCACTCACGTATTTTTCCATCCGCTGATACATTCATAATTCTCAGGAATTTTTTCACTTAGAAAATTTAAATTTGGCACAAATATAAAAGTATTTTACCCTTCATATCTATCAATAGTAAATAATTAAGGACATTTATATGAAAATATTAAAGCTATCAAATAACATTTTCATTTAGTTTTGATACCCTATCAATGTGTATCGATTAAAAGTATAGTGAAATCGAATGAAAATGTGAGTTAAAAATATTTCCAAAATTATTTCTTAAAAAATATTATTTAAGGTAGTTTCAAACATATTGATGAAAATGTCG
Source organism: Druceiella hillmani (assembly GCA_039881145.1). Taxonomy (NCBI): domain Eukaryota; kingdom Metazoa; phylum Arthropoda; class Insecta; order Lepidoptera; family Hepialidae; genus Druceiella; species Druceiella hillmani. The sequence continues at coordinate 40,241,092 of JAYKKI010000009.1, read as the reverse complement.
TAAATAAAAACCCATAAACACCACCACTATCCACAAATTTGTTAAAAATGTGAAGAAACTATCACTCGAGGTTTATATAAAATTTCCAAAAAAAATATGATAGTTTTCTATATAATTAAGAGTTTACGGAATAGTTTTTAAAGATATTTAAGTTTTCCTTGATAATTACACGCCGATAACAATATATTATTATTCATCTTCTGAAACTATTCCATAATTCTGAAGAAATTACTACGTTGAAAAAATTATTTTCAGTACTACAACGATTCTACCAAAATTGGCTCCGGACAACACACGGGTCATAGTCCTGCAACTTCGAGATAACAATCTTGAAAAGTATGTTCTCGTGGATCTGGCTAAAACTGCGAATATGGTGGGTAAATTATATTAATATCATTACATTTCGAGAATATGTTAATTATACATTTAATATTTCCTATTTATGTTCTAAATGACATACTGTCTTATCCATGTCATGGAAAATCATGTTGATCTTCGTCAATGCGGATTTATCCACGTGCTTTAATTGCTTGATCTTAAGAAAAGCTAGATGGTTGTATATTTTTATAGTATGTTTATTGGTCACAAAACACTATTTATGTTTGTGATACAAATGTTATCCTATTCCATGTAAATATATACAAACGCAACTTGCTACCTGACATACGTGTTACATCTCACGAAGAAAAATCTTTTAATTCGGTCACGAAATAATCTTTACAGTGACTTGAATACTCTTAGGTGCCTAAATGTGAAAGTGTATTGACAAATTGCATTAAAAGTAAAATAGAATATTGGTACATACTATCGTTTTATAAATATATTTATTTCCAGTTACGATATATATGTATATTTATATTTTTTTTTGTTATTTCCGGTGACAGTTTGCACACACAATGTGTTTAACATATCTCAGTGTACGAACTAAAGTATTTTGGGTAATTTGGCAATTTTTCATTTCATAGAATTTTCTTTACTACAGAATCTTGAAAAACATTTATATATGGTTTAATCATACTGTTACTTTATTGTACTACGACTCGGTTTTACTATAAAATATTTTGTTACATAGAATATATTATCATCGTTAGTAGTAGAAGAACATTCTCTTCACAGTATACTCGATGCCTTCAGAGCTTACTCAGTAGGTATAATAAACTTTTTTATGTTGACCAGATTTTTTCATGGTAAATTAAATCATTTAAAATAAAAATACACAAAATATTTAGCGCTAGCTTTTAGATTTTGTGCGCATTAATCACACCATTAATATTTCGATTCGCCTCGATTAGCCCATTTGCCCTGCTGCTCTGTGTTTTTTTCCAAGTTACTTCCATTTTCATTTTAAACAAACTCCTTGATTTTACCCACCATAATACTGAGACACACACACACATATATATATATATATATATATATATATATATATATATATATATATATTATTACCACATATATGAATTATATGATCGCAATGAAACTTGGCATAATATAGCTTAGAATAAAATATAGATTATTTATAATAGTTTCAAACTTGCCACGGTTCAAAGTATAAAAAAAATCATTAAAGATTCATCATGTAAATTATTCATTGTAATTCGATTTAAATAATCGCGATCATGATACTTGTGACGTCTTCATAAAATGTCACTCCATACGTTTACAAACGTCAAAAATCATTTAAGTGATATTTCCATCATATAGCGTAAGTAGGTGGCATACCGAGTAAACTAAATATATGGAAAAGGGCGAAAACAAAAAAAAAGTTAAACACTGTAATAATACAAATCTTTCTATCTTCATCTTATTTAATTGGCTTTATTTTAAGTCATTCCAGAAAACAAAATACTATTTTTGATCTTACTTTTTATTTTACCAAAGTAGAAGTAAGTAGAAGAATATATTTGGCGTTAATTTTGTAGAAATGTATTATTCATAATTAAATGAAACTACGGGAAGTAGTATTATTTCTATTTTCTTTAAGTTCTTTACCACCACCTAGGTATCGTTGTATTATAACATCTTCAAGTGGTCTATTAGTAGATATATTGTTTTTGTTAATAGGCGACTTGTAGATGTTGTAATACAACGAAATCTAGGTCGTGGTAAAGAATTTAAAGAAAGAAGTACATGGAAATAATACTACATTCCGTAGTTTTATTTAATTGTGAAAGACAGAAATGACAATTATGTTTCTCTGTCAGGTTTATTCTAAGTCTGCTTGTAGCTTTATTTGAACCTACTTCGGAATCTAAAAAAGTGTATAGTTTTGTATTAGCGTCCGATGGTGAAAGTTCTTCACTTTTGTTTACAAGTTAGAAAATATTCTTCATTTATTTTAATGATAAATTTTGTTTCCCGTTTGATCATTGGGTTCGCTCCTTGAAATTTTAGATTTAAATTTTAACATTTTTTTCAGTACATATAATTTTCTTTTATTTTTATTAGAATGCATGTTGTGGAAATTTTAACAGAAAAAGAATCTTGGTTGCCGTTACCATTCAGCAGATATTATGTTCATATAACTATAAATACATATAATTGAATAAAATAGACAAGAAAATATTGGTGCATATAGAATTAACGTGTAATTTATAGAGTGTAAAAAAGTGAAAGCTGGAAAGTAAATTCAGGGCTAGCTTGTTTTCTCCACCTAGCTCTTTATCACAATGTCCCAGTGTGTAATTGTTTAAAATCAAAATTGACAAAATGTTTTTTAAAATCACTATAATCTTTTAGAACCATAATTATCTGCATTTTTGGTACGCAAATAAAATGATACGCCTCATTTCAATATATACAAGTGCACTTTAATTTAAGTACTTTGTTTGACATTAAATTAACAGATCCTTGAATATCGACTGCATAACGACTACGCAACTGGTGTCCATCTTCTAGGAGACTTAAGCAATATAACTTTAACTATAATGCTTACGTGGACCCCCACATTTTTCAAAAGCATGGAGAAATTTTTGGTACGTGTTATGTTTTAGCTTTAGTGATGATCGAGTATTTGCTTATATTTCATCCGAATAAAAAAAGTTGATAATTTATTACCACGCCAGTTTTACTTGACCATTTATGGAATACTATAGAGATTTCTCTAATATATCTTGTGGGGTACTTTTATATCGTTGTTCGATCTTTTCTTAAGTTAGCAACTGATTTTTGGCAAGAAAAAACTATGCCTATATATATATATATATATATATATATATATATATATATATATATATATAAATGTAAAGGGTTCACGTTTCATGATTTTCGTTTAAGACAAATAGTGAATAATGAAGAAACGCGTATATATGTATGTATTATAATATACATACATATATGCAAAATGATGGGTGATGATGTAGTTTTCTGTAAAGCAGCCAAAGTCTTGGTACCAAATAATGAAAGAAAGAAATTTTATTTTTATTTATTCAACAAATTTTATTTAGAGAAGGAGAATAAATGGAGGAAGACATTATAGATTAAATTCGCATTATCTGAGAAAGCTACACTCATGCATACCTTCTGCAATGGAAAAATAACATAAAGCTTTTTCCAAAAATTGTAAATATTCTGTTTTAATTGCACGTGAGGCGACACTCCTTCAGCTTCAGAATAAGACTAGCATGCATATAGAAATATTAAATTCCCGTCGTGACAGTGATTGTCTTCAGAATGTTATTATAGGAAATGAAAAGAGGTGTTTATATTTCGCATAAAGGCCAGTGTCTTGGAGTTGGGGAAACGTGCGCATCTACACAAAATATGATATTAGCAAAAAGTAATAACAATAATTTTTCTTTGGTTCAAGGAAACTTATGAAAATCACCCAGTTTATGTTATCTGTCCTGACAAATAGGTATTGATTTAAAAGCAAAAAGTTTTTGGGAAAAAAAGGAAAAAAACCAATAAGTTTTTGTTTTTATTGCTTTATTCAATCAGAGGTGAGATACGATTGAAAATTGTTAATTTAAAACAATCGTAATCTGAAATATTGATTGAGTTTTTACTAAACTATTGTTTAATTATTTTAAACTAAAAATTAAATGGAAGTCGTAAATTCGTGTCCACGATCTAACGAAAAGATAATACGAATGTAAACAGGTCATAATGAAATAACTAGTTCGTTTCGATTGTCAATAAAGAGTTATATTTAATTTTGAATGTCGGGAATTTGGATTTATACATGGTTATATTTTTTTCAGTTTTCATCGATAATTCTTTTGACCTTGCAAGTATAACATAGGTATAAAAAAACATTCTTTATACGTTAGGTATCTCCCATAAATGATCACCTCCATCTTGATTTCCGCTATTTGATATTATTTTATAGAATCTTTAAATTATACTCTTTTTTTAAGTATCATTTTTTTTTCAGGGATGTTATGGGTGCAGACTAAAAGGAATTCATTTTGTCAATGCTCCTTCGTTTGTTGGTCGTCTCATAAGTCTGCTTAAGGGAGTCTTGAAACCGAAACTGTTTAATAGGATAATGATACACGATTCTTTTGAGGACTTGTATACTGCGTTGCCTAAGGAAATTTTACCAAAAGACTATGGTGGTAGTGAGCCAGCTGTGAGCGACATCTCAGGTAAGAGTTGAGATAATTATGGTTATCATTTTGAGTAGCGTATTGGACCATACTATCTGTCGATGTACTTTACCAAAACGCATGAGAAGATTAAATAAATGAACTAAGTTCCAATATTCCTTTCCATGACTCAGAAACCTTTCAGGACAAATACTACTAGTTTTAATTTAAAAAATCTGCTAATAAAAAAAAACTTAATATATTCATGTTCCAGAACTTGAAATATTATTTCTAAATATCGCATTAGGTCTCTTTAAGCATCAACAAAAGTTATGAAACTTTGACTGAGTTCCTTTTACGTTGGACGATTTTTCGTGTGTTTTCTAAACAACATACCGATTTCACTTTTATTAAAAAAATATTGAGATGGATTGAACTTTCATAGAAGATATTCCCAACCTTTGTATCCCTACAAATGGTTCATAGTCAAAACATAAACAAAATTACAATAGCGGAGTTAGCTTTAGCGGCAAATTTCATCTTGGCACGAGGTAAGAGTTTCGAGCGGGTCCGTTTCACTTTGGGTTTTTGGCATAGGAATCCTTTGTTGATACAAAATGGGCGTATGTTGGAGACAATTAATGCTTGTTGGTGGTCTAGATGATTTTCCCCTGATTCAAGGGGGAAAACGACTAAGTTATTTTTGCGGAAGTGTCCAAGCAATTGTGTAAGAACTAGCTCAACACTGATTACTATATTTCACAGTTTTTAACGGGACATGACGTATTCCACGCCAGTTTGTTTAGATTTGCCCTTCGAGGTAATCCGGCATATCCCTGCGGTTTCGCAACATCAATCACGACGATACTCGTAGAGTTTTGTTAGAGAGTATGTGCCCTAAAATTAGAAAAGAATCGCGCGGAGCTTTAGAATGCTATCTTTAGTCACCGAGATTTGGTTAGCAATTGATTGATATTTGAGTTATTTAGAGCGTTTGCCAACTTCATTTTCGAAGAAAGTGGACTTATTATATAGGTCATTGAATAGGGACAGTACATAAATATTTTGGCGAAAGCGCTTTGATTGTAGATATGGGACACTTCTAATGTCCCTTTTTTTTAAGATGTTACGGGTCCTCACGACTGTAGATACGGGAAACTGTTAGGGGATTTTCGAAAGTCCCTTCTGTTGTAAGAGGGGGGATATTACGGGTCCCTGAGGCAAACCGGGGAAAAATGGCGGGAATAATATATCCAGGACCTCTTACAATTACGTCATCTCGGTCTGTTCTTCCGTCCGTCTTTACATTTCCTTCCAATTTGGACCTTATTTATATCTCGTAAAATTCATAAAGCAAATTTTGGCTAATTTGTTCCAAAAATTGAAGGAGCTTTATCTTTCCTAGATAAATTATGCCAATAACATCTCCAGTAAGCTCGCCGTGCACATCTGTAAAGGGTAGGTTTCATAAATAATTTGATGTTAGTCTCGGTTGACTTTTTTTTTAATTGAAGTATATTTCTTCTTAGTCGATAACTGTTTTACAGTCAAATGAAATAAAAATCTTAATGTGTTTGAGACTTATTTAGAAAAGAAGGCATAGAATTTATTTTGTAGGTATTTCTGTCACAACGTACATCTTTAGATCAAATTGCTTAATATTTATAAGCTACAATTACTAAGTTTAAATAAACGAAATTACATCGTAATATAAAGTCGATCATTTGCTACATTGTAAACGGTCAATAATTTTCTTATCACATATAATTTATCGAAAATATAAATAGCCAACCTTATGTTGTTATAGCATCACGAGTATGCTGATTATATGCAAACAATTAACATCATCTTTCAGACGAGTGGTACAAAGAATTTTGCAAGCCGGAAAACAGACAGTTTCTAATCAATTCTGAGAACTGGAAATCAGACGAGAGTAAGAGGATCGGTGGCAGTATCAATGCTGGAGAATTCGGCGTCGATGGTACTTTCCGAAAACTAGAAGTCTTCTGATAAATTAGTTATTTTTGTGGTATAATTTTTTTCATCGCAAACTATTTGTTTGGTGTGTTATTGTAGATTATTGTTTTATAATTAAACATTGTTGTTATATCAGTTCTATATTGATCTTTTTTAGTAAATAAATGTTATGTAAATATTACTAACGCATTTTTATTCAATTTAATATTGTAATAAGGATGAATAAAAAAAAGAAAATTATGCCCGAGGCATTTTTAAACACCTGTAATTGGCCTACTGCTAAAGTCGACAGTTTATTGTTTCGATTTGATAGGCTTTTAATCTTTCTATACCCGCGCCAATTACTGTAGCATCTAAACACGGGCACGGTCTCACGGACCGAACCCTATTTTATATTTTATTACAACGTAAACCTACATAGATATTATATTTTCTTAAAACTAAAAAATATAACGACAAAAAAAACAAATACCTTATAATAATTTTATTATTTATTATTTTATTGACTTTCAGTCTTCAAGAAATAGCCTTCAAAATTGAAAGTTTTATTTTATATCATACAAAAATAGAACTGTTTTTTTCTCATAAAAACAAAAATGAACTTCAATATATTTTTAAAAAAAGTTAGAGAACATATTGTGTCACAGATTGACTTAGCTATGTGCCACACCATAACAATTAGAGCATACCATATTCGCAAAATCAACGAAGTGACCTGTAAACCTAAAATGTTCCGAACAAAAGTATTTTTTGCAAGGAGGACAGTTGTGACTTGGGTTTTTTTTTGTTGAGCAATATCCACAGCGACTAATTTATTATTTATCGATGTTGCTGAACACTCAGGATCCTCTAACATATTTCGACGAGATTAAGGTTTATGGTTTTTGGCAAGAATATGTTGAGAATTCGTCGTCTGAGTTATGAATTAATGAGATCATAAGACAAAGTTTCAAGGCAGGTCCTGCGGCTGATTTTCTTGTTGAGTTATTTTTCAAGTATATTGTATATGTGTTTATATCTGCTACTTTCATCAGGCTATGAAAATCATCACGGGTTTTCATGTAAATGTGACTAAAGTTCATTTTTTCGCGTATCACGTCTGGTTATACAAAAATTGGCAGTTCTTTTTTAATTGAAGTTGAGTTCATGTATAATTTTTAAGCTCCGTTTACGAACTGCCGAATTTTAAATTGGTGTGCCAATTGTCCTTCTCGTCTACAATAAGAATTCAACTATGGGTCTAATAAACTGAAATAAAAATAATATACAGTCTCGAATGATATTATTTTCATAACAACTATATCCACTGACAATGATATTGCCTGTTCTGACTTGTGCGTATTCTGACCCGAATTTGTAAAATTTCTTGTTACTACTAAACCTGTGAGATATTAAAAGAAAAAAAACCATGCATATAACTTCTAAATTGTAAAAACTGTGATTCTGTGACAGACAGATCGACGCGATGGACGGAGGGGTAAGATGAAATTGTCGGCACTAGTTTTTGTTTAATACGGGATCCTAAAAACCTAGGAGGTTTTTGAATCAGTCCCAACAACCCAGTAGGTTTTTAGGATTCAACAATTTCACTCCCTTCTAAGAAGTCCAAGAAATTTTTTAAGGATGTAAAATGGTTTTATGTGTTTCACCCTCTCAGGAACGGTGATTCTATTCATGGTACAATCATTTTTATCACATAGTTATATATATATATATATATATATATATATATATATATATATATATATATACTTCCGATAAAAACGCATTCTCAAATTTCATTCGTGTTGATGTTGTGAAGCAGGATGATGTAAACAATAACATACGTAAGTAATTAGAGGAGCCTAAGAAAAACATATAGGAATTTAAAAACATATTCTTACAGTCAACTTTTGCTGTTCGCTGGGTTTACGTTTCTGAAGTGTCGGGAATTTCTAAAATTTCAATGAATCTACTATTTCGAATACGCCAATAAATTAAATAGAATCAAAAGTAAAAATGTAAATCAAAAATATTGATGTAAATATTTTGTCTAATATCTTGTATTTATAAAACGTGGTTCATATTTAAAAAAAAATTAAGCTTCAGAAAAATCGCCATGGTTTTCATACAACCTTGGCATATATATATATATATATATATATATATATATATATATATATATATATATATATATATAAGATTGTATACATACGTATACAATCTTCTCTTAACTTACTTCTTATTCAAACACTGTTCCTTATTTCAATATCCTCATCAAAATGGCAAACCCAAAAATATTTTAAAGTCTGATTTAAATTTATAACAAAATTTAAATAAATTTAAAGTTGACGTAGTTAAACACTCTATCAATATTTAACAGTGGTAGTGAAGTCTTAGCACCAAAGTTACTGTTCACATGTGCCTATAAAACATTAACGGATCAGAAGAGTTTTCGATATCATAAGGTATAACTTTAATCTAACAATTATAACATTTAGTGAGGCTATTTAAGTAAAACTAATTGTGTTTAACTCTGAAATTCAAATTCCTTCTTTTATGAACTCAAATTTTGTTCGAGATAAGGCTTTTATGAATAAATCTTCAAATTGATTGTCTGTACTTATATGGTTCGAATGTAGAGTCTTTTCATAATATTTTTATATTTAATGTCTATATATCTTCACATCCTTTGTGAAACGCACCGTTTTTTATCACGCTCATGGTACTTTTGATGTTAATATTTGCGCACACAACTTTTTGGTTAAACTTACTTAGATTAAGTGTTTCCTGTTATTGTTTTGGAACTTATGGATTTGTTTTTTGGTCTGTACTTATGGATTTGTTTCTTGGCATTATGTTGAAATGTGTGGGATTATTCATTCTTATCTTATGTGAATATGAGCCCGACATTAAAAATATATCTTCTTATAAGACTAGCAGTCTTTGTTGAATCTAATATGTTTCAGGAGCCTTCCGAAGCGTGAGATATACATGATTATCACTTCGACTCCGCGACATTCACTGATACTTTCGACTCTAATATGTTTGAGAGCTTTCCGAAGCGCAAGATATTGCACTTGACTTGCACTTTGACTCCGTGATGTTTACTGGAACTTTATATCTTTTAACAGTGGAATTCGGGAACACCCCATCTCGGTCTTGTTCGTAATGTGAGTATTAGAGATAGATACTTTTTTGTTTTCATAGTAATAAAAGTCACCAACCATCCTTTGTCTGGGATTCCATTTTCCCGCATTTTATTCTAGGAGATGAAACATCGCTTTGCATTCAAATAGTCTCAGACCACTGATATTTGGTTTTTTTTTGACCACATCTCTTCTGGAGTTATGTATTTTAGTGTTCGTATTACAACCCTGTTAGTGAGATAGGTGGCCGTATATACTGCTTCAACCTAATACTGATTTAGGAGATTGGCATCAAATGGTAAGCCTTCTGAATTTTCAATCATTGTTCTGTTCATTCATTTCGCTACTCCATTTTATTCTGATGCATACAGGGTGCTAGTTTAATGCACGATCTCAGCCCTTTCTATGAACTATGAGAATTATTTATCTAGGTGTTTAAGCTTCATTTAATACTTCGGTTTAATTAATTTTCTATTAGATTTTTGACTTCATTGAATTGGTCTAATTAAGTTGCAGGAAGGAACTAATAACATATTGTTGGTGAAACCAGCAGTAGCAACTTTTCATTATTTTTGTTTATTATAAAGTAACTTTTTTGGAATATTTACTTGACCACTATTTTTAATTACTTGGCTAACCGACAATGAGTTTGTTGCTAAATTTGACATATATAATACATTTTTAAGTATGATTTTACTATAATTTTTTAAAATTTATGTGATAATTTGCAAATTGACATTTATCAATACAGACTTCAAGATTCACTTGACTAAAGCCCTTCACCGAAAGTGGTTTGTCATTTGCCACTTTTATCGTCTTGATAGATGACGCCGAACCTTTTTCTGACGTGCTGTAATTATTTTTACTCTCGTTGGAAATACAGTTTTGCTTTGTCATGTGTATGTAGATACCAAAATTTATGCACCATGCCTCGGCATTATTGGCCGAGACGGTTAAAACAGTAACATAACATAAATTCCCGTGGTTTAATTGTTTTTTGTTTTTGATCGGACCCGCTTTTTGTATTTATGTGGCAGCATTTTTTACGGTTGAAGCACCGGAGTCCTTTCTGTGGACTGTTTGTGTATTTTCTTTTTGAATTTTCTGAAGTTTCTGTTTGTTATGAATTTTGCTGTCATGGTCGACTGTCGTTAAACTTTGCTTTTGACCGAATCTGAACTTATTTTCATACTAAAATTTTTTTTGCTGTAACCATAGGCCTATATGATTTTAATAGACCCGAGAGAAACATTTTTCCCAATAATTCATCATTTACAGCGAATCCAATATTTTGGAGTTTATGTGCCTTGGCCATTATTCTAACGACATAGAGAGACTTCAGAGTTACCGTATACAGATCTCCAAACAATCCATCGCCAGCTTTTCGAATATGAAATTTCAACCTGTGAACGTGTGAATTAAAAAAATAAATTTTGTTCTAGCCTCCAAATCATCTTTGGGATCGATTGTTTCCCTGCTTCCGACATAGTCCAACAATTCTTCATGTTTTAATGACAAACCTCCATGTGAATATTATTACAACCAGTTAACTTTCGATAAATGTTAGTCAACATTGAAATGTTTTTAAATTATATCGATGTTGATAGCGTGAGAGTTTGCATGCACCCAGGTTATAGGGTTTTGAATGTTTCTGTGATTTTTATATGTTGAACTATTTCGACGCTAAGGCTGATGGATCCATAACGTATTGAATGAATGTTGAGTTTGTGGATGATGGGTCCGCATTGTGAACGGCTAAGATATTGTTTCTAAACTTATTGCTTAAAACAAGAGCGTCGAAGGTGATCTTTGAGGCAACTTGATTCCTAATATATGGACAATATCATCTTTGAATAATTTATTTATCTCATAATATTTATTTGTTGAAATATCCGTCCTTTCATTAAATTTATTAATGTGATTTTAATATTATCCACTGAAAATCATCCTTATTTTTTATTATTACCCGATTTTTATATCGTGTTTCAAAGGCAGTCCAAGAGATTAACCTAAATAATATATTTTCAATTACAAGTGAACAAAGTAATTTCATTCATATTTGTTGACTGATCTCGATGATTTAGCAGATTGATGCTCCAATAATAAAATGCACTTTAAGCCAAGGCTATTTAACTTAAAGCACCTACTTTATCCACAGCATGGCATTAAGAAGTCAGCAATGCATCGAATACCTCGGGATCATTCTGACAAAGAGTTACGTTTGGAAACTCGCTTGTGGGCATAAATAATTACCAATTTCTCCACAATGTTGAGTTTTGTGTTACATCCAAGTGAAGATTTAAAAAATTTGCAAATTATAACAGAAATTTCAACCATTTAATTGTGAGCATTAAGATGTTACGGTAAGGATAATGTTATTTTCGAATTTATTTTTTGTTTTTGCAAAACGCAATATTTACATCTTCAAAATTTTATTTTTAGATTTACAATAATTTTTTGTTGGAACTCGTCAAAACATCATCATTAGGGTCTGATGGCGAACAGTTGTTTCGAATTTCATTTTTAATTTGAATGAAAACATTTTTCACGTGTTTTAGGGAAACATTATTTCCTTTTAGTGCATCGTGTTCCATACTTTAAAATATATGTTAGTTTCTTAAATACAAATAGTATTTTCCCATACTTTTAGTAGTTTTTCTGTTATTATTCATATTTAACGTATATTAAGCAGATATTTCTAACTCATGTAAAAGGAAATTAATAAATAAGAATGCTGGCTTATAATATCCCGACATGTGACAGATGGCAAAAGTAGAATAGGTAATTCTCTCACCGTAATTTCTGTTGCAGTTAATTTTTTATAATAACTTCTAGGAGTAAAATTTCATTGACATAATATCTCTAAATCGCCGACTATACTTAAAGAAATATAATAAATTTATGTGCCAAAATATTTCTAACTTTTATGCAATATACATATAAACACACAAACACACACATGTGTGTTTATGAATGTACTATACTAAAGTATATAATTTTTTAATCACAGGTGTTTGAACATCGGCTACATAATGACTACGCACCCATACATTCAAACAGTTATGCAAACACGAGCTCATGTTTACGATTTTACTCGACTTTTTAGTATAATGACGTACGTTTTATAATTTATAAAAAACATAATTTTTCTTTGTTACATATATATGCGACTCTTATAGAGCCAAATATCCTACGAAGAAACATTTTGCAATAGGGTCAAAGTAGGATGATACTATCAAGGCCTGATACATTTTGATAGGAAATTTCATAGCAGCATCGTAGTAAGCAGGCACATTAAGACCTGATAGAGTCAAATAGAGTAGACCGTATTACAGCTGGAGACCGTATTACCGGCCCTCATACTGCCCTAGCATTATGAGGGCCGGTAATACGGTCTCCAGCTGTATATATATATAGAGCATTTTGTAATAGGGTCGAAGAAGAGAGAAGAAATGTATTGAAAATGAATTTAAAAGTTTTCGTAATCGGAATTATGGAATTAAAAAAGAATGATTTTAAAATACTCTATTATCTTTTGCCTAATTCCAGTTTGTTTCATACACAGGGATGTTAAGCAGAGTGGAGTGACATGCGGATATTCAGTTATTTCAACATACCTATGGACGTGAGACAGTATAATTATTTCCATTTTTTCTAATTGCTCAACAATATTATATCGAACCTACGAGTTTCCCACTATATTTCTATCTACAAGTTATTCTAATCTATAAGAAGTGACAAGAATTTTATACAAGAATATTTTAACAAAATCTCATTCACTTCATAACAAGTGTATTTGCGAGGAGACTATTCGCTAGAGTATTAGCTTTTAAAAATAAAACAGGAAAATGGTTTAAACGTAATTCTAGTAGTTGCACCAAACTACTTTCATGATGAAATTTGAGTTACCACAGATATACATGATAGTTAGATAAGAATAAATATCGTTTCGAGCAAACGCTTTTAAAATTTCGGTGCCCATTTTTATGGAAATAATCATATTTATGTTCAATCTACTACACAAGTGTCGTGCACACAGATTCCCATACCTCTTTATACTTTTTTGCTAAGCAACTTTTACCTTCCTTTCTTTGATCCCCACCTTGTTGTCACCGACCCAATAAATATTTGCTAAAAAAGTGAGACCAAGACCTTAATGACCTGAGTGATCAATAAGGTCTTGGTCTCACTTTTTTAGCAAATATTTGAAACTAATGAAACTTTTCTGAACCCAGTCGTTTGGGCTGTGTACATAATATACAGTGCAACAGTATATCGTGTTCGTATGCAACATGTTGAATTCGATTTGACGCGGAGTGTGCAACTATTTTTTGAGGTTTATAACTTTTTTTGATTAAAATATTTTAAAATATCCCTATGAAGATAATTTTTTTTATAGTGTAAGATGAAAAAACATAAAAAAATCATTCTTATAAACGATATTTTAGGATGTACCCTTAAGTTGTAAATGGCAAAATTTTATTTCGTGCGACCTTAAAAAATAACAAAGTAAAGATATTTGTCATGTATGTCTTAACTAATAATAAATCTAGATATGGATATTCGGACCTGGGTTTTCTTAGATTTTAAAAACTATCTACTGAATATTAATCAGTAAAAATTTCTTTTCTAAACCAATCGAAGCGTTCAAAGTTTCTTTTTTACCATCACTTGATCCATCAATCATAACAAAAACAGCATACGGAATTATCGATATCGTCTATTTAAAATGGCTCTTGAATTTACAAGAAATTACTAAAATTATTATTTGACTACATTTTTTAACGCTATAAAAGTAATTAGTGTTCTTTTTGAATATTGGTTTATGCAACACCTCTATTTTTGAGACAGTTACTATAAAAAAGGAGGTAGGGTATATATATTTACATAATTCCAAACAAATTTGGAAGATTTTAGGTATTGACAAATTAAAAAAAAAATTTTATATTATTGTTATTAATTTTTTTATTTTTCTCACAATTTGGTTACACTACTTAGTATATTTAATATAAATATTTTTCAAGAGGAAAGTAATATGCAGTAGATTTACTGTCTCAAATTTCCTTTTAATTAAAATATAAACCTCATTTTATCTACGCTTAAGACAATTTCGACAATAGTCTAATGGGCAAAGCGGCTATATAAATTTATAAATGCACATAATATTACTATTATTCAATTTTCACAAAAAAATAAAAGGATCGGAAAGTCTCTGAGAGCATCACTGTACCAGTTTAAAAAAATAAAAATTTGGAAATATCACGCTGGAATATATTTTGAACATCTGCTTGAGGCATATTTGCGAACCCATTTTATTACAACAAAATTTTGAATAACTTAAAATTTGTGTTTTTATTTATATAAGCTAAGTATGAAAATGATTGACTATTAAATAATACATAATAACTTAACTCCAAATACACACCAAAAAATATCCTTGACAGTAATAAAAAAAATATAAAAATCAATATAATTTGCCTAACCTTAGTCCTGAAATTAACATAATTTAAGAATTACCCACTATCACTCAGTAAGAATATAATTCAAAAGCAACAAACATATATAATACCTAAGTCTCCGATAAAATAAAGACAACGTGGCTCGAAAAACATTATCAATTATTCTATCGCCCGCAAGAAAGATTCCAAAAATATTTACAGTAGTGTAAATTAATTTAAATAAAGTTTTATAAATCAATAGTATAGAAGAAATGCTCCATAGTACGTTGCTCCATCAGCTACTGCTCTGAACACATCAAATATTAAGAAAATGAAGATTCGGAAACGCCATCCAATACATTCTAATATTACTAAATTAAATACATAATGGTCATAATATTTATATAATACTGCTACTGTTATTAGATTCCAATACAGTGGTTTTGAGATAATAATAACGATAATAAGCTGTTTATAAATAAACTCATCACAAAATAGACAAGACTTACAAAAATGAAATAAGAACCGAAAATGACCGAATTATTTTATTTAAAATTAATCCATAATGCACGAAAGATACTTAACCCGATATTTGCCGTTTTGTCACACGTACAATAAATACAGCTGTTTTAACGCTAGTGTCTGTGACTATACGTGTATAAACGTAACGTACACACGCACGTGTATAAACGTATACGTAAGTTTACATATGTACGTGATGTATAGCCAGTGGAAATAAGATTTAAACAAAATTAGTAAAGCGATGTATGAACGCAAATGAAAGTGTCAACTTTTTAGTAACTATGCAAATTAAAAGTGAACAGCTTGCTCCATTGAAATTAATTTATAACATAAAAAACGAATAATGCTTCCACTTGACGCATTATTTTACAACTGTGTAAGACTTATGTCACGAAATAGCAATGATACATATGTACCAGTATATATTCTGATATATAATGATTCACTATATATATGTTCATATTGGGTTGGTTTAAAAGTTGTTAGTCACGAATTCCGAACTACTCTAAAACGATTGATGAACATTCCAGTTTAAAACTTAGAGCATGTATAGGTCGGTTTCAGGTTATTTCCCTGGATATTCAAGGTATAGTACGCTTCATTATTAATTATTAACGCCACGCCTCAATGTGTATTTAAGTGATAATCGTAATCAGATATCAAACAAGTGAAAAGCAGATATCAAAGTTGAATGTATACTAATTCTGTCGAGGAGATAATAAACTCGGGCATATTTACATCTTTGTTTATAAGCTAACCGCCCACAATGTTGACAGTAAGGCTCTGCTCTTATCGTCAATCTTCCAAAAATTATCGTATTTCCAATAAATAAGGCCCTCGGACTCAATATTACCTGTCTCAGATTTAGTTCAGTTTTAAATACTGAAAGTTCTGTTTATCCTGATTTTACATTGTCTATTTACACGTCAATTGCTAGTAATTTTTTTCCATTTTTTACCCCAACGAGTAGAATGTCACTGAATGAATGATGATGATGTTTTCAAACAAATGGTTAACTTTTTAGCCGCATTTCCAAAATATTATGTCTCCTTCGTTTCATGTTTCAAGAAATAGAGGCAACTGCAAAAGCCTACCTGAAACGTGATCCGATAAACACTTTTTTAAAGTTATTTGATCAAACCCACTTTCCAGCCACAATTCAATCACAATTTTGAATCCTAGCTTACTCATTTTCATTTCCAATTAACATGTCCTGTTGATATTTTTAAAATGTAACCATATCCATTTATTTACATATCAGAGTTATGCTGGTTGCATTTAGTTGTAGTTGTATTCTCACTTAACATCCTCATTTTTAATACTGTTACGTAAGCCCATTCCAGATAATTCCGTATTGATTTCGTTCTCACTGCATTACATTTTTCTTGTATAATTGAGTTCTTACTGCATTGAATTTTCCTTGTAAATGAGTACAGATAAAATTGTACCATTTTGTATAGTTTGAAAAGCATTAAGAAGCTAAGTTATATTTTGTTTAAAAATGTATCTTTGTACAGCTAACAAGCGGAAAATGGAAAACACCTCCCGCACTGTCTGCAACTGCGAGTCCCTTACAATTGTTAGATCTACGAAAACTTAACTATCATTAGAATTTTCCAAAAATTAGAGGTTGAAAAATGTGCGAGATATAAATAGAAATATAAATATGTTTCGAAATATAAATAGAAAATCAATCAAAAGATCTACTTAATATTTTACGATGTTTGTCATTTTTGTCCCTATTTTGTTGAAGAATAATGGAGTCAAAATATATTCCAATTCCCTTAGAGAAATTTAAATAACTTGACGAACTGAAAAGGACGAAAAGCCACTGGTTTTTGGAATTGTTGCGTATCCATATGCCACTTCTCATCACCAAGCAATGCACTTCTTAAAACTTTAGCCAATAAAATAATTTGTTATTATATATACTAATTGACATACATTAAATCATGAAGCAGAAAAGTCTGTACATGCAATCGATTAACTGCTAACTGTAATTAACTGGAATATTCCTTAAAATATGCTGCAACTTTCGAAAACTTTTTGAGAAAAACCTCGAACTTAGATTTGATACAATCATTACATTTAATTGCAAGATCAATCTCTCAATGAATACAGATAATAAATTTTATTTGAATCTTGAAGGCTTTACTCTGTGACTCCTTTAGGGTGACGTCAAGATACATAAAATAGTCAGTTTATATTAAGGTACACTGTACCGATTCATAGTATTTAAATACTGAACAAAGTTGAGAGTGCTATTTGTATTAAAGTTCTGAGATATTTATCACATAGTAAGTACCATTTTAGAAAGAACGACAATAAAAGTAATTACAATTACTCGAAGTGGGTTGCAAGAATTAACTTGAAAAGAGCTTATATTTGGAACTAGAGATCGGCCCCGGCTTCGCACGGGTGCAAAGTAGGTACTAATATGATGTAATTTTGGAGCGATTAATAATATTACTGTCATTATTAGAATATACTACAGGATATCTTTATATACAATGTTTACAGCTGTTTTTTGCGATATATAGTGTTGCGCTGAAAAGCACGTTTTTATCTATTTTATTTTACTTGCTTAAGAGCTTCAATAAACGCGTGCGAACGCTGCAAACCAAACAATGTCATAGGATGACGCAAGTCCTGCGACGCGCTATGTATGGGCTCGCGCCGCTGCTGCCGCTCACCACCTCCTCCGTCCATGCGCATCTGCATCGCGATTTTGGTAATTTTAGATTTGTGATATCTTCTAAAATATATATTATTTGCTTTAAAGAGAAAATTTCTTCTACATTGAATGTCCAACGTAACCAACTTATTTAAGTATAACCGACAAAAAAATAAATATCAATCGCATAAAAATAGTCACTGTGGGTTATTCGAAGGATATAAATATAAGTCATCATCAGACTTCAGAAGGGTTTGCAATGAAAGCGCCCAAACCGATTTTTTCACGAAAAATTGACTTTTTTATA
Source organism: Druceiella hillmani (assembly GCA_039881145.1). Lineage (NCBI taxonomy): Eukaryota > Metazoa > Arthropoda > Insecta > Lepidoptera > Hepialidae > Druceiella > Druceiella hillmani. The sequence continues at coordinate 40,222,517 of JAYKKI010000009.1, read as the reverse complement.
TTTTCTGTAAATATAACATGTGTGTATTATATTTACAAACTATCCGGAAAACATTACCTGAATGGTACTGAAAATCGCATCAAAATCCCTTGCCTAGTTTAAAAGATCTGACGCGGGAAGCGACTTTGTTATATACTATGTAGGGATAAGGATACTACGGGGCTAACTTTATGCATATATAAAAGCATTAAACATGAACCTGAATGCAGAGATGCTATATATATATATATATATATATATATATATATATATATATACATAACCTATATGTTTTTTGAGGTCTGTTGACGATGATGAAAAATAGATAGCTTTGTACTCATTTTGAAACATTTTAAAAACACAATATTCAAAGTTATAATTAGGGCAAGTTTCCAATTTTCATTTAAAGGGAACTGCAGTTTTTTTTAAATAATATAAAGATATAATATTTAAAAAGAATATATTCCATTACTAACACTTCCTAATAAACCCATAAATTGTGAGTGTCCGTTACTTTGAGGGATACTAAAGAATAGGAAAGCTAATATATTAGTTAAAAATTTAGACAATAGCAATTTTATTATACAAGTGCTTCAACTGACATATATATTAACAAAATATGAACAACATATATAATTTGGCTTCAGCAGTTTTGTGAAGAGGGGGTGGGAATATTGAAACTTTGAGAAAAGCGACTGAGGCTGACAGACGGACGCATAAATAAGTTGATTTTATATTATTTCCGCTTTTAGGCTTCCGTAATCAAATATCTTTTGATTTAGTCATACTCTAATTAAGCTTTGCTAGTATCTTCAAATGATATTATTTCAAGCAATCCAACTTCACTATCCACTATCCTGAAATCTTTTCCTGAAAAACTTTTTGTTCTATATAAGGATTATTGGCAAAATAAAAATTCTTTTTAGTTGATATTTGTATGCTTGTATGCTTGCCTCTTTTATAGAAACACGTTATCACCCATAGTTTTGGATATAATACGCGTGGCTTCACAGTGTTTCGCCGTAAACGGTATTTGTGAATCAAATGCACTTTAAACTCTTTTCGTAAAATTGTTATATTTTGTTGTTTTTCTCGCCAAAATGTCCTTTAAGATATAATAAAATAATTTTAAAGTAAAAGTAACAGTTATTAATTATCAACTTCATACGTTTTTATAGACCAGATTAAATTTAAGCAAATGCTTAACATCTAGCCATATACATACCTTCCATGTTCATAAAAAATATGAGCGTCCACATAAGCATTAATAGGTAAAGTCACTTTGCTGTAGTCTCCTATGAGACGAATGCCAGCTGCGTAGTGTTTATACAGCCGATATTCAAGCACTTGTTAATTTAATTACCTATGAAATATTTAAATTCATGTATATCTATGCATTAAAAAGTAATGCATAATTTCGTTTTACTATCAAAAGTGTAGGTAATTACGGTTCTAAATGGCAAAATCAATTTCAAAAACATTATTTCAAATTCGATTTTAGAGATCTGATATTCTGGGACGATGACATATATGGCGAAAGAAATTGCTCTGAATATACCTCAACTTCCACCTCTGTACAGTTTATATTGTTTTTTTTTGTATAATTTACTTGATTATGTATCTACGGTTGTATAGAGTTTATATCATCTGAACGATAACGGAAAATATGATTGTCTTGCCTATCACACATTCCGCAACAAGAAATGTAATGAAAACATGAGAGGAAATTATATGTATTCAAAAAAGTTTTCAAATTTAAATCTAAGTTTTTGAAGAACGGACACAATATACAGACGAGAATATCATTTACCATTAAAATATACGAAATATATTTTTACTCTACTCTAATTAAAAATAATATCTAAAACTATTTTTGCCATCAAAGTTTAAAAACACTACAGTCGTGGGAATCCGAAGTAGATTACGATAAAGCTACAAGCGTTCTAAGAATAAAATTGATAGTATAAATAAATTTTCACTGCTGCTTTTGGTAAACAAATCTCTTAAAATAAAGTTAGTTACAATACGATATTAGAAAATTATAATATTTTTAGATTTGCAGTTTATTTGGTTGTACGATGTTTTCTAAATATTTAGTTTAAATGGCGTGCTTACGTACACTATAGGAAACACATTATAATTAATTTGATTATATTTGACGTTTACAAACTAATGAAGTAACGTTTTAAGGAGACGATATAAGTACCTGGAGCGTACATATTAAAATCGAATTCAGCTCGTTTTTCCTTTTGACAGTGATGGGTCAAACATATTTAAGAGAAGTTATGGTATTGTAAAAGTGCTTTCTTAGACTTTGTCATTTTTGTTGTACGATGAAATTTTCACGATATTTTCTTACTTTAAATGACCACAATTTTGAAACTGTTACATTAATTTTATGAAGTTAATCAACAATTTATTCTAAGCTCTTTTTGTGCCAAGTTTCATCCCGATTAAGTAATATATGTGGATTACCGAGCATCCACAGGTTTAGTTTCATAAAAGTAGATATTTGCCATATATAGACTTTCAAGGTTTTCCATTATGACCCCTTGTCAAAATCATATTGTATAAAAAGAAAAAAATATTATTTCAAATAAAAAAGGGTTAAATTATAAAACTTTACAAAGTAGCAGGGTAAGTATGCTAACCGAGGCGAGTTGAAATAATATTAGTGTTATTAATTGCCCAATAAGTCAAAGAGAGAGCATATTGTGTACATATTTTGAGTCACTTTTTATTTTTATTGAAAACTACTGCACTTAGCTTTAAAAATCTAGTTAACATAAAATACATTTTTACACTTACTTGCTACTGTCTGAAAGCATCAAGTTCGTTGTGAGGTGAATGTTCTTCAATTAACGATGCCTTAAAACAATATTAAACCATAGCATATTAAACTAACAGTATGGTTAATAATTCGGCAGTGCAGAAAATTCTATGCAATGAAGGAAAAGTTGCCATAGATTGTGTATGAAAACTCTCATAGAAATTAAAAAAGGATAAAAGATATTGTAACATGCAATAAATTTATTTATATTTAAAATCGATAGCGGTAATTTACAGCCATATTCTGTTTTACTGATAAAATAATCGATTAATATCCTTTCACTAGTAGGCATTTAATAGTACATATTTACATGGCTATGAAAATTAATGCGTGATGGAATTATAAGAGTTTTGTTCATATTTATGTGAAGTAGCAATTTGTAAAAATTTATGAGGAATAAATTAAAATCCGAATACACTTTTGTACGCCATAAACACATAAAATATATAAAAATTTAGCTTTGCTTTTAGATCAAAGTAGTAAGGGCATATGAAAAATTCGTGTTGACAGAATGCAACGTGCTTTTTCAGTACCTACATGAAACGATAATCGATTCAAAACATCAATATAAAACACTTCCTAACATGTGGCAACAAACGAATTCTTTATATCTAATTATAGTAATATAATTTACCCACCATATTTGTACATTTTCCATGATCAAGGCGTACATATTTATCAAGGGTGTTGTCTCGAAGTGCGACTAGGATCCATGTATTGTCCGGGTTCAATTGTGGTATTGGCGTAAAATTATTGCAAATTATTTTTACAACTTGATACAAACTTCAGAATGATCGAATAGTTTTAGAAAATGAATAATAATTGAATAATTGTTATTAAGCCTGTTATTATTTTGACAAATTTAATAACTTTATTGCAGTTTCAGTTAATATTTCATTGCAAAATGTAAAAACAAATATTCCGTAAAGGCGTAGTCACCTATACTTGCTAATTATTTTCGTAAAGCGATGGAAGCACACGCTTCCTTGGCAAGGCAATTTGGATTTTCGTGTTTCGATTTATCTTCTAATAAACTTTAAATTTTTTAGAAAAATCTGTAACATTACAAATTCTTTTTAGATTTTTTACATTCAGATTAGAAAATCAATATTTTTGCTAATATGGTCTACGACCTTGATAGCCAGTACAATCTAATATGATATATTACCAAATATACATTATATTTCATTTATTTAATTTTATTACAAAATCTATTTCCAAAAGTAATTCCTGATTGTCAGCGAAAAAGGTAAACATGGAATAAATAAAATATAGTATTAGCTATCCAAAATGTAAGAATAAGAAATGGGCATTTTAAAACCTTATAAGACATACAATCTACTTACTTAGGAGTTTAATTATAAAAAAAGATATCTTTGTCACTAGATGTATGTTATAAGCTACCGTACTGTAAAATACGTATGGCATATGGAAGCTATTATTTGACATGTCTAAAAAATATATTATGGATTTGGTCTACCATCTGGCACTTTATAATACTTCGTTGGCAAAACTGACTAAGAGGTTTCTTGCTTCTATATTTCAGACTGCCTTTTCGACTTAGAATAGGAACTTCTTATTCCAGAATCAAAGGTTTTACTTAAGAAAACCCGGAGGAGTCTTTCACTTTTCTTAAAAATGTAGAAAATAAAAAAAAATCTTCTCCAAAGAGAATTTTCAACGTACTCGATATGGGTTTGAACGTGGTTCCTCTTCGATTGCCCTAAGTATTAAGTCGTAAAGGTTGAAAACCTGTGTAAAATATATGAGTGTGTAAAGGTCTATAAAAAGAAGACATCCACTGCTCATGAAAAGTCCTCTACCGGAAGCTTCGTGAGTGGATGGAATTCATGGAAACTTTCGTTAGATACAAAGCAATATTTTTACCAAAGAGAGAACTTTTAGAAATAGTGAAACCTGCTTCTTTACCTCCGGTGTTGCTGCCTTTAGATGGTCATACTAGCCATTAAAGGAACATCGGAATAATGGGCTTTGCACGTGAAAACAATCTTTACTTCTTTTACATCCTTCCATATTCCAACCGCAAAATACAACCTTGGGATAATTACTTCATGAACGAGCTAAAAACACAGATGTGTGACGAAATCAGGTGCTGGATGAAAAATTACACGTGACCATTCATTCAATATGGTATCGTGAAAGACAAACACAACCAATATCATTTACCATTAAAATACATGAAAATATTTTTTAACTTTTGGGCTAAAACTAAAAATACAAACTATTTTTGCCGTCGAATGCTATAGTCTTGGGAATCCAAAGTAGATTCCAATAATGTTACAAGCGTTCTAAAAATAATATTACCAAAAGCAGCAGTGAAAATTTATTTATATTATATAAATAAATTTTCACTGCTGCTTTTGGTAAAAATAAAAATGAAAAACACAGTGTTTGTATAAATATTTTTAAAGTCTAACTAGCGAAGTAACTGGTAATGAAATTCGTGCCAATTAATGTATCACATGGATAGATGTTTGTTGTGATGATGTCAAAGTATATGCAGGAGGACACTATCTCACTTAATGCAGAAATATTCACTTAAAAAGTTATTGAAACCGATACAGATTAACATTACAAAAAGAACTTACAAATACTTCACTAATCAGATTAGATTCAATCATGTCTTTATCGGTCTACAGATTTGTTTTCAAACTTCAACATCAGGAATTTATGAGTTCTTATCGCCTTTTAAAAAATCACCAGTACCAAAAATTATGCCACAATGAATTATTAATACATGTTTTAAAGGTGGAAAATCTACATTTTCATTTGAATCTATAAATCGAAATAATAATTAATTTAAAAGAAAAGAAAAATGCTCTTCTAAAAATACGAGTGAAAAAGAAGAAAAAGTAAAGAAAGTAGGGAAAGTTCCAACAAGAAAACGTTCAATAACACATCGGATTAAATCCCCGAAAGAAGTACTTGTGACAGTGTGATGAGTTTTTATTGCGAGAATTTACATTCTTAAAAAACCCGAAGCTAAAAATAAATCCAAAGTATTTCGTGTCATTCATAATTGGTTATATAAGTCCATTTTTTCTATAAATATTTTTGTAACTTTGCGTATTAATTTAATATCAAATAAAACTCACGTTAAAATGGTCTAATCATCTAAAAATTAAACACCAATATATAGTGGCATATACCAATATAAAGGGGTCTCTAAAAATGAAACACCAATATATTAACAAACTAAATTTAAATTAGGTTGATTTTATAAAAACTTTTTTTTATCATTTTATATATATTACAAGAATACTAAAACTCACAAAATACTCCATAAATTAAATTTGGCTGACTAAATCAATTCGCAGTGACTAATTAGACAAAAAATCTTAGTTTTATTTCGACTTTAACTTGTGTTGTTCTATATTTCCCAATATTATTCTATAAAATACGGATATTTTATAACTGTACATTTAATTTCAGAAATTAAAATGCAATAACTCTTATGTGAATAATTTACCTGTATTTTCATGCAATATTTAAAGAAATATAGAAATTAATTTTCAATAATATATGTGGGTGTTTGACGACAGTTATTTCCTTTCAAAAATTTTGTGAATGACAAATTTTTGCAATGATTTTTATCTTTATCAGCTATCAATGTGGTATATATTTGATGAGTTCAACTATTTGATTCCATCTAACATGTAACAATTCAAGTAATACAAAGAATGCAGTTAGAATTAAATGCACTGAATATGTTTTCATTTCACAGAAAGAAATAAATAATTTTTATGGATATTTCCGTTAATGAGAAGATATACCTAGAGACTGTTAAATCAAAAGTCTGTCAGTGGATAGTGAAGATAAAAATTAGTGTGTGGTAAAACACACACTAACACGCTACGGAATATTATTCCATAATACTTACTAATGTTACATAAACTAACGTTACCACAGTACTCGGTATCTCCAAACCTAGTATATTTCTGTGCCGATATAATTATGTGAGAATCCAAGTCTTTAGACAAATTAATCTTTAGTAATTCAATTTAATCAAACAAATTATCATTTTCTCACCAACTCATCAATTATTTTAACTGATGAGTTGGTGAGAAAATTGATTATTTGTTTGATTAAATTTAATTACTATTTTAATTAATTTAAGATGATTACAGTGTTTCTTAAACATCATAAACGCATATTTTTACGCAAACCAAATCGCAGGAAGCGTCTAGTGTCTAATAAATATGTCTGATGGTATAAACATTTCTTGATGCTGAAGGATTTATTCTGCAGTCACGTGATGTTCATGCGTCATTTGCTGACCAAATAATTTCAGGTCTTTATTATAATACGATTATAAATATTGCATACTACATTCAGAAAATAATATAATCAATATATTCAGCAGAATATGTCTATTCGTAATGTTACTAACCAATAATCCACTGAACTGGCGGTAGTTTGGAGTCTGATAAGGTTTCCCAATTTAATATGGTTATCTGTTAAACATTAAACAAAAATAATATCCGAACCATCCAACCTTCTTTAAAATTTAACCGTAGAGCTAAAAACTCTATTTCTTAAAATAACTATGATTACGAAGGCTTTAAAAGAATAAAAATGACCATAAACGAGCCTGCCTTTATAAAAATGTAATATTATGACAGGTATATTCTAATTTTAGAGGCAAAATGTATCAAATAATTCGACCAAATATTTAAATACTGAAGGAACGAATTATAAAATTGTGTGAATGTGTGGTTCGTAAAAATATTAAGAAGTTAATAATTTTATTCTTTTAGTATTTTATGGTCCCAAATTAGATCTATTTTATAATAGATCAAGCCATAAACTGTAAATGTGACTCTAACCGGGAATGTCTCTATCAATATTAATTCCCAGAAATGTTTTAAATAGCTAATAAACTAACAGCATCACAACAAAAATAAGAAAGTATTTTCAATGAAAGGTTCTTTTAACTACTAAGTTAATATATAACAAACTTGACGTAACAAACATATCTCAGTATATGACTTTTTAATGTTTAATTAATATAACCAACTTTCAATCACATAAATCGTCATCGTCATTAAAGACTTATTGTCATTAATGTGTATTACCGACTTATTGTCATTAATGTGTATTGTAGTATAGATAAAATTCATTAGCTTTTGACTTATAAATTGGGTAATATAAACTTTATGTTAATTGGTGTCTTTAAATGTTTTGTTATGCGATGACTAGACAAATAAAATATTGATATAATTTTGCGATAACTGATATAAAATGTGATTTCAAATAGGTTAATTTAAATAATAAAATATTATAGAGGAGAGAGATACATATCGACATATAAAGCACTTAATTCTATATATGACAAAGAACATGAAACATTTAAAAAAAATGTTTATTTGAGGAAAGCAAGAAAAAAAAAGCATGGTGTCCGATTTTCGGAAATGTATTTGTAAATTTAAGATTATTTGCCCTCGAGGAAAACAGAGTAACAGAGTCCTTAAAGGTAAATTATTTTGTATTATTTATATAATATAAACGGTATAACTATATTGTAGGTATTTCTCGCGGAAGTTAGCTTTCGCATTTGTTTAAATTGTGCAAAGATATTTTTTTTAATTTCTGTAGCCTTAATTGTTGCTATGCCTGAGTTTCATATAAGATGTCTTTAATAATATGCTTTTCGGAAAACAAGTTATGGCAAATCGTTTAAATTACAGTTAATTAAAAACGCGGGAAATTGGAAGAAAATTATTAAGCATATATTTTTTGAAAATCGAATTTTAAAATTATTGTTCTGAATTTTGATTTCAAAATTTAAAATAAAAAATTATACTGAGGGACAAATTTCATGTTTTCCAAAACAAGATTTTGATTAATAATGATAATAAGAAACTAGAAATAAAATTAAAATACATAAAATTCCGTTTGTCATCTTCAAGTAATCAGACATAGATTATATAGATTAACATGTTTTAAATGAACTGGTTGGAACTAGCGACAATAAACGCAATATAGGTCATATATAAGTACATTACACACCAATTTCCACTGGGTAAACACGGTATAACAAACGTTATAAACCGGCACTTCACATGAATAGAAAACGTAAGTGCATATTTCACAGATAAATCCAACAACAGCTCTATGAACGGCGGAGAATGAATATTACCATATTCATTCTCCACCGTTCCAAGATTGGAAGTAGTCATTACTTAGTCCTCGCCATTTGCCTCTTTTGGAAGTTTGGTTTTTGCTCAACGCTTTGTAATATTCTTGAATATGCCATTTTCATGTCTGTAGTTTATCTAGCAGCTCTACAGCAGCAAGTTCATGGGGCTACTGCACGATTTTGTGCTCGAGGGCTCGTTATTACACTTTCTGGATAACTGGCTCAATGCCATTTACGCTGTGGTATTTGCTCATCTGCATCAATTATACAAAGTTGTTTTTCCGAATGTCTTCATTCCGTATATAATTCCGAGCAGAAACACAAAGCATGACCTATCCAATGTTAAGTTTTGATATTTCCCATAAATGGATTTTTCGTATTAGAATATCAATGCACATATCTACCTCTTTATAATATCAATTGTGTGTCACAAAGGAATTTCCATGCTGCAAATAACAGAAACACCAGGGAAGTTAATAATAAAGACTACCAAGCTACCATATATATTCACATAGGAACAAAATATTGACAGATAAAATAAATAGTACCAAGTGGAAAATATTCAGATAAAATTTAGCATTAATATATGAAAAGAGAAGCAGCCGCTACATGGTTAACAAAAGATAATTTGATTGCATGAAAACAGAACCACCCAGAGGAAAACAATTAACACTTGATATTTCAGTTACACATAATAAATTAAAGATTAACAATACATGAGAAGACATTTGCATGTTAGGTACTCGAGCCTTTAAAACGATATTATCTTATTATGGGTGGACGTAAAATATTTACCTGTATTAAGATGAACATAGACAATCTAACATATATTCATCGGTACACATGCACACACACACATACATACAAGTACACGCTATACAACTACTACAACACTATGGGAATACTGTTATAACTGACAATATTAACATTGTAACTGACAAAATCATATAACTGACAAAATCATATGAAAAAGCCATTTAAAGAGAAAATGAATTTAGAAGCCACGAAAATATATCACCGCCCTAATCAAAATCTTTTTAGATAATATCGAAATTTGGGAAAAAATCACAATGAAAATAAATATAACAATCCACGGTGAAATTGGCAAAATGTAGCGCCAAAACTCCGCACTAGTTATAAAATCGTACCGGATACTGGAATCGTTCCAAAAATAAATTGTGCCGGTTTCGTCCATGTGTTCTCCACACATACAACTTGATGAACCTTAGCCTACAAACGAACTTAGAAAGCCCTTTCAAAAGTATCACTTAGGTTATAAACTACCATAAAAGGATGTATAACGAAAACAGCTACTTTAACCGGCATTCCAGAAAATAATAGTATAACCGAATAACAAGCAAATAAGAAAAGGAAAAAGTATTGAAAAGTGTAAAAAAATTATAGGGAAAGGTAATTCTAAAGTAAAACACAAAAAAAAGGTAAGAGCATTAAAAGATATTACAAGATATATACAAGAGCATTAAAAGATATATACAAGAGCATTAAAAGATATTACAAGATATATACAAGAGTATTAAAAGATAGGGAAAGTGAAGTTGAGAAAGAATTTGAATTGTACTGCATCATCTGTTGCGATTTTTTAAAAATTCTAAGCCAAGAGAGAAGTGGACAGAATGCATACTGTGCAAAAAGTGGGCGCATTTAAAATGTTCGGATGGAGATGATGTAAGGGTTTACATATGTCCTAAATGTGATTCAGATAAGAGTCAGGTATAATTTTTCAACTAAAGTTGATTTACTTATTGCACTTGAAGACAGAAGTTTAAAGAAATGCTTCATGAAAATGTTGATTTTCTTGAAGTAATTGCGGACTTTAGTCATGTGAGCTGCGCTCTTTAAATCATTTGATCTCACAAAATTTTCCAAATAAATATTTTTGATTTTAATTAAAGGAGTTAATGCGATATATGCCAGTTACTTATTGAAATATATGCTTTACCATTACGACGGCCGAACAAGCGAGAGTTTTTATAATGATATTTTTTTTCCTTTTTGAAATACGGAAACCTAACAAAAATGATTAAGTCAGCGTAGAAAGGCACAGTAAAATAAATCCTTTTATTTTGTGACTCATAAAAAGGTTTTGAAGGCAAGATACAAAATATTAATAAGTGACTCTTGCTGGATATCAAATATTTTCAATTGTTATGTTTATACCTTTGAACCATTATCCTGCAGGATTGTTCAGATATCGACGAGAATTACCATACCTATCCACATTCCCATTATGTCATTTAATTGCAAATTGTAGTTCGGAATTTAATTCATCCAGTTATAAATCAATATTCACACACACTTCATTTAATTCAATTTGTTTCACAACTCTTTTTAATCTGATATCCATAAATATCACAAATCACGTAATCAAATAGATCTCTCTGCGGCCGAAGAATTTCCGTTCGTTTTTCTTTATTTTTTTAGGATATACATTTAAACTTTTTAGTGGCATAATTTAGGGGTAGAATGGCTTTTCTAACTCGGATACTTATAATTTTGTTTGTTCCGCTAAGAACGGCCAAATAAAAAATACTTAATCAGTCGGATCTAAGGGAGTTTTCAGATGTTATAAACCTTTGAAAGCCAGTAAACTACATACATACACACAGACTCCAATGTAATCCATGCTTGTTCGTTATAATATACTCTGACGACACCCGTTTTCCATTACTTTTATTGACTTCCATCTAAATGCTAACGTAATATTTTCATCGTTTTCATAAAAGGACACAGATAAGATTCGATTCCTTTTATCTTCTATTTTAAAGATATTTAAAAATATTGAAAAATTATAGTTATAATTCTTTGCGAATATTATTATGATAAATAATTTTTAGTCAAACGGGATTCCGTTTTCTGTTATTTTATTTTTTTATTTTGTAATTTTTTCGTTATACTGCTCACATGCTATTGGCTTCTAAAGAGAATGTCAATATTGCGTATACTTCGCAATATTGCGTATACTATTAATTTATATTTCGTGAAATAGTTTCCTTAGTAAAATGTATTACACAATGTACTGTGTATTGAAACATTAAATTATCAAGGTATAAAACTGTAAAAAAACGTATGTGCAAACATACATTACAACTCGCGAAGTTCCAAAAGCTCAACATATTCGCTCAGCTATATTCACCTGGTAAATTTGTGTATCTTATAAATTTGATCTATAATATTGAAGATGAATATTTGTGGGACTTCATTGTAAGACTATGTGGTTATCATGTTAGAATTATGATTGACATAATTATTATTGTCACTTAAATAACACAAATCTAGAACGTTTGTTACGATTTCGTTACTCAAGACTATTTAATAATACACTCGCATGTATTTTCATACTCAAACTTTTTATCCACAAAACTGCAATCTCTATAGTTGAGAAGATACATATGCATAATAGTTCACACGTCACAAAACAATATCTGTTACAGCTAAACCATCACCCTAAATATATACATAAATTGTTCCATATTCGCAAAACTTTATCATCCAACGTCAAGGGCTTGGCTTGGCTTTGTGAAATATGTGTTTTCCGGAGAGATCTCTAGAGGATAATTTCTGTGCCATTCCACCTCCCTGTTCACAATACTTTCAATGAATATTTTAGAGTCGTTCTGATAGCGAGTTGGAAATATAAACACATCTTTCCATAACTAACAATTGTTAATATTTAAAAAGTATTGATAATGTTTTTTGCTGCAAAATATAACAAGGATTATTTTATTCACTTACTCTTATTTATTGAAGATTCATGGTTTATTTTGAGTAATCTGTGGAGTTTAAATTGTGATATGAATATAATTGCGTTAAAGGGAGGATGCTATCGAAGATGATAATTTAATTTAATTGAGAGAGGCTTCAAAGTGCACACTATAAATTACTTAGTAAGTAAAATAGCTCTATGTTGCCGATGAATATTGTTATACCACTAATTTATTACTATTATAACCTGCCCGTGTGCCTTTAGCCAAGAAAAAAAGGAATTCAGTATATCAGACGTTTTTCTACTTGTCAATAATATGAGCAATCGTATGCACAAGTTTTTAAATCTGCCTATTTACAAGACCTATCACGTAAAACAATTTTTTCATCATACCTATGAGTCTGTCAATTATTCGTTCTGAGATTTTTAAAAGATCACGTTTTTATTTGAATCATACAAATTGTTACAAGAAAAGATTGTGGTCTGTTTATTACTGCATAAGGCTTGACGATTACTTAATATTACACCGAGTATTTGGTATTAGTAAAATAAAAACTCGAACAAACAAGTATTTCTTAAAATTTCCACTTAAATATTTCTAACAAATTAACTCTTGTCGTATTGATTTATGTTACGAACCACGTAATCAATTTTTTTAAGTATATTCTGGTAAACAATAACGTACTCATTTTATTTCAGTGGTTGAATAGAGCGTAAAGAGTTGTCAATATATTTATGTGATCTACTTACGGTGGAGAGTTTTCATGCTTTTTTGAAGTTGAGAAGTGACATGCTTCGGGGTTTACCTTTTTACTATTTATATGTTACGCACATATAAATAGTATCTGTTTAGTAAATATTTATTTTTAATAAAATATAAGTTCCATGCCTACAAAAGTATAAAAAAGAACGTTTGTAAGATCACTTACATATTACAACTGTGTTTCTACAATAAACTCCATATATTTTAGTAGTTAACACTCAATTATAATTTTAAAAAGCAAATAAAATGGTCTAATTTTTTTTAGTACTTCTTGGTTAACCCCGATTTTTAAGATGATTTTATTAAATTCACTTCTATGTATATAAGCATGCGTGTAACAATCTCATGGTATCTTTCAATTAAATTTTCATCCACTTTCAGACGTCCGAATTATTTTAAATTTTGCACCCATTTTAAGAACTGATCACAAAAGAATAATGTAATAAAATAAAAAAAATTAGCCTTGAAACAAAAGATATAAAAAATAAGAATATAGTTAAAAAAACTAAGAAACATGGTTGGTTATCAATTTAAACTATAAAGTATTTTTGAAATATTAAGATTTTGATCAAAGAAAAAAGTTATTTTATAACTCATAAAATAACAATAAAGTGAAGGACAAACAATTTACTTTAATATGAAAAATTGTAATAAAATTTGTTTGTGGATAGCCATTTGTGAGTCATTATGAAAATGTAAGTCAAGAGTACTTCACGCTTTTTTTATATTAAAGTTAATATTTTAGTAATAAAATCAATAAAAACAATAAGTCCATTTGTTATACTCATAATATTTTTTCTGTGCCTGCTTTTAAATGAATTATTATTTCAGAAAACCACGCGTTCAGTAAAATACGATCTATTACTTTTCTGAAGTAGATTTGAAATTATACATAAACATCATTTTACTAGATGCAAGAATGGTAATATCAGCAATTTTTTTTACAATTTTCCATAAAGCTGTATAAATACAGGAAAGAATATATTTTTATATCCAAAATGTTCATCGACGCTACCTGAACTTTCAGTACTTTTAACTCTTTATACATGCTGATGGCCGTCAGTTTATATGGGCTTTTTATCTAATCGTGTATCTGCAATTATAGAATATCTTGGAACTTAATTTCGAAGTATAAATGAAAAGAATCAAAATTCAAAAGAATCAACGCGTATCAAGACGTTTTTTCTTGGATTGTGCCTATCTCAAATAAGTTGGGGGAATGTGAAGGTTTTATCTGAAATAAGTTGGGGTAAAGGGAAGGTTCGAACCTTGACAACACACGCCTGCATGATCGATTTTACTTTGAAGAGATTCCAATTGTCTCCTTGCAGTTGCAAATTGACTTCATTAAATTTGGCAAATAAGTCAATTAACTAAACAATACTTTATTTTAGATGCATTTTGGATCAAAAGAATTTTAAGATCTTTCTTTACTTCCTCTTTACTTGATATATTAATACATTAAAAACTGTATTTGTAAAATATGTGGGTTAATGAAATGTATTGCTATATCAACTTTCAAGTTTTTAGATCGCATGTTTCATTGCCTACTATATTTTTTTTATTTATTTTAATGTATCTAATTGATATGTATGGTAAACTTATTGCTACGGCAGGCTATCACAGTACAGTACCAGTACAGCCACGCTTGAAGAGCGGCCGGGAATCGAACCCAGGCCCCGCGGTGCTCGGCGCGGTCAAAGACCGTATGCCTTGTGATCAACCCAACACACCACTGCGACGGCACATACCATATCTTTCGTGCTAAAGAGTAAAAGCGTGGAGAACGTTACCTCTAGAATCTTCTACAACCTTTGCGTGGGCTTCTAAAACTCATATTCTTCAGAATTTTAGGTTCAATAGTTTCAGAAATACGGAGCGGAGGGTTGTAATATATTTTTTCGCATATTTCTCAGCATATCTCTGCAGATATAATACCAAAAGTAAAAAAAAATATTTTTGAGCCTTTCAAATGACATCCTGGGCTGTATATGGTATGATATGTAAGTGATTTTGTATGGGATCCTTTTAAGGTGCAAAAGGACTTGTCAAAAATAAATTTCAAAAGCCACTAAACTTCAGAATGGGAAACCTATTATTAGAAATATTCTTCTTTTTTTTAGGGAGAATTGCCTAGTTTCAAAGCGCATTTTGAAGAAACTCTTCAGCTCTTAGAAGAAACTGAAACATTGATCCAATTGGTCACTAAGGAGTTTGGTTACTAAATGTAGACTGTGAATTACGCAGCGAATTTTAAATACGTCGGACGATATCCTTTCAGATAAAATCTATCCATAGGTGTTGCTCTATGTGTAGGAACAGATATAGTATTTCTAATTGCAGACATTTTGCTTTTGAAAAATAGTACATGTCGATTCGTCAGCGGTGCATTAGTAGAACCAATTACTATAAAAAAATTCCTCAGAGCGCAATCTATGGTGTTGTAGCAAAACCCTCGAACAAGTAAATATGCTCACTATTTCGATTTTTCTTAAAACAACTGTCTGGACAAACCCTCAAGGACAAGGGAACAAAGTCGTGGGCAGAGCTAGTTACACACACACACACATATATATATATATATATATATATATACATGTATATATATATATATATATATATATATTTATATATATATATATATATATTTATATATATATATATATATATATATATATATAGTAAAAAAAGAAGAACTAACACGTTGTAAATGTAATGGTCATCCTAAACTCCTATTGAATGACATTAAAATATCTGTGAAATTGATATTTAATAAAAATAAGAATCAAAATAACTTTCATGGTTTCATGAATTTTATTGTTTTTATTTACTTGACTATATCAACGCAGATTGAAAATGTTTTAAAACGTTATTATTTGCAAAGTTTCGATGGATTTTTGATTTTGGCTTTTCTGGTTTTAATGTAATATCCTTAGTTAAAAATTTGTGCTTTTTTATTAAAAAAATTGTTTAATTGTTTGTAATGTCATTACATATACATGATAATAATGTTCTAAATTTTTTTTAAGTCTCACAGGAATTCTCACAGGATTATATACGGTTATAAATTTTTTATAAATTTAGGTGAACAGTTCCTATAACGAAATGTTTTATTAAAATATAATTTTTTTTCTTTATTTGATAAAAAAATGTATCAATTTTCTAGTAAAGAGTTTATTAAATTATTCTCTTTCATTTTAAAACAATGATTTAAACTTTACTTTATACTAAGAAAATGTTTTTTAATAGAATTGTATGTCATTACTAATATAATTACTACGTATCCAAAATAAATGAATAAAAACCTCTACGAACGAAAATACTTGGTCGCTTGTAATATTTATTCCTTGAGTAAAAAAGTCGAAAATTTTGTTATAAAATTTCACCGCTATTTTTAGTCTAATATTATTTTTCAACAATTTATAACAAACCTAATAAATTTAAAGTAGTAACAAAGGTATTTTCTGCCAATCGGTATTTAATATTTTTTTAAATAACAACCCAGTGGAAATAGCGAAAATGTTAAAATAATCGCTGGAAAAATCCAGAACACGGGAAGGAAATATAAAAAAAAACAATATTGTTGTTTATCTAGCTATGGTAAAAGTCACAGAAGTGATGATGGTTGAATTAGTTTGATTTTTAATTAAGTTAAGTAACTCATTATTAGTATAAATACCAAGTTTTATCATAATGGGATCATTAGTCTTTGAACTATCGTCGAACAAACAATTCAATCTGGAAGAAAGTCTAAATTATGGGAAAATCGAGTACCGCTCCGTTATAAAGTTCCTTACCGAGCAAGGAAAGTTAGTTCAAACCATACTAAAAAGGATGGCATCCGTTTACGGGGATTCTTGCCATAGTCTCTTTAAACAGGGTAGAGACTCATTTGAAGACGACCCACGCCCCGATCGGCCGATCGAAATGACTACTCCGGAAATTATTGAAAAAGTTGAAAAATTAGTACTAAAAGATTCCAGACTAAAGAAAAAACAGCTTACAGAGATAATTGGGGTATCGGATATAATAATTTTAAAAATTGGCATGACAAAGGTCAGGGCAAGATGGGTGCTGGGAATGCTCACACCGCCCCAAAAACAGCGCCGTGTGGAGTGTTCTCGCGCGTTTTGGACCTATGCAGTGAAGGCAAGGATGGATTATTGAGTCGAATTGTTACTGTAGACGAAACTCGGATTCATCATTATGACCCTGAGTCCAAACAAAACTCAATACACTGGCACAAAAAAGGCACACCACTACCCAAGAAATTTAAGGTGTCACAGTCGGCTGGAAAAATCATGGCGAGAGTCTTTTGGGATTCAGAAGGGATCCTGTTGACGGATTATAAAGATAAAGGTGTTTCCATAACTGGAGAATATTATGCGTCAATTATAGAAAGAAGCAATCAAAGAAAAAATAAGGGGAAAATTGAACAAAGGTGGCCTGCTTTAGCACGACAACGCGCCCGTCCACACGAGCCGCGTTGCTCTGGCCGCCCTGCACAAGGTGGGCTTCAATATATTGGAACACCCACCCTACAGTCCTGACCTAGCTCCCAGTGATTAATATTTGTTCCCAAATCTTAAAAAAGAACTTTGTGGAAAGAAGTTTTCAAGCGATGAAGAAGTGGAGGACGCAGTTTCAGCTTATTTTTTGCGCAAAGACGAAACATTTTTTTATGAAGGTATACATAAACTAAATGAAAGATCTGAAAAATGTATTACGGTAGCAGGTGAATATATTGAGCAAGAAAAATAATTTTGTATTTTTATTCTCACTCCCTATCCTCCATTCCGCGAACTTAAAAACGCCCCCTCGTATGTTTAAAACCTACAGTTAACTTAAAAAATTGATTATTCGAAAATAATAAAGATATAAATTATCGAGTTATGAGACAATAATTTGAAAAAAGTTAACGATGAGATGTGAACTTCGTAAATCCCACTATTAGATAAAAACATTTTTGTTAAAAATATGACGAGAAATGCGTATTTGTCCATAATATATTACAGGTAAAATTTTTATTCTAATTTTTTTTTCGATTTTATATTTGCGCTATTTCATATTATCTAAGAGGTATTTCATTTCCATTACTAACTTTGATGCAGGATTTGCTTATGCAAAAAATAGAAGGAATGGTGGTGGAATTATAAAAATTATATTCATAGGAAAAACCCATTGCATTGTAAAATTACTTAGTAGTTTGCTACGCACAGAAAAAAATATTTGCCCTGTTCTGGATATGACAGCAGATACGATCCATTCAGAATGACAATTGAAAATTGGATTTTGGTTTATAATTTAAAACACCTTGTTAATATAAGTTATATGAAAATGGGTAGTCATGCAGACATTCCAATTTTCGAGATTTATCAACTAATACTACTGAAAACACATAACATAATAACAATCGAATGTGTTTTATTAATTGTCAAGTATTTACGTAAATTCAACCATTTGCGTTTTAAAATATTTAATTTTGTTATCAAAAATTTAAGTTTAATAATATTTTTAAACAAAACTAGCAAACTTGCTTTATCAAATTAATAGTTTGTCTATTCAAATATATGGAAAAGAATATACAAAATAACTGAGAATTATTTCGAGATAATGTTTTTTATCAATGTGAATGTGACGATTGGTCATAAAAAGAGAACCGGAAAGGTCTTTATCACTAAGGAAACACTACTTGTGGACATCCGAATTCAGTTGGTCATGTATACTAAACTCGATATTACAAAACCCCATGTACCTAATAAACTCTTGTAGTTAGCCATAGTTGTTAATTGGCATAAAACGTGAAAATAGCTACTTCTAAATATCTGTTAAATAATAAAAGAAAGGCTAGTTTAATTTTCATCATTGAAAAAAACTGACAGAAATAAAGAAGTTCAAAGCAATTTCATCTGTAAAAAAAAGAAAGTTTTTATTATACAAAGGAAAACCCCACCAATTTCAAACGATATGAAAACATTATTTTAATAGCTAATTTTATCAATATTTTCAGATTTAAATTAATTTTATCACAATGACCTTATAATTTTATTATTTTAAGCTAAGATTGATTTTTTATTTAAATGTTAATAGTAAAGCAATGGTTTATTCTAAATTTAAATTAGTAAGAAAGCTCCCCAAAGCAATTTAAATAATAAAAATAGTTTTCGATTTATTTGACTTAAAGATGTTATTTGAGAATTAAAAACTTAAATTTTATAACAAAGTATCTTTTCACTGCGCGATACAGGAATGAGCTTACTGCATTAGCACAATGCCCAATTACATTTCGTTAAAGCATCAAAGAGAACCAAACCACAAAGCCGACTAAAAGGGTCATTCGCAACCAATTGCCTCTCAGCTGATGCCAGGGAATGTTTGTAATCAACTGCACGTACCTCTCGATCGACTATAGGATATTACCGATAAGGCCAGTTCATTATAAAATATTATGAATTTGGTAAAATTACTTGATACTGTGATACTTTATTCATTACTAAGAAAATGGTATCAAAATAAGATTCTAAATAAATAAATGATCCAGAACACATTTTAAAATATCCGTAAATGAAAACCACTGGTATTCAAGTTTTATGATTATCACGGCTCCCTTTCAGTTTTATGATCAGGGTAAAAATAGTCGTAAAAGTATATTAGCGAATTCAACTATTTCATAGTCAAATACTCCACCGTAATCTCAAATCAGTTCTATAAAGAAGACAAGAGAATTTCCAAAAAATTTAGAAATGCAAATTTGTCAAGTCTTTACTACTAATAGATATTCTTTACATCTTTCTTTTTGTTAATTTATGTGGATATAAACCGTTTTTCAAAACTATTGTTGAAATATTTTTACAAAATCAATAAATTACATTAGGACTAAATATCTACACTGCCTTATCCTGTCGATTCGTTTATTTTTAATGAAAGAAATATGTTTTTTTTTAATTTAGTCGATTGTTTAGTTCCAGTTTTTATATATTCCATTAGGGATAAATATTAGAATGAAATAAAATATATTAAAATACAATGTACTGAAAGGTGTACATGTTTCATAATGTTATTTATAAAACATTATTAGACAGATCTTTACTTATGAAGTTTGTCTTTTACATACTGTTTACAATAATCCAAAACAAAAACAAAAATAATCAAGAAAACGTTTCCTTGTGAATGTCTATTTAAAAATAGATATTATCAGTAAACGATACAAGAAACTATGGCAGTTTTATTTTTTAAATAGCTATGAATTTATGTTGCTTTCCTAAAAAGCTTTCTGAACAGAAATCTGAGAATCAACTAATTTTGTTAAAGTGGTTACCAGCACTTTTAGAAATCGAATTCTTCACCTTCCGGTCACTTGTCATAAACTTTTTGAAATAGAGCACGTAAGGCAGATTTTCCAACCGTAGCAACTTTAGGACCGTCATGCTGAGTAATAAGGAACAACAGTTGAACAATCCTAGTTTACTAATTGTTCACAGAGTTTATTGAATAATACAGACCCACTAAACCACCAGTGCGAGTATCTTCTACCTGATATATTTAAAAAAAAATTCCGATCCTTCTGTGTTCAATAATCATGGTGAATATTCAGAATTGACGACAAGAAAACATTTATTGTTACAGGTGCGGTATCCGATTCAGAAATGTCGATTTTCTTTTTGAACTCGTGAGATGTTCAATTTTTAGTTTACTTATTTTAATAATTTTTCATAAAAGACCAATCTTAATATAATACTGCCGTAAAACCTTGCTGATAATTTGAGTATAGTTTAGAATTAAATGTTTCAGTTCATTATTCTCAATTGCACTCTCTAAGCAATCACGGGGCTAATTATTGATATCAAAATGTGAGAAAAATAGCAAATGAACCAATACTAAACCATGCCTTCGTTTGTAGGGTATAGATTTTATACTACATTGACTTATAAGCAAAATTTACTACGTTCCCTCTACCACAAAACTCTCACTGAAATAATGCAGACGGCAAATATAAGTCGGAGAGTTGAACTTCTCAGTTTTTTATTACTGATTGTTTTTATTGGTATGGAAAAAAATTGTAATAAGAGATAATGTACGTGGAAGAAATATATTACCCTTAGGATATACAAACATTTTTGGTTTACGATAAAAAATGAATAAAATGTACTTTGGCCAAATAGTACAGCGTTCTGAAATTGATTTCTACTGGAAAATGTGTTACATTTTAAGGTTCCTTACCGCAAAAGTCATACTGAACCCTTATAAGATCACTGACGTATCTGTCAGTCTGATTTTCACAGACTGATTTTCACAATCTGATTTTCTTAGAAACTGGAACATAGGAGCTGGAAAATTGGCATAGTATTAATATATATTAATCCGCAAATAACACAATAGCCAACATTCAAAAATAAAAGGGCGCGTGTTGTACCTATAGACGGCATTACCTGTGGACATGAAAATAACGAATATCTTCAAAACCAAATATCTATAAATTGTAACAAAACACATCCACAAAATATTATTTTTGTCTGGCAAACCAATCTAACTGCCATCCTTGTTCGTGCACAAATATCATCGACAGAGCGATGTGAAGCTTTTAGCAGCAGAAAGTAAGTTTTTACCAATTATACAACGTTATCGTCATTAACAGGTAAAGTTAATTAAAATTTTAAGCAAATTATAGGTAGAATTGATATTTTATTGGATGTGTCCTTTTTAGTGGTTTTAATTGCTTATAGTATAGATTTCGCCTGTGAATATAATTTTTGGTTATATTATGCTAAATTGAACCTGTGGACGTACGCAAGTATACATCGTTCATGGATACACCGGTGGTAACTGTGGACAGTTGCTTATTATTTTTTCAAATCTACAAAATTTTAGTTTGGGCCTTTTTAGGGCACCGAAGAAAAAGAGGAAACAACAGAACTAAATTTTTCCCAGAAGATTAAACCATGCTGTAAATGAAGTTCAAATGCCAGTAAAATACGTGAAACTGCAAAAACGTCATATTTTTAAATATTTACACAGGATACACTATTGTCAGTAAATATTTTATTTAACAAGTGGGATGAGAGAATTGGCTTACGAATGTGTTAAGAAAGGAGAAAAAATATGACTGGGAATGAAATAATCGCTAAAGTGCTAGTGTAGGATGGCAAAAAGGATTTCGCCAACATTTCCAGAATTATCATTGCGTGAGCCTGAACCAACTAGTTTGGCTAGGGCCACTAGTTTCAACAAGTATAATGCAAATAACTTGTACAACGATCTTAAAGTTATTATGGTCAAATACAGTTTTAGCCCTGAATTAGTTTATAATCTTGATGAAAATGGTGTCTCAATAGTTTATAAGTCTGGAAAAATAATTGCACCTAAATTGAAAAGACAGTTGGATAAATTATCTTCAAGTGAAATAAAAGTAAATAATACCTTGATAGCTTGCGTAAATGCCGTTTAACATTTTAATTCCACATCTGATAGTACTTCTTGGGGCTAACTTTAAAGAACATATATTGAAAGGCGCTGTCGGTGCCGCTAAGACTTTGGGTTGGTCAATAGAGAAAGTTTGAGACAATTTGAAGATTATTTTATAAACTTTGTTAAGCTTACAAAAGATAAGCCTGTGCTTATTATAATAGATAATGAAAAAAACTATATTTTCATTGTAATAACTGATAAAGATAGATACAATTGTATCATCCTATTCACATTATCCCCACACAGTTCATATCATTTACATACTTTAGAAAAAATAGTCTTTGGTACATTTGAAATACAATGCAACAAATCTACTGGTAAATATACGCTCAATCACCTAGGAAAACCGATGTATATATGACGTATCAGAAATTAGAGGATAAGCATATGCTATATTTTTTCACACTGCAATATAATACAAGTATTTGAAAGAACTGGCATATGTCTATTTAATAGAGACATTTTCTCAGGTAAAGATTATATTAGCTCATTCATAACAAATAAAATATTGGAGGCATCCAGAATAACTACTCAAAAAAGAAGAACTGAAGTAGTACCAAAAAGAAGAGCTGAAGTAGTACGAAGAAATAGTACCCAATTATAATTGCGATAATATTAGAATTTAATATTTATCATCGCTTAATCCATTAGACCTTAATAAACCTAAAGGTATAACAGCAGAAGTTATAAGGCGACTCCTTAAGGCACCATCTAGAAAAAAAGTAGTGCAACGAGGACAAACACCCGGAAAAACATGTCCACAATGAATGAGAAATTTAAAAAAGTAAATAGAACGTAAAAAGAAAATTTCTAAACTTGATATGTGACTTACGAGTTCAAGTAAGTAATGTAATAAAAATATTGTAGCCATATTATGGGATTCTAGTTATTTTATGTGAACGGAATGTTAAAAATATGAGAATAAATTTAATGTGCTGTTTGATATATGGTCTTCCTAGGTTACTATCATGATAAATGTATTTCCAAATCTCGTAAAAACAATTGCAATTCTGATGACGCATCTTCATCTTTTTGTGAAAGATGCTACGTTTTGGGTAATGCGTCTGAAGGAGGGAATAATTTATATGCTGAAGAATTATAGAAAAAGATTTGTAAAGTAAGAAAAGAGTTTTAATATATTTACATTTTAATAAACCTGATAAAACATGTTAAGATGTTTCTGTCTTTATTATAAAAATATGTTTTGACCATAGGTAATATATATAATATATACGTCCATTAGTACATCGTACATTTGAACCTGTGACAAAAATGAGCTTTTTAAAAAACGGGCCATCGAATTACCATTATGGGTAAAAGGCTTATTAACGTGTCGATTAAAGTTGTTTAAGTATTCATTAAGTTACCTATTCTATTTATATGACCAAATATGGAAAAACATTTGAAAAAAGAAAAATGTTGCTCCCGTGACTATGTAAAATGTCAATAGATACTGCACTTGCCAATACATATGTGAATTTAAGAGGACAAATTAAATATTTGAAAAAACATGTGTTTAACTCCATATATATGGTGATATATCGCTCTATGAAAGGGCAAGTAATAAGAGTCTCAAAATTATGAACATGTATTTTTAGTAATATACCTTCAGAGATATACTGGAAAATGTGCAATAAAATTGTTCCATTCCTCCCGTTATTTTTGAGACTACTCAAACTAAAACTGTGAAAAAGTAGGGTACTCAGAAACCTACGCAAAAGTAGTAGGAAAACCCATGTTTTTATGCCTGTTAGAGATATAGTGGGCAATATATTTACGTTATGAAAAAAATAGCATTATGAGAAATACTGAAAAGTATCGTTAAATATTTATAAGAGCCCAAACAAGTAAGGAATTATCGTTGCGCCAGTTCTACTCGTACTTGACAGGTTTTCACAAGTTTATTTCCTGGTCTATGAAAAGAATTATAACTCTCTTTTTGAACAAAAAGAAATGAAATCTCTATAAAAAAATTAAATGCGCGTGTTAGGTTCAGTTCAAAAGCAGTATTTTATTGAATAATCATAGATAATTAAAGCAGTTAATTAAGATGTTGATATTAAACATAAATTTTAGATGTATCGACCTCACCATAGAACATATTTTAATATTTTTAATTTATCGTCGTTTTAATATCAATTTTAAAAAGAAGTGTTACATACCATTTCATAACATTTAATCATAAATAGAAAATCATTGGAAAATAAAAACGCCAAAAATATTTTAATATAACCATAAGACCTGAAATAACAGACGACGAACATAATTTCCAATGGACAAATATTCGTTCGCCTTAAATGACAACTTGTTTCTTAGAAGACTTCTAGTTTTCGGAAAGTACCTTCCACACCTAATTCATCCGTATGGATACTGCCGCCGATTCGTTTATTTTCGTCCGACTTAAAGTTCTCAGAATCAATTAGGAACTTTCTGTTTTCTGGTTTGCAGAATTCTTTGTACCACTCGTCTGAAAGGGAGTGAAGTACATTATTTATTATCTCATTTTCCATACATATTTTTTTACCATAATAATTACACCCTCTATGGTTAATACTAAGGCGTTGATATGCATTTGTGAAGTTAGAGGCGCTAAATCAAAAGTAAATTCAATGTGAATTAATAGAAAGACAGAAAACAGAAAATATATGTAAACTTAGAAAGTGCATGTATTTAAAACTTGAGTTAAACCATTAGTTTTAATTCATATTATATAAAATAATATATTTATAACAATACTTACGTTATAAAGACAATTTTAAACAATCAGAAATAGTTTCATTGTAAATTTTTTAACCATATCTCGAATTATAATTAGATACCGGTCTTATGCAATTAAGTAATAGAAATATTGTCCGTTTTGACGGTTCGTCAAAAAAACCACATGAAATCCTTTTCCAAACTTAATAATTTAATTACCTCAAAAGGGATTAATTTTTTTTCTCGGAAATTCGATTTCCCGAGAAAAAAAATTAATACATCATTGCGTTCGGAGATAATTTCATTTTAGCTTTTAAATTATTTACACTTTACAGAAATAAAAAATACATATTTAAAAATATAAGCAAACCTTTTGAAATTTTTACTATAAAAGAACAGGAACAAGAACAACGCGCATTTCAAAAAATATTTTTTCTAATTTTATAAAACAAAATTTGTCTTGAAATATGTGTCTTGTGTTGATATTAAAACTTTGACAAACCATAAACAAAAAGAAGAATATCTGTTAAAGTAAACTGTATTCAAATCAAGGGGATTATTACAAAAAAAATGCACATAAAAAAGCCTTTAAATGGAACTTGGTATAGTTTTGTTCCTCACGTTAAGTACGTCTCATCGTATATTAAGAAGAATTGTTTTTTTTTATTGAATCTAGTTCAAATGAGTTTATTAAAATTCATAAAACACCAACTATAAGTGTATTTAAAAGCTCTCCGAAAAAAATATTTTTTTTATACAACTTTTTGCAGCAACACTCAAAAAGTATAAAAATATTGAGATGAAGAAACGGATTATGGGCAGACAAGTAATTTATATTCAACTTAATTTAATTTCCTACTTCTATCATTTCCCCGCGAGGTGCCATGAATGAGAATGTTGGAGTTTCATTCCTCCTCATTCACTGCTCATGTGTTTGAAAAAGCGTCATATTACATTAAGTTTCCCAGCGCTTAAGGATGAGATAAATATAAATAACTAAGTCTTTACCAGCAATATCGTTAACTGTAAGTTCTTGGCCGCCAAAGTCCTTCGGTAAAATTTCCTTAGGCAAAACTTTGCACAAGTCCTCCATGGAATCGTGAATTCTTATCCTGTTATACAATTTGGGTTTAAAACTCATCTTAAGCAGGCCCATGATACGACTAATAAATGACGGGGCATTAACGACTTGAATGCCTTTAATTCTGCATCCGTAACACTCCTAGAGAAATATTAAGTAAAATATTTTTATAAAACACAAAGATTATAATTATTAATATTTAAAACCTAGTCAAATATTATATTTTATTTCCGTATATTTATTTCAATATTTTATTTAATTATTTAGCATAAGGTAAAGTAGAGTGTGGGAATAATAAAATACTGTTAATATATTTTCACTTTAAAATTTAATTATGGAAATATTTTAAATAAACTTATTACTATGGTTTTTTTTCTTATTACTATGGTTTTTTTTCTTTAAACTTATTTCTATGGTTTTTAATAGAATAAGACTCAAATAATAATAAAATATATTTTTGATAACTTTCGTATACAATTTCTATAATATTGCATTTATTTTTTATCTAGAAGAGCACATTTTCCTAGCGATTCGATATAAAGTTCGTAGAATCTGATGATGTATTCCAGAAATATTCTAAGGAACTTATCTACGGACGAGAGTATCAGGCTCCATTGAGAAAACGGAGACTAGATTTTAACTCATTTGATATGCATTTATATAAATACTTTTGTCACAGATGGCGGTCAGGGTATATTAAGGGCGCGGCAGATGGTGGCAAAACTACTTAATGTGCGCAGATCTACAAGTTTTGAGTTCATTTGGCTTATATTGGAGGGGAAACTCTGTTGAGTAGAAGTACTTTATTGTAGATTCGGAATACTGTTAGGAGACCTTCGAAGGTTCCCTTTTTTAGCCAATATCAAAATAGGAGGAAGTTGACCAATCGACTATTTTTTATGTATATTATACTTAATATCTCTGTTATTTCTCAATAAATTTGAGTGATTCTTTTATGTTTTATGTCCAGCATGAACCCATGAATATTTGGTTAGAATTTGACTGTGGAGATATTTTATAGAATTCTTTGACATTGAACGACATAAGTGCCCTGATTGAGTTTCTATGACTTAAGTCTAATGATAATCTAATAAAATAGAATTCCGGACCATATAAATTAAACCTTTAGCATAATCAGGGTACAGTGGTGAATCTGACCGGTCTCTCGTTTGATTTTGAACTCGTCTGACTTGTCTTGCCATAGCAAGAAAGTAATCGGGTATATAGACAAGTAAGTATAAACGGGTGCATACAATATAATTTATATCGTTCATCCACAAATGTTCATGCTTTAGGAGCGCTGTCTACTAAAATAGTGAGGAGTCTCAAGCTGAAACTCTACTATTAAAGTTCAGTTTGCAACTTTTAAGTACTGATGCTGCGGAGGCCCTGCCTATCTAAACTGTGGGACATGAGGATCTGTATTTTTAAAATTAGTATTTTCAGTCTCAAGTTGGAACACTGTAGATAATATGCAAAAACATATATAGCAAGTTGGATATTAGTTAGTTGGATATTAGTAAGTGGATATATATATATGTATATGTATATGTATATGTATATGTATATGTATATGTATATGTATATGTATATGTATATGTATATGTATATGTATATGTATATGTATATGTATATGTATATGTATATGTATATGTATATGTATATGTATATGTATATGTATATGTATATGTATATGTATATGTATATGTATATGTATATGTATATGTATATGTATATGTATATGTATATGTATATGTATATGTATATGTATATGTATATGTATATGTATATGTATATGTATATGTATATGTATATGTATATGTATATGTATATGTATATGTATATGTATATGTATATGTATATGCATGTGTATATGAATATGTATATGTATGTATGTATATATATATATATATATATATATATATATATATATGCGTGTGTAATAGAGACTTGAAGCGGTAACTGAAGACTACCGTGCAGCCAATAGATGGAATATGGTGTATCTGCCGGTATATGTGTATTTATGGGTGCCTGTATACATGCATGTCTGTATTTAGATATATAAAAATATGTTCAAGTTCAATAAATGGTACAAAACAGTGTTCCGATTTCATAAATGGTATACTAACGATGTAACTAAATTCGTGAAATTCTGGGTAACATAGGACACCAGTGGCACTAAAAGTAGGAAAATATGAAATAAAAAAAACTTAATCCACTTCAAATAACCACCGGATAAGAAGTACACTGATGAAGGTAAAATAATAAAAATGCTGGTACTCACTTGTAAATTTGGCGGCAAAATATCGTTTCCGAAGATAAAATTTATTTTAGTGTCGGTGCCAAGTAAAATGTAGAAGTCATCTCTATGTGTATAAATGTGAATTTACTTGAGTGGAGAGATATGTCATGAATGTGAGAAGTATCGATTTGGCATGAATTTAAAA
This sequence comes from Druceiella hillmani, assembly GCA_039881145.1. Taxonomy (NCBI): domain Eukaryota; kingdom Metazoa; phylum Arthropoda; class Insecta; order Lepidoptera; family Hepialidae; genus Druceiella; species Druceiella hillmani. The sequence goes on along the minus strand of JAYKKI010000009.1, from coordinate 40,193,371 downwards.
AATCTCTAACAGTAGCAGTATTTCGCCAATTTGTTTATGTTAGGGAACGATATTTTACTGCAAAAGTTCCAACTGAGTACTCGTATTATTTTTTTTACTTTATTCAATTAGCTTCATGTTTAAACCACGAGGAAATCACGGAAGCATCTTAATGGTGAGGATTAGTTTCATCGATTCCGGACCCGTTTGGCTTAGAACTAATGTAAGCAGAAAAGCCACAATTTATATATATTGGTAAATATTAAATTTATATACAAATACGCATACAGGAATGAATCTACTAGAATATTGAGTACCCAATTAGTTGCCTACATACAAGTATATATTGTGACAAAAATCAACTAGAATGTTAACGAGAAAGTAGATAATTATCTATAAGTATCAATACATCAAGGTCTGAAACTAATAATAGGATATTAAATAGATATATAAAATAGGATATTACTGGGCAGTAGCAACTATCTTGAATCAAGCTTGATGTACTACCATCCGTTATGGAATCCATTGGAACTCAACCCCACAATTTATCATCAGATCCTGACCTGGTTGATGCTGATGTTATTTTGCAAAGTAACAACTAAAAGTAGGAAATATCTTCAATCACGTTACTACCATCTGTTAAGGAGTTTCATTGTTAATCTCTGAAATTTATCATCAGATCTGACCAGGTCGACTGTGTAGTGATTTTGCAAAGTAACCACTACCAGTAGAAAATATCTTGAGTCATAGGTGATTTATTACCATCCATTAAGCAGTTTTATTTGTTATATCGGAATTTCATCATCAGATCACCACCATATTTATAAAGGACCACTTCGTTAGCACACGTTTTCAAGCAAGGTTAATATTAGTATTAAATTTTAAAAATGAAAGGAAAAAAATGCAAGTACATATAAATATATATACATATATATATATATATATATATATATATATATATATATATATATATATATATATATACACACATATATATATATATATATATATATATATATACAACTTTTACTCATAAAACTCTCTAGTCAGTGGATGATTTCCAATACAGGAAACTGCGTAATCAAAACATAGATTTTACTGAACTTTTTTCAGTCCGATAAAAATTTGAGTTACACTCAAGTCGCGCTTAAATAAGTTTTACTTCAATATGTAAGAAATAAAAAATAAGTCTAATATACACTTAAATAAAAGTATAATGTGCACTTAAATATTTATACACATAGAGAAGGCTCGTATAGTGAACTCTACTGATATTTAACAGGTTTTTATTGCTTCACTGACGGCGTATTTTTGCATTCATGTTCGGGTAAATAAAAGTAAATTAACAATTGAATAACTAAAGATAATTTCTGAGATAACCGTGAAAAGAAAATTTATTCTATATATTATATAGAATAAATTATACTATATTATGGTATGCTTATATATATATATATATATATATATATATATATATATAAGCATAACATAATTTTCATTATCATCTCTAAATATTTAAGTACACATATTAAATCAATACCATAAACGTTTTGTGGAAATAATTATGAAATTTTGCAACTAATTTCAATCCGTGTTATTATATGAAAGACATATAACTAAACTATTAATCAATGATAATCAAATTAATAAATTGCTATTATTATATTCTCCTTCATTAGAGTATATTTTTTACATAGAATGAAAAGTGTATGCCTTATGATTTTTGTCTATTTTAGATTAAATTGTTGCATAATAATAAATATAAATTCGTAAAAAAATTACAGTAAAAGTTGTGCTTTATTTTGCGGATGGAAAAGGAAAATACATGATACATAAACCAAAAAATATTTTTCTAATTCAGATAAAATTTAAACTTTTGATTATTATCTTGTCATCCCCAAAGTTGACCATTTACTTACTGTTATAAAGGTCACTAAATTTTTGATGATGGTCGGTGTCCACTTGAGAAAAATTGGTAATGTAAAATTGTCGAAATCTGCCAAAATGTGAATGCCTGTTGCGTAGTCATTATAAAGCCGATATTCTAAAACCTGTTAAAAATACAATATTGGAATTAACTTACTATGTTTTATACTCGTAGATTGACTTGATTTCATGTACCTTGAAAAAGGTATTTTCGTAAATAATTGAATAATTTACGCTTTATGGTTTATTTTAAAACCACTTAAAACCAAAATTTCCTCCTTTATAAAACAATAGGTTCACTTTTTATACCATAAATGTATTTGTGTGTGACAAAAAGTCAATAGCAAGTGCCAGTTGGGAAGGTGAAATTCGTGAAATTTTTCATATGCTCTTTATGTTGGGAAAAAAAACAAGAGAGTGAAACAGTTTACATAGACAAATGCTTCGAATTCAATTCATACAAAAATCTTCTTTTGAATTGGTACTCAGGTCAAAAACAAGTTCTCTCGGGACTTCAAATAAAACGATACACGGCCCAATCAATTTCTGGTGGAAAGTTTAGGGTGAAAAAAAAATTTAAAAAAAAAAATATAAATAATGCAGGGCCATTCTGTGGTAAGAAGTTGGCTATGGATTAGTTTTATTCTACGACTTTATCTACGTATCCAGTTTAGATGGCGTATTTACCTACGCTATATGCTAAAAATTAATATTCATAGATTCATTTGTGAGATTTTAGTTGTTGTATGAATTAAAATTTAATATCAAATATACCAAAACGAATACTTCTTAAATGTTATTAGTCATGATCGAACAATGCAAGTTATAACGCAAAATTAATATGATTTAAAAATCATTGAAAAAAAAGCACTTAAGGGTAAAAAATAATAAGCCGAGTAGTTAGTTGCAACTTTTGCGATGAAATGCCTTTTCCTACTATAAATAAATTAACAAAATATTGTTTATTTTAGAAACTTTAGGTATGGGTGGCAAGTTGTTACCTTACTTTCTCTTTCTCTCTCGTAAATCCTGGCTCACCGATAAATGCTCAACCTCACATGTGAATCGAAACAAAACATATTGGGAGAGGGTTCTCCTCTTCCAATATTGATGAAAATTTATTCTAAGGAACGAGCTATTCAATGATACGACCGATTTCTAGTGCATGAGATTCAAAATGTGCTTAAATTGTATCAAACCAAATGCAATGATGTGAAAACTATGACATGTTCTCATAAGTTTATTCAATCAACAATAAAAATAATTTAAATTTAAAACTTTACTAAGTTTGTTACCTATATAAATCTTATAATTAAACTGTATAACTGTCATTTTTCCTAGTTTTGATAGAATTATCATAAAAGAATACGACACAGTTTATAAAATATATCCTAATTAATTTATTTATTTAAAATATGTTATTTAATATATTTAATATGACATTAATTATTATATAAAACAGATATAAATGACGGTTTTGGAAACCAAAAGTGTTAACTGAAGAATGAAGCATATTCACTGCACAACAAATCCTATCCATGGGGTTTCATAAGACTGTGTGAGAACTATACAGAAACACGTAAAATTATCAGAAAACATATCTTCGACTCTTTGGAAGAGTCTTCGAGGTGAGTATTTATTTCGAGGAGAGCGTGTGGAAATACGATAGGTGTTCTTCAAAGCGATTGATCGTAGTTGGTAATCGTGTTATGTAAGGAAGATAGGTATTTTTTTCTGAATTCTATCTATTCATTTCTAGTACGTAGATTACAATAAATTCCAAGCCACACTATCATATTTTAATAAATTATTAAGAAGTGAGTGAAAGCAACTTTTTGAAACCTTTACTTACACGCAAGACAAAACTTAGAATTTTAGAGACCTTGTTCCTTACAAATGCCACACGTCCTGCAAAGTTTAATTTTTTGTCAATAATTGTTTTCAGTTGTTTGATATATTCCTTACATTTTACTTCAAATCCATGGATATAGTGGTAGCTATTTTTGTGATTCAGAAATTCTTATAATAAGATTTTGTAATTTTATAAATTTTGGAGTCGCCTGCGCACATAAAACGAGTTATATGTAGAAAAACAATGCTTAGATTGTTTATAAATATTCCCAGAAATAATAGACCGAAGTAGTTATATGTGGGAATATTTACATACAGACAATTTATGTATAGATAATTTTCCACCAAGGCACATTTGAGACGGGCTATCATTTATGTTCTTCCGTAAGTGTGTCGTAAACGCCAAAAACATTTAGAACCGTTAATCATTTTATTTTTACAGATGTTAAAAAAAGGAGGTATATGACCTCCTTTTCAACAAGTATTTTTTTCTGATTTCTACAAGGTTTGAGCGCAGATTTGCGCGATTCTTTTTTGTTTGAAAGAATATACCAGCAAGGTGGTTTGATAAAATATGTTGATGATCTAATATAAATATGGTTATGAGATCCGGAAATGAACAATGTAACTCTTTGAAGAATGGTAGTAAATCAATTGTTGTTCAAATATTTACTATTGGTAGTTGTTACTTTGTAAAATAACTATACCCTCCACCATGACGGAATCTGAAGCTGAGTTCTACTGATGAACAAAGAGACTCCTTAACGGATGATAATAAATCAATCGTGATTCAAGATGTTTGCTACTGGTAACTGTTAATTTGAGAATTTAAATTGCCATTTGCTCTCAAAATCTAAACTTCTATTTCCCAAATCCTCAAAAGTAATGTTAGTCTTTCTAACAAATGAAAGAATTGCGAATGTGAAATTCAACCTGTTTTTTTCCTACGAAATCTGATGCAAAATATCAATTTTAAACTTTATTATATATATGATGAACAATTTTTTTATGTATTAATATATTAATATATTTTTGCTTACCAGACTAAAAAGCTTAGCCACATCCATAATGGAAAACTTATCGGGATTGTTGTCTCGAACTTGAAAGACTAAGATTCGCGCATTGTCTGGAGCCAATTTGGGTAGCGGTACGTAATTACTGAAATTTTTTTTAACTATTTAATCGTTTCAGAGTCTGAAATAATGATTCTTATTAAAGTAAATAATTATAAAATAGTTTTGAATAACACATAACCGATTCATATAAAGACAAAATAAACGCGAATATAATACGTATTATCATAACTTTGGCTGCGATTTAGCTTCCAACATCTTTACGTAAAAATAAAATATTTGACAGGTTTACATTGGCATTTAATTTATTTTATAATTAAACATTAGAAAACAGAGAGCTTTAAAGTATTTTATGCACACTATGGGCACAAAATACTTTGAAGCTGCATTTGCTTATTACACAATTTTTCAATAGCATTGCATTAGGAAAAATGTACAAAAAGCTACTAAACCAATAGTAAATGACATATTTTTTGTTGATCGCAGTATATGACCGAAAAAGTTTTCCAATGAAGTTAATGTATATTCGACAACCATTATTTTCATTGAAACATTTTAATACAACATTAAACGTAATAATTTTGCATACTAAAGAACTGTCATATAAATCAAGGAATTCTCAGTACATGTTTTTGAATATATTTGTCGATTCAGCAGAGAAAAGGAGCGATCTATATTCAGACCGAGATCCAAACAGAAAACAGAAGTATGTCATTAGAATGTGGTTAAAATTAACTAATAAAAGAACATTTTTAGTAGTAGTATAGAGTAAATAACAGCCAATGATAACTATTTTATTTAATTTACATTCTTTATAGTTTGTTTTGTGTCTCTTCAACTGATCAATATATTTCTATAAAAATATAATAATGTTAATGTCTCTCTTCCCAATTGATAATTATATGAATACAAATGGTTATTTCAATCTTTTTAGTGCACTTGCATAGTCTTAATTCTAATAATTTACAAAATAGGATATATTAGCTCCAACTTATATACCAATAATAAAAAATAGTATCATCTACTGCAAGTGTGATATTTTTGTTTCCATAGTTCGAGCCACTTTATTATTCATAAACTACCTATAATGAATAGATATAAATATATTTGGGATAGATTTGTGTAATATATAATAAATCTATTTAATATAACCTATGTTCATGTGTAAGTTTGCAAACTAGATTAAGGAAAAAGTAAAGCTCACCAAGCCTTGAAAACCATTTCAATATTTGCACCAAGTGGGTCGCGCGGCATGATGTACTCTGGTAGCAAAGACTTCATTGTGAACAACATATCTAACTTTTTTTTCGTCTGCTCCAAGGAGCACTTTCTACTTATATACATATTTTCTATGACTGTCTTTTCTGAAACTCAAAGACATATATTTTATATTTAATTAAAAAATTCTACAAAATTTAAAATTATGTATAATAGAAATTTGGTGATATACCGAAGGTGGTTTCATTAAAAGGTGTCTGTTCTAAAAATTATTCATAAATAACAATAAAATATTATTAACCGAGAAGTTATTTGTATTAATTTCGGTAACGTCCTTTGCATATATACAGTATATTATACACCACAACTGAAATGATCAAGTCACTAACTATTTCATCCAATGCAATCTTCGATCGGTGAGATCTTATTGGGTCTCTCCTTGATAATAGTACATAATTGTACTGTTTTAAAAACTATTGATAAAAATTACCCACCCAACGTCATATCGGGTAAGTGATTTTCCTTAGCAAACCACTCGGACACATGCTGAAAAGCTTCCTCCAGATCATTCAAATTAGTGAGGCCCACGTCCTCTCGTATGGCTTTCACCTGTTCCGGGGTCACGAGCAGCATCGGATGGCACTTAAAAGCAGTCATTTTTCTCAAGCCTAGCTTCGCGTGTTCTAAAAAAGTAAATACTAAATACTAAATACACAATTAAGTGAAAGAACACAAATTATATTGAACTATCGTATTCAGATCTTGGAATTTTTATGAACCTTGGCCTATTTTGCAATGACCAAGCAAAGAGTAACTGTATTCGTAACTGTATTGTGTTTATATTTTCAATCAAATCTCAATGTTTTTTTTTCGTTTAATTATTGGGGATTTCATGTTCAGAAATTGGAAAGCGAGTTCGTTTATTCTTCTTTCATGTCACAATGGAGCAAAAGATCGACATGGCTTTATGCACAGAGATAATTGGCAAGCCGGGAAATTACACAGATTTCTTTTCAAACCGGGTAATTTCATTTTTACAAAAATAACAAATAATATTAAGAATTTTGAAGTCTCTTTGTTTATCCTTCCTTCACAACGCAATGGAGCAAAATATCAACATTACTTTTAAATGACATAGACCAATTACCAACCCGAGAAGTTTCTCCCTAACTAATATTACAATCCCAACCTATGTTAAAAATATAGACAAACAAAAACAAGAATGTGTTTGTTTGTCTATTGTTCACGTCACAAAGAAACAATAGATCAACTTAAATTTCTGCATAGAAATGGTCAGTGGATCAGAAAATAACATAGGAAACTTTCCAACCTGGAAAACCTTTACCTAACTAAAACATAAATCACCACTAATATTAACAATTTGAGAGTGTTTGTTTGTCCTTCTTTCACAACGCAATTGACCAACATATCTACGTGACCTACTTCACACATATAGTTGACGTGTCAGAAAATGACATAGGCAAAATTCCAATCCAGGAAATATCATCCTAACTAATACGACAATCCCAAATAGTATTGAAAGTTCAAAAGTCTGTTTGTCCTCCTTTCACGTTAGAATGAAGCAGTAGATCGACATGGTTTTTTGCATCGAGATTGTTGGTAGACCAGAAAATAATATAGGCTACTTTTAAACCTGACCCTAATAAAGCAATCCCAAAATTAGAAAGTATATTTGTTTATCCTTCCGTCACGTCAAAATGTATCAGATCAATGTCATTTTCTGCACAGAAATGGTTGGAGAACCTGGAAATGACACAGGCTACTTTTTAACCCGAGAAAGACCACGTTGCAATGGAGTAACAGACTGACCTGCTATCTGCACAGAATTAGTTGGTCGACCAGGAAATGAAATAGGCTAATTGCCAAACCGGTAAATCTCATCACACGTAATAAGAATAAAAATTCAAAAGTATGTCGGTTTTTCCTTCTTTCACATTGCAATGGAGCAACAGATTTACGTGACTTTCAGAAAAGATATAGTTGGCGGAATGGGAAATAACATAGCCTACTTTCCAATCCGGAAAATCTCATCCTAATTAGAACAAAAACTACATCGAATATTAAAAATTGGAAAGTATGTTTGCATGTCCTTCTTTCAAATCGCAATTGACCACCATACCAATGGTCTTTCTGCACGGAGATAGTTGGCGGACCAGAAAATAACATAGATTACCTTCTAACCTGCGAAATCTCATCTTAACTAATAAAAAAATATCACAATTAAATGAAACTACGTGATGTAGTATTATTTCTACTTTCTTTAAGTTTTTTATCACGACCTAGCTTTCGTTGTATTACAACATCTTCATGTGGGCAATTAGCAAAGATTTTGATTCTTGAATCTTTGCTAATCGCCCACCTGAAGATGTCATGGTAAAGAAATTAAAGAAAGTAGATATAGTACTACATCACTTAGTTTCGTTTAATTGTGAATAATGAATTTCTACAAAATTAACACCAATTTAAGAACAATCCCAATAAATATTAAAAATTCAAGTGTATTTGTTTATTCTTCTTTCACTTTGCAAAGAAGGAACAGGTCGACATTTTTTGTGTAAAAATAATTGACGGACCAGGAAATGATAACAAAATATTAATAATCCAAAATAATTATCCAACGTCAACTAGTATAAACATTCCAACAAATATCACAAATCCAAAAGTGTATTAACTTGTATTTTCACGTCGCATTAGAGCAACAGATCAGCGTGATTTTCTGCACAAAGAGAGATGTGTTGAAATGGTATAGAATATTTTTCAGCCCGATAAATTTCGTCATAACTAATATGACAATAACAACAAATATTGCAAATTCCAAAGTTTATTAGTTTATCCTCCTATCACATCGCATTTGAGCAACATACTCGTATATACGTAATTTTCTGCACAGATAGTTGGTGGGCTTAGAAATTATATAGGCTACTTTCCGCCCCAGGAAATCTCATCGTATATTATAGGACATTTTAAAATTAAAATTAGAAGGTTTACATAAAATATTTAAAAAGGAAGTGAAGTAAATGTAACATATTATTTTATTTACTTTGTATTTTTCCTGATAACGCTGAAATTCCCTGAATATCCAATTTAACGGGACATCTAAAAGAAATAGTAATAATATTTATCAATTAAAGTTAGAAATGTCTGTGCATACATATACATACATACACACACACACACACACACACATATATATATATTTACATATATATATATATATATATATATATATATATACATGCATATATATATATATATATATATATATATATATATATATATATATACGTAATGGACACAATGACATTAAATGTTTCAATTGCATAAAAATTTAAAAACCAAAGTAATCTCCCTGAATTATAATTGCAGGTTTAACTTATTTCTTCAAATTAAAATAAATATACTTCATATTCACAGAGTTTATAATAAACTTCGCAAAAATGAACGTTTTCCATCAAATATATAAATACGCCTCCAAGTAACATTTAAAGATCTAACCTCACAAAGAGCATAAGTCACAAATTACCATATGTGCGACTAACGAGTTAGTAACACTATTAATTTAGTTTGTGAATATAGCGGAAATCTGGCGTGGTGTTAGTTTATCGGAACGAGAAAGGGACGGAGCTGGAAAATGAAAACCTTCAAGGTCATTGAGTGTTGTCATTGCCATAAAAGTAAACCACTTAAAAAAAAAGAAAGAAAAAAGTATTACTGCGTAAACTTTACAAAACGAAATAGTAAAAGGTTAAAACCTATGACTGACTCTGCTCATCTTTGTAAAAAGAGTCGTGTTTGTAGAGATATAGTATTGTAAGTAATAAATAAAAATATTAGATGCTGTAAAACTGTATTTCAAAGTTTTCAAATATAAAGTTTTCTAAAAAAACAATGATAATAAAAGATTAACTTTCTTAATTTCATATCTTGGACACTCGAGACTGATAAATACCCAAACGCTTTTGAATTAGACTTATTTCTCTGTGCAGAAGCCATATTTGACATTTCTATTATTTACAGTATATCATTTAAGATTTCAAGGCACTAACCCCAACAATATAATCCTAATCAGTAGGTTTATGTAACTACAACATGACCTAATTGGAATTATATCTTTAAATAAAATATTCAAATAATTTTCACATTTCGAAGTAACGAATTATCATAGGTACAAAATGATAATCTACTTAATAAAAATTTAATGAAAGCGAAAGAAAACTGAAAGCAATATATGTAAATGGAAGAAAAAAAATACCTAAACTCCGTAAACCTAACAATTTTCAATTTGTTTTCATCGCAATTTTTTTTTAAATTCTCCTCATTTTCTCTAACTGCTTTAACTTTCTCTGTAATCATAATAATATAACATAAAGTTATCTATAAACATGCTAATAAGTATATAGTAAGATAATATACTAAAGTCATAAGTTTTGAATGTATTTTTAAAATATTTTGGAGACCAAATTAATTATATTATATTCATAATATTATTTAGTCTTTACCATATTACGACTTGTGCTATATTTTATTGTAAATAGTTGTATTAATAGGTTTAAAATATAATCTAATTCTACGAGCACTCCAGTTTCCATAGTTAAAACAAATGCCAATTTTACCATCGATTTTTCTTTAGTTAGCAGTCAGGTGGCTAAATAATTATATATTTTAAAGTATAAATGAAAGTGTGGTAAAACAATTAAAATACCATTGTTTAGAAATCTTGTTGAATCGATATAGACAATAGTATATTTTTAATAGTATATTTTAGTACATTTTTTTTAAAGAAGTTCTAAGCGAGTGTCAAGTATTAATTATATTTGACACTCGCTTAAAATTCTTAGAGCTTCTACTAAATCAAAAATGTGGAAACATGCAGTCATATAGGAAATGTCGCATAGTAAATGAGAAAATAATTATAATAATTGGTTATATATTTAAATTTTAAATTATCAGATTTAGCAACCATCATTCAAATGTGACAATATTATTAAGATGATTTACAAACTTGACTTACCAATATTCTATCAGTATAAACAATACAGTAAAAGATATAATGGTTAAAATTAGTAAAAAGTTACTGAACAAATGGCTTAAATTAATTATTTGTAAAGTTTCAAACCTATTGTAATATCCGGTAGGTACTCTTTATTCTTTTTCGTAATGATACTCGGCAATGAAACAGGAAGCAGTACCGCGTAAAATTTTATTACTTGTGTTACTAGACGTACAAAAAATTACTCATGGCCACACAATATACTTGAATAACGCAGTTTTTACTGTCATATACTGAGTCAATGTAATAAAGATACGTTTTCAAATAACTGCAGCTGATCAAATAGTATTTTAAGCGGTTAAATTGCTTAATTAAACATAAATAACACTCGTTAAAAAACATTTTTCAGCATGTACCTAAGTATTTTGCATTCAGAAGCGTAAAAACATCGTGAATTTCTCAAAAACTTTAAGATGTATAATCATTGCTTAAAACTTTAAGATGTATAATCATTGCTTAAAACTTTAAGATGTATAATCATTGCTGTAATTTTCTGGTAAACGAAATAAATAAATGAAAGTGTTGCACAATACGTACGTGCGTCCAGAATATGAGTAAAAATGAATGTCTTTTTATCAGGTTATTAGATATAAAAGAATAAATTCGACATTGACTGCTTTCGAAGAAGTAACAGAAGGTACAATGAATGAATAATCTACACTAACTTATTTGATCAATTACGTTAAACGATGTTCTGTACATACCTTTTGTGCGAAACAAAAATCTTGTGTTTGTTTTCGTACGGTCACAATAAATTTTATTGTTTTGTTTTTTGTTGGATTTATAAAGAATTTATTGCAGAGCTTTACACTTCATAACTCATAACACTCTACGCCCGCGTTTGATCCTGTCTATACTAACCTGCACAATTCGCTTAAATTTTATTGGAGATGTACTTTTGTACAGAAAATTAAGAAATGGCATATAACTTGTCGTATAATATAAAAACATTGCAGAAAGTTTGCAGGAAATCGTCAGACAAGCCACAAACAAAGCAAAGGCACACTTGCACGCCTGCAAGCACACACATGTATATCACTTGAAAAGTAGCGAATTTGGCGGAAACAAGGTAAACATCAAACATGGGTATGAAGATTTCACTGCTTAAATTAGATTTTACTGCTTATGCAAGTTGCAATAATACTGCCATAATGGTTCTGTCGCATCTATTTCATTAACCTTTTGAATGTCCATAAACCACACATGTCGATAGCCCACACAGTAAAGTTTTTATGTTTAACATTTAACCATATTTACACAGTTGATAATATGATTTTTTACCTTATAGTTGACTTTATATTTTATGAATAATGTATACTGTTCGACAAAAAAAAATACATGGATCATATACATAACATGACTAAGAATTCTATAGTATGAGTAAAGCAAAGTAATATTTATATCCTTTGATTATTTAAATACGTCATACTGAATCGATTAACTTTCTGTTTTAAGGAATATAAGCAAAAAGATACGTTTTAGGTTTTGTTAACATTTTATGCTTATATATATATATATATATATATATATATATATACACACACACACACACACACATATATATATATATATATATATATATATATAATGTTTATATACCTAATCATAGGAGCCTGTTAGGGACCGTGTAAATTCCGAAAGACGTGACGGATTGAGGTCGTACTATCAGGAACTGGTATGTAAAAGTTAAACATATTTTAACAGAGCAATTAATTATAAATATAATATGGATCAGGTCCAAGAGAGCATTAACTATTTTACGCAACAACGTTGAGTGGGTGGACGCGGTTCCATAATCTTTTTAAAACGTGAAATAGTCATTACGCAAAAATGTATATAATAGTTTATATACAAATCTAACAGCAGATATAAACATGAAGCGATTCATCATCTTATTCAGTCCTCTTTTCACAAGCCATCAGCCATCAGCCATTGTTATTAACCGGAAAGACATATTATATAAATAAACTTCAGTAATAAATACTAAATATTTATATTCGTTTTTAAAAATATAATCACGAGAATCTACTCGCAAACAATGAGATTATTGAAACAAAATTTACCATTGGGTTAACTTAAAAATAATGAGCGTTTTTCTTTTTAGATTATCTTCAAAATATGGAGGCATTCTTGAAGCTACCATGATCGAAGATATATAAAGGGCGCAGTACGCTCACACTGATTCAATAGTAACTAAGTCGTTGCATTGTTAACATGCATAAACTATGGACGATATTGATACACATGTAAGACACTGTCTATTCTACGAGTACCAATCTGGTCACTCTGTTGCCGAAGCTATACGTAAAATATGCCAAAGCGTAGCTCCTAAAGCAAAATCTGAAGCTATTGCAAAGGGATGGTTCCAATGGTTTTGCAGCGGCTATTATTATGTAAGTTAACCGCGTTCTGTAGGTTAAAATTGTTAAATGAAAAAGATAGCCGATTAACGATATGATGGATAGGAACTTTGTTCGGGTGCTATCACGGAACTATGGAAATCATTTACACTGCTTGGGAAACGCTTCAAATACGGTACATAGGTACCAGATAAACTTAGACTTAGATTGTTTTTTGTTTGTTTAGATCGCTCAGCAACGTCTTACACTAATAAAACTTTGATGATGAAGATCACCTATGACAGCTCATAAGCCAAACCACCTGAATTTTACGCAGATGCTATCCCCTGCTAGTGCATTGGAGACATGTAGTGCAATATTGTTGTGATTATTATATCGACTATTATTATAAAATAAATATAACATTGACAACCGCTTATTACTTATTAGCCAACCCATTATTTGTACGATTTTGAATAAACATTTGTTTGTCTTTATAAAAATCATTGGCTTTAATTAAAATAATGTTATTTATATGGTTTCTTAAATTTCAGTTTGACAAATTTTGAAAATTGTTTTTATCTTAACCTCATTGTCAAATAACCTTCACTTAAATATTTTTTAATAGAAATATATGACTTTTAAGAGGGGCTTGCACGTGAACCTTGAAACTATGAAAATAGATTAGTGTATATGAATTGTATATTTCTAAAACTGCTTTTTTAAGAGTTATTTTGTCAAAGTTACAACATTTCCTAAAATAATGTTCATATTTTTAATAAATACCAAACACGTTTTTTGTTGAATAAATCAGAAAACTCTTACGGTTATTACGAAATGTTATAAAAAACATAAATTTATAATTTATTCATTAGTTCATGATTGTATTACTAAATTTATGCAATTTTCATAATATACCTATATTATTTAATTTCTTTATGAATTCGCCTATCGCCATGAATTCGCCTATATATTTCACAACCAGTTTAATTACTTATGAAAACATATCGATATGACTTGTCGATAAAAATATGTCAATCCCTATGTATCAATACCTATATATTTTCCACGAATTCAATATCTTATAATTTTATTCACACAACTTAAAAATAAACAATAAAATCTAAAATTGGATATATTTTGTACATTATGTGTATTAAAAAACGTCTAGTTATATAATATTTCACGGAAGAATAAGTGATAAAATAAAAATCATATGCATCATCTTAACTTGTGGATAGTTTCTTTATTTGGATTGTTCCTATATCTCGCTTCTCAATTCAATACCGAACAAGACACCGTTGTTTATTCTAAATTAATTCTGGGGAAATATTAAATACCTACCAAAACACTAAATTAAGGCGAGACGCTAATGAAGCGAGAAAATGTGGAACAGTTTTATCTGTCAAAATAGGTTTTATATGTGCACCTATTTTATTTCTTTCTAATCCAAATAATGTAAGAAAGAATATTTTCCTGCTCGCATGTTTTGTTCGTCTATTTGGAGGACAGTAAGTCTACGTAAAAATAGTAATAAAAACGAGAGGTGCAGATATTGACCACAAGGGCTTCAAATAATGCACTTTATTACCATATTATATATTACCATGTTCCATGAGACTATAAAGTAATTTTATTATAATAATAACAGGATAATAGTATAATAATAACAGCATTAAGAACATAATGTTAATATTATCACGTTCCAAGATGACAGTTTTAATTTAATAATAATGATAACAATTTGTTTGGGAATTAACTAGTCAAAAATTAGATACGATGTATAATGAAAGATTTTATTTAAAATCAATCCTTAATATACGAGATGTACTTTGCCCGGTATATACAATTTGGCCACAAGTATCAAAAACACAGCTGGTTTACTGATATTACCTGTCAGCATACGTATGTTTACATCATGCACATACTTGTATAGATGTACACGTACTTTAACATATGTACCTAATATACACTTAGTGGAAATAATATTTAAACGAAATTAGTGACGCTATGTACGAATATAAATTGAAATAATGACATACTTTATGCGAATTAAAATTTAACAGCTTGCTCCATTAAAATGAATTTATAATACAAAGCAACGTGAAACAAAAGATGGTGAAACAGAGCGCTCGCTTGAAGCATTATTGCACGAGTGTTTAAAACTTATGTCACTAAGTAGCACTGATACGTATGTATGAGTATGCATACATACGTTTATATTGGGCTGACTTATTAGTTTATTGTCATGACTCAAACATTTCTAGAACAGTTGTCGGAAGTTCCAGGTCAAAATTCCGCAAGACGAAGTCTACTTTATTAATAAAAAGTAGCGTAAAGACTTCACGTACATTACAAGAAAATGACTTTAAAACGATTGCTTAGAGGATCTAAATAAGTAATCATCAATTATCAACGATATTGGGTGAATTAAATAGATGTATTATATTACCAGAACCCAACCCAACTCCTGTAATTGTCGACTGTTATGTTTTGTCGTATGTTGTTCAGCTTTATTGTGGATATAATAAACTCACACATGTTGACTACTTTGTTTCTAAGTTAATCGATGTAGTTGTTGACAGTAAATCTGTGCTTTCTTCGTAGATTCCTCTTGAATCAATTCCCATTGAACCACGCTCTTGGGTTTAGAATTGACTTTTTCGTGTTCAGTTCCGGTTTGGGCACTGAAATTTCTGTTTGTTCTTATCTAAGCCACTGACGTTTGTTATTACCGTATATAAGAGACTTCTAATAAGAAATTATTCTATTTCTCCTTGCAGCTTCAGCTAATTAAAGTTAATTTTCATATCAATAATTTTTGATGCACAAAAACGCATAAAGCAGACAACTTCGTAGTTAACGAGACGAGCAAACTCGGACTATTATAAATTTTGGAGTAAATTTGGAATTACTTTACTTCTTATAAGTACTTTTTTTAAAGAAAGCTTTACTTTATAATTTCTTTGCAGTCTGGTAAAGACGCATAAAGCAGATAATTTACATAAACGCTCAAAATTACGACTTAGGTTTAGAGCAAATTAATAAAAATGTAAACGTTTTACAAATATTTTTACAATTCGTACCACTTTTGTTTTCCTTTCTCAGGAAAAATTAGAATTAAACCGTTTATATACCTATTACCTGCATCAGTTTCTAGTGCTAATGATAAAAATGAAAAGGGAAGAACACGTTAAGTGTGAATAGAGCTTCTACCCCTAGGGGTGCCACACAGGTTAAAAAATTTAAACATATGAGGGTACATATCGTTTCTATTAAACTATTTTCAGAAAATAATGTTAGTTTTCACTATGGATTGATATTACCTAACTTTATAAAATATCGTAAATTTCTCAAACATATTTTGTTTTCTCATAAATTACTTGTAATTTTTTTTTATATTTTAAATTTATCTATTCCTTTTTTAGTGTTTATTGTTTATATACGATATGACAAATATTAGAGTAGAATATAGCTTCTTACATAATATTATTACTGAGTAAAACCTTTAACGCTTCAATCTCACTTAGAATATTAATTAACACATTAATAATATTACTACAAACGTTAGAATATTACGCTGCATTTTTTTGAGTTGAATTATTACTACGTCCTCCTGAAAATAGCATTACTGAGATAGTCATAAATTTATTTATATTTTTATAAGAAAACATAAAACTATCCACGTATCACGTTCACTAATTCATTACACTAATATTATCACTAATATGGACATCCTAGCGTAATAAATATTTAATATTATCTAATATAAACAAGTAGGAGGATGTGTTTACTGTAAAAAAAATTAAAAATATATATTTTGGATAGCCTAATAATACCCCACAATAAATACGAAATTGTCAATTTTATGTCAATTTTGACACAAAAAAATGTAAATTTTGTATCAAAACTTCAGTATAACCGGAGAAATAGTTTCGTATCTGTATCTCAAATAGGCGCTTAATATACTTTTTTCCGAGAAGTTGCCAAATTTTTTCTTTCGAAAGTAATACAGTAGTTGACATCAGCTAGGCAAAACTTCATGATTTTAGCATGACATTTTGCCTATTTCAATTAATAAAAAAGTTTTTGGTAGTCAGACTATGTAATTACGTGTATTATATGTAAATTATATAAACAATTTCATTCCTAGACCGTCTTTACAATTTCATTATAAGTAAATAAAGGAAATTATCAATATTAATAAATGCCGGCCTGTAGATTCATAACTAAACAATAACAATATAATTTTCTTTTAAACGTGTATATTAAATTCTACTTATTGTTTTTAACCAAATTATGATACTAATATACAAATTGCAACAAAATAATCGAAAAATAATTGCGAATTGATTTTTTCAATTTATATGGCTGCAAACGCATCACATATTTTTTTTGTGAAATCTTTTTAATAATTTAGAGCCCCGAAGTTAAGGTATTGCATAATCGAATATATATAAAAAACACTATTGCTTAACGTTTACGTGAAGTATTCAAAGACTGATATTTATTCTTTTAATAATTTCTTGAGAATTCGAAAGCTGTTCTATACAATTATAGTTATTTTTGTTGAATGCCAATGCCGTTGTTTAGTAGCATTTTTATATAAAACGTTTGTAACAAAAGGGATAAATCGAGGTTCTGCTGTGGGGGAAAAATAAATATTTTTTTTGTTTTTATTTTTGTTGTTATTTTTCATTGATTCCCTGACAGTAATTTTTCTCTTAAATTTCTTCAAAATTGTCAATCCATGTAAATTATAATTTTGAATACTGTGATAAAAAAAAGTTTAAAAAATCGTACGAAGCTGTAATATTATTAAGCATCGAGAATAGGCCTCAGTAAACAGAAAGAATGCTTTCTAGAAGTTCAAAATATATGCAATTAATTAGTGAGGCAGCGTACAAAATTGCATCCAATATTTAATTATATTTTGAATGGAAAACGAATAAAACAGGATATGAACAAATTCTAGACATGACTAGTAGTTAAAATAGAAAAACAAGGAGACAAAAAAAGCAACGGCTATAGAGGACAATTTTCAGCTTGCGTCATAGCAATAAAAATTGGAACCATTTTTAGAAAGCGATAGATAAAAATAAAATAAAAAAAACGCTTCAAAATAACGCTTAACAGTTAAATGAAAGGCGGAGATTTTAGAGTTATTTTTCCGGATACGTTTCCGTGGCTTTTATAAGCTGGAAGTAAAATATGCAAATTTTACAAACATGCTTACGGACTGAATCGGCATGGTGTGTTACGCTGCGTCACTAATTCTGTATCAAACTCATGATATTTTTTAGTGGTATCAAAGTAATTTTTAATGTTGTTCAAAGACACCATAACACTCTAACTTCCTGCAATACCTTTTTACAGATCTAGAGACATTTTCAGAAACATATCGGTATCAACTGCTATTTTTACATTTTGCATCCCCTATTAAATGTCAGTCAACCAAAACTTTGTGTGAATTTTCGCTGTATGTATATGAAAATCTCTGAAAGCTCTGACAAGTGAGGCGAGAGCATACACAATGTATATACGGTATAGTTAACACTACTGTTGAAATTATGGAAGTACTTGGTATAATCCTAAAATAAAAATTAGTTGAATAGTTTATGCAATTTTCCGAGTAAGGTAACAGTAACAGCAAAAAAAAGTATGTTTTAATTTCCAATGAATAATTCGTTTTTGTTTTAAGTCGAAATTATAAAAGTTTGGAACTTACTTAGCGAAGCTAAATATCTAAATTTTCATATGAATTGTGCTTTGAATCATAGAAAATAACAGGATCATTAGAATTGAATAATTAAAAATAATTGAAGATAAAAAAAATTCCGTGAGGAACAGTACACTGACTTTTAAATAAAACTTACATAAAAAACGTATGAAGATAAATAATTTCAGGCAAATAATTTTTTTTTCAATTTCAATCTATCTCATTTTATATATCTTAATCGAATCTAAAAACGGTATAATGCAATGTCAAATTAAGCTGATACGGTCTATGAAATGTAGCAATGTGTAGACGCGTATGCGTCATGCTAATTTTAGATACAAGATAAAATTTTAGATATCAAATAAAATTGGCAAACTAATTGATTACCGAAATATGTATTCAATTAATACTACTTTCAGCTTTGTATATAAATGTGTGACCGGCCAAAATATTGTTAGTGGTATCTAATATTTAAACTTATAATAAAGCCTTAAAAGTTAAATTATTAAACTGAATATGTTACAAAAATCTGCTAATATCACACAAAATTTAGGGAGACTGCGATAAAATATAATGCACATAGTTTCCATTACTTAAGTTCAAAGGACGACTGACATATCCAGTGCGATATACTACGAACGTAGATTGCCACGTTGTCTGGCATGGATTCAAATAATGAAGTGATTCTTCGGCAATATTTGGGAAATTCATCTTTTATGTTCGCACTGCTTCAACGAGATAGAGTAGAAAACTAGAAAATGGATATTAAAAAAAAATACGTCTATGCGATTGAAGTGAAATACATTTTTTTCGAATTTAATATTTTCTTATTTCTGAGAGTAAAAGTAATTTTTCTCACAACTATGAATCATTCACTACAACAACTTCTCTGCTTAGATATATTATCCATGTACTGTCAGAATAATTTCGATAAAATCTTTATTACGCTTGAAGTTTATAATAATTTTATGGAAACTTTCCAACAACTACGACGACTGTTTAGGTCGCCTCTAATTAAAATCAGGAGGGACTTTCGCAGCGGGGTTACTAGGTTTGATCAATTTGGCTTGTAGTGTTAACTAACCTTTTTTTATACGACATTTTCCACTTTCTACCCAACCGAATGGATTTATTACGTAATGTTAATAAACCTCTATTTTATTTAATTTGTAAACTGGTTATGATATGCAGTATTTCAAATTAAGATATAAATTTGGTACCTTATTTCAATTTTGTTGTCACGTTGAAAGTAAAATATTCCAAAACATCGATGAGACACTTAGAGATATATTAAACAAAAAAAATTTAAATTTGATAAAAAATGTATAATCCAAATGATTAACGTACAAGTTTATTCAGAATACAAAAAATAATGACTGAAATATTTTGATTTAACTGCTGAGCTCTTAAGATTTCTTTTTAAATATGTGTTACAAATTTTACCAAAAAAGTTGGTTACTAATAGACGAAGCTAGATACAGATTAAAACACAGGTTGTTACGGTATTTGAATACAATTTTGTCAATAGACATCTATTCTTTTGTTACACATATTGATTCAAGTACTGAATTTACTAGTGTTTATAATAAAATTAAATATTGATCATTTTAATTTCCACTACTTTTACTTTTCTTTTTAACCACATACCTATCGCAGTGGAACATACATCACTTCTCCATAATTTTACACTTCCTTCTGGAGACTATTTGATTTCATTTCCCCGCGGTGTTTTTCTTTTTAAATATTAAGCTCCGGTGGTTAGGAATTGTACGTTTATCTTTTGAGCCTCTGATATATTATTTATGGCTCGACTTGTATGAATGTTCTTGCGATTATATAGTAGCGAATCAGAAAGGATATAACAGTGAATCTTAAATAAAACGTTTTACCAGCCGTTTTTTATAAGAATTGTTAAAATATTTTATACAAATTGTGAGCTATTCTGGTTCATTATTCATGAACATGACAATTGGGTCATCAGAAAAAGTTCTTAAAAAAAATTTAAAGGCAGCGTACTCTTAATATTATTATAACATTTATTATACATATGATATTAAAATACAATGTAACAATTAACAATATAATATATAGTCGATGGAAGTTTTACCTGGCGAAAAGAGCAAAAAAGCATGATCAATATTATCTCCATGACCGTAAAATGCTTGTAGTCACTTTTATTACGATTCTTGATTTTGTAATACCATAAATATTATGATGGTTGTCCAAAAATAAAAACGTTTTATACTTTTTTTAAAAATTAGGATTTAATACTATATATCCATATAGGTTAGGATATAACATATGATTTTATTCAATTCCACACCAAATGTAGAATTTGTTAAAAAACTATAAAAAACTGCACATTTCGCACGTATTATTATAGTTTTTCTCAGAAACCTGAAACTAAATTCCTCTGAATTGGTACCACCGCCAATTTGTTTTTTGGGTCTGATTCCCACTTTTCTGAATGTATTAATAACTGCGTGTTCCCAGGTTTGAAAAATTCTTCATACCACTCATCCGGTACATAATAAAATATGTAAATTATAAATAATGTGTTTGTACCTGACGTATATTAGTCAAGTGTAGTCTTAGTAAATTATATTTATGTATATTTATATACCTTATAACAGAAATTGATAAAATAGAAGTCGTCAAGTATAGTTTTTAATGTAAGAATATAATATTTAAGACAGTACATGACTGCCTTACGACAAATACTACACACATAATACAAATTATTATTATATGTCAAATAAGTAATTAGGTACTCTTTACAAATAAATTCAAGTGATATAACTGTGTAAAATTTTTAGAAAATGTTGATGTGCGTTTGTCATCTTCTAAAATGTCTAACAGATAATTTGAATCAAGCCAATTTTTTCAAGGAAAGTAAATAACGAGAGGGAATTAAATAAATAGAAACATGTTTATTTCATATTCAAATCCATTACTTTACACTTTTCTATCAACATATATAATAAACTAAGATATGAAATTCAAGTCATTAAAGTATCAACCCGTATTAGCTCCAAAGCAAATAAATAGAAAAATCAACAAACATTTTAAACATCGCCTTTTTCACTAATCTAATATAATTAAATCTAAAATACGTATTTTTTATTTCAATGGAAATACAAATCGGGTCCTTTGCAAACACCGCCCTGTTTTTTACATAATTAAACACCATTCCGTGTCATAGTGTTTTTAAATAAAGGAAACGATAATATTAAACAAGTAATATAATTTTTTGATCTGTCTGTTTGTCTGTCTCTCAAAAACTTTTGCTCAGGAAATATCAGGGGCATTGAGTTGAAATTAATATTAAATGCTAAGTCCTAGGGAGCCATGATTGCACGAAACCCTTGAAACGAACTACATATCAAGTTTCAAGCTTCTCAGTCAACTGGAAGTAGGTTGGATCAGTGTGTCAGTAAACTGCAACATTGGCAATTTTGGGGGCGGGGGGGGGGGGGTACCACAAATATGAAGTCTAAAGTTATGAATTACAATATGGTGTTTGTTATCTCCTGGAGTAAGTAAAATATTAACTTGGCACGTAAAATAGGCTTTGTGCTAGAAGTGTGTTAAATGTGACTTGGAAGGTTTTACGAAAATATCATATTGTAGAGAATTTGGCTGTGATTGTGTATTGTAGAGAATCTGGCTAGGGTTTGAAAATTGATTAAAATATAAATATAAATAATTTACAAAAAAAAGGTATAACAACAGCAATAGTGTCTAAATTTATTTGATATATATCACTAGTAGCATATTTCCAATTTATTTTTGAATTTTTTTGCGAGACAACTATGCTGAGATTTATTTACAGCTATATTGGAGGTATTTATAAAATTATTCCTTTATCTGAAATAATTGGCTCGAACATCGTTATGATTTCGAGTAATTGCAGTGTGCAATAACTTCGTCCAAAACTTTTTGTATATTGCTTTACAAAATTAGTTTATTTTCCAAAGAAATAATAGCCTAAGGATAACGCCCTTCTGCACAATAGTGTTTTGCCTAATTTGTTTGATGCTGCGCTTAATTTTATCATAAAAACATTGCGCGATTTTAAACGTTCTATTTTTTTTTGCATTTTTCTCGTATTTTCAAATTCTTATATCTAAATCATTTTCAGACAATAGTATAGTTTTTAAACGACTTCAAAATTCCATATTTGAAATGAACCATTTATTATATTCAATTTAGGTTTCAAATGAGTTTCAAACGATTAATAAATTCGCTTGAAACTCCTGTTTGTTTTTAACTCCGAAATGAAAAAATCCACAAAAATAAAAAAAAACAGTATAACTTTAGAAAACAAACATATCAAACAAACATATGTTGCATAAATGAGTATTATTTGTTTTTTTGTGTTGAAAAACTTCGAACAATTTTCATTTTGGTTACGCTGTTTAAAACATGATTGGCTTCTTGTATTTCTTGTCTGTTTTTTGTCTCTGCACTGCAGCCTTTTTAACTTGTTCACCGTTTTTGGTAGAAAAGCTAAAACTGACGTATCTGAAATACACGTTGCATTTTTCCGATAATCATTCTTATTAAATGTCGAGTATTTCAGATGAAAAACTACGGTTGTTGAAAGTCACGCAGTTGTCTCCACAACGAAAGAAATAATTATGGTTTACGGCTATTAGAAAAACTTTAGAAAAATATAGAAAATATATATTACTAATAAAACGAAACCATGTGCAACCTTTTAAAGGTTCGTCTACGCAATTAGTTGTGGCTAATTATGTAATGTTTAAAGTCTGCACATGACTTCATTTTATTAATAATATAATTATTAGCAGTAAGCGTATAATCATCGACCAAAAAAGCACTTAAGTCATCAAGATTGGTTTGGTGTTTAAAATTTTTAATTGCTTTTACCCAAAGATGTACTGTCGAGGCCACGAAATTTCCAAGAATGTTCGTATCAAATCTAATTAGGCCTGCCAAATTCCGGGCACCATGTTTATTCGTTAAAACTTCATTTCTTATACCAAATAAGAATTATCACTTTGAAATAAAATCAAATCGTGCATGAATATTTCTACTCTTCTAATGTATTTCACTTGCTAAATTTTACAATATTATATTTTATAGACTATTTAAAAACCTGTTAATTTAATTTGTGAATATTTATATAATTTGCAAATATTATGTTATTTTTATTTCGTCTACCGTCGCCATTATATTAATTAAACTAATTAAACTTTAATCAAAATCATTAAAATATTTATAAAACTGAACAAATGTTTTACGAGGGAGATATACTTTTTCGCATGGTTCTCATAATGTTAATGAAACACTTATTTTTTTTAAATAATCTGTTTTATTTTTGTAATCAAAAATAACATTAACCATAGTTTTAAACAACATCCGAATATAGAAAAAATCCTCTTCATATTCAAAACAACTTAATTGAAACTAAACTTAATTAAAACGTAGCTAAACCATCTGATTCTGGGAAAGTAAAAGCTTAAGTTTTAAGTTAATTTTTCAATAGGCGAATTATAATTTCTCCTCTTTTGCATATGTAGTACATAAGTAATATCAGGAAACGGTCATACCGTTTCCTGATATTAACCCCCCTTTATTACACCCTTTGCAAACCAGGGGCATCTAATATTTTTCTTTAAAGTTAGGGAAATTTAAAAAAGATGTTAATATGCATTCGAATAAAAGGAAATATCTGTGTGTATGAGAGTACGGGCAGGTAAGACAACTTTCTAAATTCGAAAATTATAGATTTATTTTATATATATTTAAGTAGAATTAAAATATTTGTTGTCGTTATATGGTTAGATGTTGTATTGTTTATTTAAATAATTTTTTAAATACTTTTAATTATTGGTATTGCTGTTAAATTGTTTAAGTTTGTTTATCGTAACAAATTTTAGAATGTACTATGGCAGACGTAACAATAATCGCTGGAATATAGTGATTCTTCTTGAAGAAGGCCTCATTCAATGTTATGTTTCGCAACGTTTTGGTGTAAATCATTCTATTGTTCAGAGAACCTGGAAAAAATTTAAAAAAGCGATTCTTAAAAATCGCTTTCTTGGGACTGGGAAGAACACGGTGCACCGAGTCCAGGGACAATCGATATTAGGGCATGCATTTTAAAATTCCGGAAACTCAATCTTATATTTCCAAAATTTTTTTCAAAATTGAGTAGCCACAATATCGTAATTTCGATATTTGTGGTTACATAATATAATAAATATTTCGAGTGTAAATTTCTTTCTGGACCCATCCGTGGTGCACGCGTTCACTCCCATAACAACATTCGCCTGTCGCCACCGTCCCACCCGCCTGCACCCCTTTGTCACCCCTACTCACATATGTATAACTAATATTATTGATTATTAATATTATTGCGATTTATTAAAAAGTTCAATTTAAAATTTGTACATAACAATTTATCTTTGTTGGTTAGTAATAATGCTATTGTTTAATGTTTTAAAATAAGTACTTACCTACGTGCGTATGCAATATGGTGAGTATGGTACAGTTAATTTGATTTGGGACTGTAACTAAGCTGTTGTCTGTCATACATAGTACATCAAATTTGATTGTTGTTATTGTTGTGTTTTGATGCTCACAGTAATTTATTAAATAAAAATTCTTAATAATTGAAAGATTTAACTTTTTCAAAAATTACCAATATCGGAACTTATATCAGAGTTCCAGAATTGAACCTCAAAATCAAAATTAAGTTCCGGAATTCACAATTGGTTCAATATCACATGCATTTTCTGATACATCGTAGCCAGGTTTTACGAAATCTTAAGTCTACCTATTCAAATATCAAAAGAGTCTCAAAGAAGTCAAAGCTATAACTGTTAGCTTATGGATTGTTAAGAAGTGATTTCTAGACGTCGATATCTACAGCCAAAGACTGGTTAGGGGTCTTAAATTACTCCGTGGACACCGTATTTCAAAGTCGATGTGTGCTCAAAATAGTTCGACATAGACCGTTGCGAAGTGGAGGAAAATTTTATTTTCCGATGGAGTCAGAATACCTTTTTGGTGAGAAATAAAGTGTTAAAGTGCTTAAAAAATAGAAAGTATTAAGCAGATGTACGTTTCGAAGAGATTGCGACTTACGGCGGAGATTCTGTTATTTTCGGGATAGGCATAATTTCTGAAGATCGTACATACTTAGTTTTTATTGAAAGTGGTTCTCTGAATGCACAAAGATAAATCAAATAAATTTTAATTCCTCGTGCAAACACCAGCACTAATAATTGAAAGAGCTGCTTTTGATTTCATTGACGATAACGCTCGAGCACATTGTACCAGCAAAGTAAAGGCTTAAATTAGTGACGTTGGGATTCAACATTTAGATTGGCCAGCACGAAGTCTTGAATTAAGTCCTATTGAGCAATTATAGCACATTCTAAAACGGCCTGTTAAAGCTGCACATCCAGGTCCGTGAAATATCCCAGAGCTAAAAACAGGAATCATTGAAAACCTCATCCAGGGTGTGCCCCGAAAATGTTTAGCAGTCATTTCGGCAAAAGAAGGCCATACTCGATAATAATTTTCTTTTGTAACTATTGTTTAATAAAGAATATTGCCAATTGAAGGCTCCTTTTTTATTTTGTTGAATCGAATAGTTTGAAAGAATACAAAAAAAGTAATTACAAAAGTTAAATTTACCAACCAAAAGTTTTTTAAACGCTTTTACTTGAACTAATAAAAAAAATCGTAAGTTCCGTTTTTTTCCAAAGGAGTATATATAACAAATTTTAAAACTTCATCCACACGATAATATAACGTGGATGTTTACTTATGAAGTTTTCGTTTTATATGTCACTAAGAAGATTTTTTTCTAATTGTTTTTGACTTCTAATTGTCACTTCTCAAAAAATGATTTCGTTTCTCTTCAAATTGTTAAAGAATTGCCTTAGCGTCAAGGAGAGGGTCAACGAAACTAAGGGAAGAGGGGAGTTTTGAAAGAAATTATAGTGAATAATCGACAAGTTTATGCGTGTGTGGAAAGTGGAAACAAGCTCAGTGGAACGAACAATGCAACAAAATACCAAGCTGCTCTATTTTGAGTTATGCCACCAAACAGTTTAAAACCATATCCTAAAAAACCAAAGACGAACTAATTGAATTGGAACTTCCAATACTACTAATTGAATTGGAACGTATACATATAAGAATTAAGAATTGATGTTACCAGCGTTGCCAGATTTTTTTCGGGCAAAGAGGGATTTTTAAACCTTTGGAGTAAAAAATAGGAATTCTTTTGTCAAAAGCAGGATGTATTAGGAAACGTAAATAGTGATTAGTTTTTTATTATTTATCCTTTTATTCGTGTTTCAAATTAAATTCACAATGAAGGTATTTAGTCATAGAAAATGTTTTATATAAAATACTAATAACAATAACCGAGGAATATACATTCAGAGGATTAAAAATAAGTTATATATTACTTACAAATATAACTTATTACATTATGCACGAATTACTTATTTATATTTCTCTCAAGAAATTTTCTTTTAAAGTTTCCCTTTTTCCTTTAATGTAGTTGAAAAAACACTACACATGATAACTCCAGCTTGAATTGGATGAGTAATTTTGTTTTCATTAAATTTATGGAGTTTTTGTTTCCGGCATCCGACCATTTTGAATTAATTTGAAAAAAAGGCGTCCGGCAAAACAGTTTGAAATTGGGACACTTAATATGAAGGAAACTAATTTAAACCTATTTTTGGTATAATTTTTTTGGCTACTGCTTAAAGAGCTGGTGCCATTTCTGTGCAGTGGCGCCTTTACAATTTCCCCCTACTACGTCCTAGGATAATTTCAACAAGTTAAATTCTTCATAAAGTTTATCTACTGAAACATCACCTGTCAAGTCTAATAAAGATACAGAATGCTCAACCACTTCAAAACTAACTTCATTTTCTAGGTTTATGATTTCTAATTATGTGAAAATATTTTATCTGAAAAATTGTTACGTTTGTCTGACTACGTTTGACAATTTATATAAAAACTGATGAAGTCTTCAATGGTTTGTTTTCTTCAGATTCAACCGATTTATTTAAAATCCGTTTTGTATGGCAGCCGAAAAAACAATCTTTTTGCCCTTTAAGTCAAACTTAAGAGGAAGAGGCATAATTTCTCAAAAACTCTTTCATTAATGTACCAAAAGCGCTCATCACATTATGAACGAAACACAAGTAGGCTAAAATTTTGTGTTTTGTCTTCTTCTGAGTGAAAAATATATTCAATGGCTTCGCATATAATCCTGGCTTATCAAAGTAATGTTTCAAAGCACAGTAAACTTTGATTACTTTCTCAACAGTAAGACAGAAAACAGAAATCTTGTATGAACGTGACGTAATAATTTGACCCACTCCATTTCCATAGTTCCAAATATTTCAATCAATTCTGCACGTTTAGCTGAATGTGAGAAATGGCCTTATATTTTTAAGATGATACGTCTATCTCTAATCTATCATATGTGAATTTGCTCATGTTATGGAATATGTGAAAAGAACAATTGGCATTTAATATTTTCTCGTTCTTGTCAACGAAATTTGTGTATATAGAATGAATTATACCAAAGTTTACGTTTACATTGTCAGCGCCATACGAAGTTACTTGCGATACTTTTAAGTTATGTTTATCCAATGTTTCAAAAAGTACCTTTGTTTGAAAATCTAGTAAATTGTTTTGTATGCCTTTTTCAAAACTGAAAATCGCACATATATCGGAAACATTTTCCGATTTTCTTTCTTGCTGGGCTCCGTAGAAATTGAAAAAAAATTGCTTTTAAATTTTGTTTTGCATCCTTCAAAGCTTCTTTCGCTAGTAACTCATAAATTATTTCGCTCTTGTCCTATAGTATTTAATATTCTTAGCTATCTTGGAATCGATGTATATGAGGGGCAATAACTTTTGAAAACAATCCATAATATTGTAGCTTAACAAATGTTGAAGAATGCGATATATTGAAATAATTTCTGTGGCTGACGTTTTATACATAATATCGTCCAGATCATGATCAGAAGTGGGAGTACTTGGAGCCTGATATAGCAGGTTATATTTCTTGCAGCGCGAAACCTTGCATACTTGTTTTTGAGTGCTTCACTACATTATTTAGTCTACCATGGGAAATACTAAACTCTTTTTTGCACAGTCTGCGATAAGATTTATACTCATTCAACTCCGCAATATATAGCCAAATATAATCATTCTCCCTACGTATACTGTATTTCGTTAGGCGATGTTTTGCTTTTTTCTTGGGTGTGATGTTTTCTGGCTCCTTGCACTGTCGGCTTCTTAATTCATCTTTAAGTACTTCTAAAATGTACAGTTTAATTACCTCCCATAGTTAAAAAAAACACGTAACTAAAGCTTATTTTTGTTTGTTTAATTTAATTAAATTACGCAAGTCACTGCTCAGCGCTTACGCAATAAAACAAACTATTAAACAAATGCAAAATACCTAAATTTGTATTCTTTTGTACGTAATCATGCGTAATCGCGAAATAGGTAGAAAGAAACAAACTAGTGATGGGTCTATGATTAATCGGTAAAGAATGAAAGAGGGTTTGTCGCGCCTTCTTGCGCGCTTTTTTTTCACTTCGCATCGGGCGGTCGACCGATTAACAAACTTGCCTGTGCCGGCCGCGCCTTCACCGAACTGCGCCGTCGATTAATTCCCGACTAATCGGGACTGAGCTTGTCACGCCTGGGACATTTAATTTTAGGCTAAAAATTGGGACGTCCCGACAAAATCGGGACGTTTGGCAACGCTGAACGTTACTCATATTAAATTCGGGATATTCTAGTCATTTTTAGAGTTCTGCACTTCAAAATAAAAAAGAAATCTTTAAGCCGCGTGATCTCCCGCGTGTGTCACAGTCGATTTTCTCTGAAATATTGCGATGCAGAAACAAATTTAAATTTCTGGGCATAATTACATAAATTGACTTAACCTTGACAATAAATTGACACAGTAATCAAAATCTGACCATAGTAACCTAAACTTTTAAATTTGAACGTTATTAAAATTATTTTATCAAAAAGTATAATCTCTATAATCATTGCATATAATTTTTTCGAATTTTTTTCTATTACGTCAGCTGAGAGCGTGTACAAATATGTCTTTAGCGTGTGTTATTTGCCTTAATTATTTGTGATACCTATGAATAATAATGTTAGTAATAGTATAAAATAGATAAAAAATACAATTGCAACTTGTAGTATTTTAACTATATGGAGATCTCTTTTAGTAGTAACAAGATATTTTAAGATAAAAAAATTAAATTATCCTCCCACCCCTTCATATCGAACAACTGCGGGTTAGAAAAAGCACAGAGTACATATATTATAATTTATTTTATTATAATTTATAAAGGTTTATATGGTACCGAACCGGCAACTTAGAGAGGAGATGAAGTTAGCAGTGAGCGGAAAAGATATTCGTATTTTCCGCTACCAATCGTTTTATTTTTAGAACAGAAAAACTAATGCAGGGGTTATTTGTAACAACTTCGAAACAAGTGTACTACGTACAGCGAAATGATAAAAAGCCTAATCAATTGCTACTCTGGGTAAAAACTGAAATTAAAAGTAATGAATTTCACTGGGAAAAAATAAATGTTCCATTTTTAGAATTTTGTTTCCATTCAGAAAAATTAGAAACAAGGCGAAGCGTACGTCATGTAATTTATAGTGAATGTAAAGACGGACGCACAGATCGATATCAAGTTGGAAGAGGTTCTCCACTATTTGAATATATATATATATATATATATACATATATATATATATATATATATATATACATACATATATATATATATATATATATATATATACATATATATATATATATATATACATATATATGTAATATCAAAACATAATAGTTATAATATCCCTCAGGAATGTTATAATGATTCCGTTTTGATATCTTTGAGTTACAGAACTCTCAAATTGAATGTACATCCATTATAATCTGAAAGAATTAGACTTGAGAAGATAAAGTCATAATCAGATCAGGCTAAACTTTTGCAACGGTCTTATTTCTTAAAGAGATGTTTAAAAGTATTTTATCTTAATGTATGCCATGTCTTTTGTTCTACAAGGTGAAAGTTTGTATCGAAAGCAATATTGGAAGATTTTTGTATCAAGAGTAGCAGATTAATTCTGTTTGTAACAGAGAAGAACAATCTCTGGAATAAGGGCTATATTACGACGTGCCATAGAGATGGCTTTAACGAGGCTGTCATCTTTATGTACTCCGCACGCAGAACCTACCAGTAAATTTTTAGGTCGAAAAATCCAGTTTTTTAATTTTATCTCAACAGATCGTTTTATTAGTTTCATTGGATGCAATTAATTAAAGAAAATGCATTTCGGGTACTTTAGATTTAAGAAACTTTTCCAAGTTCCCATACGTACGTATTTGTCCACTAATATTTCCTTTGAAAGTACCTTTATTTCTTTATATCCTCTAGAAGCTAATCAATAATTCAATTATTTTGATGAAAGTACAAACGCTAATCTTTAAAAAAAAACCTGTTCATTGATAATTTACCTAGCACTTGGATTAAATACGCACTGTACCTTCATTTTAGCGCTTTCCCTTGGAAACAAAAACCTCACTGCTACTTTTTCAAATACATATTCAATGCTATTTAATTTGAATTTCGCTAGAAGTATCATCACATGAGTTTTCTATTTTTCATGTCAATATTTTTAGGAAACCATAAGTTGAAAGAATTTCTGAAATATTTCAGCAGTATAGCGTAAAGTTAGCCGATTAGTCAACTATATTAAATATTCAGTCCATTGTAATTTTTGGAATTCAAATGGGAAAAAAATCAGTAAGTATTGCAAACAATAAAATTAGTACTAAAATTAAATTCTACAAAATGTGTTAAAAATATATAATATTTCATATATGCTATAAAGAAATATCTCTGCCCATATGCTAACCCTCGGTGGAGAGAAGGACATCCCCGGTTCTTTCAAACACTAATAGGTCCTGTAACTTGATGAATTTCTTCACTTTGTGTACATTTGCTCTTCCTTCGAAGGTTTCAATCCAAAGCATGTTTGAGAATGGAAATATTCACTTCTTTGTGAATGTCCAGTCGAGTTCCATTTGCTGCCCTTTACTTGGTGCTGATTAGGAAGCCCTTGAATCATTCTAGCAACTCTCGATCTGATTCTGATTTTCTCGAGGTGAGATATTTAGAGAATATATCTAGACCAAAAGTCGACGAAGACTTGGAGTTCAGTTATGAGGTCTTTTGTCGCCTTCCGTGCCTTACATCCACACAATAGAACAGTGTTGGCGTTGGACCGAAATATTTTGAATTTTATTATTCATGTCACCTTAATTTATGAAGCGATGTCCTTTTCAGTTCCTCTCATATCTGACATGACACTATTTTCTTAAATTATTATGCCGACAGGAGTGAATGCAGCCATAAGATATTTTCTATATTCTACTCTTTAAAGGTGGATGTGACTAATATTTAAGTCTTATAAATGAATAAAAAATTCATTACAAATCATAATATTCCCAACACAGAGTCTTTGGCGCTCAATTTATTGAAAATCCGGTTTATTTTACTCTCGTCTCGCAAATTTTGCTTCCAATGCTCAACCATAATATTTTAACCATCTAACAAAAGTAGAAAACGAAAGAAAAGATTTAAAAAAATCGAAACAAACATATTTTACTCCTTTTGATAGTAACATGTCTTTATTCCGTATTGAATTCTGAACAGAAATACGAACTATAATATCTTCACAAAAATTTACGTAATTCTAAGTTTTAACTTGAGATTTTCCATAAGTGGCCCTTCTCTTATTAGTACATCAGTGTATATACCTAGCTATTTATAATATCCAGAAGCACGAAAAGCAAGTTCCTACTACAAATATTAGAAATACCACTAAGTCTAATAATAACGGCTACCAATCCGCAGTATATATTCACCTGAGAACAAAGTTTAGAAAGATACAAAGAGAACAATGTGGGAAAAATTCATACAAAATTTAGCGATATTATATTAACAGAGAAGCAGCCATTAAACTTTAGCCTTGAGCAGCATTAAGCAGATATTGATTTGAATGCGGAGAAACAGAAGTGTTCTTGTTTTCCACCTAAATGATAATAATAAACACCTGAAATGTCAGTTTATACATAATAAATGAAGACTAACAGTAGATTAGATGGTATATGAATGCTATGTATACGAGCGTTTTAAAAAAAAGAACGATATTATCATATTATTGATGCACGTAGAATATTAACGTATAATAAGATAAATATTAACACGAAACAAATCCATATTAATTAAGTCATACATATACACAACCTGTTACAAGTACATTCTACAAAATAATATTCAAAGCCTGAAATTATAACTGACAAAAGTTTATAAACAGGCACTCGAGACAGGGAATTCTAGAAGTCATAAAAATATATTACCTCCCTATTTAATATCTCTTTATCGAATATCAATAATTAAGAAACAAAATCAGAATAAAAATAAAAACATTAACCTTCGCGGTAAAATTGGAAATATGGTGCACCAAAACTCTGCACTGGTTACATTTATCATTGTACCATATAGTGGAATCGTTTCAAAAACATTTGCAGTTGGGTAAATCAATCCGCATACAGCTGAAAAAATCATTAGAAAACAGGCTCTGTTATGTACAATTCCTCCTCAGCCCATTCTCTGAACATACCTAATAACAGGAAACCGAAGACTTGACAGTGCTGTTTATTACATATGAATGTTCCTAAGAGTAGACCGAGGATAATACTAATAATATAATTATAATAATTATTATGCTGGCAGTACAATAACGATAATAGTTTGTGTGAAAACCAATCACAAGACAGAAAAAATGTATAAGAAAACAAAAATAGAAACGGAAACAGAAAAAAATGAAAAAATTGTAACACATACGTAACTACCTGATGATCGATGTACATTTAAATTATGATTATAGTGTGCACTTTAGTCCCTGAATTGGCGTGTGCACTTTAGTCCCAAATGTAATCATAACATAAACGTATATGTTTATACCATTAGGTAGGTATATAAATGTATGTGTGGCGTTATTATTTTAACAGTTAATGGAGGACTGACTAAATTAGTGTATAAAGTAATATTTTCTGACGTATGTCGTATACAGATGCACGCGCACATCTTTGTGATAAGACTTCGGCAATATAAAATCGGTCAAATAGAAAAAAACACAACTAGTACGTATATATATGTGTATATATATATATATATATATATATATATATATATATACATGCGTAGGCGTCGTGAACATAAGGCTTACGGTTTTTGGAGGCAAAGTGACTTGGTTTCCATTCCTGGCCGCTCGTCAAACGGAGGTGGCCTGGTATTAGTAATTTCGTAGATAAATGTGATAAACCAGTGACAGCAGTAACAGTGGTTCGAGAAGCTACGCCTACCTCGCCAACCCGCCTGGCCAGCACACAAGATGCACTACATGCCTTAAGTTCAAAAAGTCGCTGTCAAATATACACACCAATCGAAAACAAGTTACCTGAGAGTATAAATATGTCATATGTTTTATATAATTGTTATTTACTTAACAAATGTTAACCCATTATTAGTTCATACCCTTGTCGGCGTTATCGCATCATGGTACTCGTACATTTTCCCGTAGTGAATTCTCGGAACTATTTTGTTTGTGAAATTGATATCGAATAACACGATATGTTTGTAATATTTTATTTTATTTCATAATTTTATTTGCCCTTTTTATTTAAAACCATTAACTAAACGTAAAAGTAATATCAAGTACTTTCAAAATTGTCCACTTACTTCAAACTGAACACAACTCTCTATTGGAAAAATATATATTTTCATCTACGACTGTTTGTGACTTTGCATCCTCTGCGTCTGCGTACATCATAACCTATGAAACGTTTAATTCATTTTTAAAATTTGTTTTCGAATTTATTTTTCTTTTTTTCTAACATTACTTTTTTTCAGATTTAGATCTGTCAAAAATGGAACGGTTTCACAGAAATATTGACCTTGAATGAAGCATAAAGTAAAAACTATAAGAGTTTAGATCATTGAATATTAAGTTCTTGTGAAAATCTTAAACACATTTATTGAATTTTTTGTAGAAGTAGATCAAAATTGTTGTTTTAATACTCTGATTGGTTAAATGAAGTCGAATGTTTAGAACTATGTAATCAAAATTAACGACCAATGCATTCAGAAAAACATAAACCGATCCGAACCACGCCATAGGCATAATAGACTTCCTTGAGCTCACTACGCCATTGAATAGCCGAAGAACCTCAGAATTCAGGAGAACGAATTCACTGTAAATACACTACTAAATACTTCCGATGAATCTAATATTATGGTAGGAATAAACAATAAAGCGTATAAAGTTTTATCTTGTCTTATTAAGGCTAAGTTGACAAAGTTACAATACCTGTCAATGAAGAACTTTGTTAAAAATTCACATACGATATTTTATCACCTTATCAAAGAAAACTAACAACTAAAACAAAATTCTACTCCGAAATTTCATCAATCTTTGAAACTAAGGGCGAATTTACATAACAAAACTTATTAGACCATACAACTTCCGCAATACTCGAATCTTAAAAGATGTTTTAGATAGTTTGCTGATTGATACTGAAATTATTACGGGCTTTCGAAAAGTTAATTGCGACTTTAATTTAAATTTTAGTTAAGTAGGTAATAAAGTAGTAATTGAAAATAATATTAAAAAAAACAATCGTTTCTTTCCTTCAGCTTCAAATTATGTACATGGGTCGTAGGTGACATTAGGCGTAAAATAGGAATAAAATTATTGAAAGAGATCCATAATCAAAAAGTAAGCAAGGAGACTTCGGTTCACAAAAGGAATAGATGTGAGTACAATAGATCTCTCACCGTAAGATCTTATTGTAGATAATGTGGCAATAGTAACACTTGTAACGAACATTTAAAAGTATATTTAAGCTTTTATACATACACACACACACACACACACATATATATATATATATATATATATATATATATATATATATATATATAATAATTGGTTGTTTTAGTGATTATAAGGTACATCGATGATTATTCTTAGAGTTAAATTAAATTGGTCTTATTTAGAATTATTAACTTAAAATAAACACTTCATTATTTTTAAGAATATATCGATCATAAACTTCGGCAGAAAATCTTCCATTCCATCGTCAATAAATTTATTTTGGGAAAAAAAAGATAATTATTTTATTTTTTTATTAATAAGTCCTATAATATATTGTAATATGCAATAAATAATTTTAGTTAAGTTATGCAATTGTCTCCGTTGCATCTTTTTCATATTTAATGTAAAAATCTGATTTAAGAGAGCTACAAATGAAGTTTAGCGCATATTTTTATTTGACAAGATATAAAACTAGACATATTATGAAAAAATAAAATTAAATCATTACCGATTATACTTTTGTTGGTTTTAATTGACAATAATTATCTTCACCAAATTTGGGACTCCCCAATAGAACCTTATTGAGTACTTTTGCTTATTCAGCAACGTCTGATTAGTTTCAAACTTTATTGCGAGAGTCAACACTGCGTAAATTGCAATTAAAATATGATTTAGTGAACCGTATATGGAAGAGAATTATGGCGAACCCAAACTCAAACTACACTAGTGACCCACAATGCGCGTACCCAAAACTCCCAAGCAAACACGAAACCGACGTCAGTGACTTCACAATGTTTACAAGCAGCAAAAGTTAGAAGCAATCTATTTGCACTACGATCATATTCCATAAGGCAATTGGGATGGGAAATGTTCCTCACAACGAAACAAATTATTATAGGCCAAAATAAGTTTTAGATTGAAATTGGTATTTCACATTCGTGTAGGATAGCAGGATATCTTATGGTGCCTACGACTAACTACACGTGTATTTATTGAATTTTAAAGTGACCGAAAGAAGAAATTATGAGAAATACACCCAGTTTACTATCATGATTACTACCTACTCTACCCTAAACCGTTTGTCCTAATTACCTAGACTTTGTCTTTCTGGTGTTTTCTTCTGTTGTGCATGGTTTTGTCCTAGGTTAGCAAGAAGTTGGCTTTTTTAACCAAATGGAAGGTAGTCTTCTACGTCAATGTCTGGGTATCTCTGGATATGTTCATACTATCCGAGGTATTTTTCTTTTATTTTATTTACTATGGGTGCGAATTTAACACTCCTTCCTTGTATGCAATTGTAATCTTATCTAGTGTGTGTCCCTAAATCCTTAAGGTGTTATTATTTGGTCACCTAACATACTGAACCACACTAAATATAAGTCTTATAGCTGTTAAAAATACCTTGTGATGACGTCAAGTAAAATTAACCTGTATAAATCTTGTGCGAAATTATTAACCGTGTTTGTTCCATGGACTACGCCTAAGAATTAAAACTTCTGCAAAAAAAAAAATTTGGGTCTATAAAGATTATAAAATATACGAGATGTTATCAAATAATAATGGATAGATTAAACAAATCAGTTTTTGAAATATCATCTTTCTAGCCTTATCATTAAGTTTATCATACTAAATATGTATACAGAAAGGCATGGATAATTATTATTATATAAATTACGAAGTCTTATTTAAACATGTTTGAGAATTGATAGTTGCGTACCTAGTTTGTCATGAAGTGCTTTATTTGTCATCAATATTCTGTACAATTTTTAGTGTAATAAATATATCATAACCTAAATAAGTCTAATTCAGTAGAGCGGCAATATATATATATATATATATATATATATATATATATATATATATATATATATATATATATATATATTATACATATATATTTATATACATAACTATATAATTATGAATATAAGAAAGACTATAATGTATATAGTCATTATTACATTAGATCTTCAAATTATACCTACAAACAGCATATCATTAAATTATGTAAAATGTTACAATTAAATGAAACGACGTGATGTAGTATTATTTCTACTTTCTTTAATTTCTACAAAATTAACGCTAAATATATTAAAAATAAGTAAAATTTGTTTAAGGTCTATAAATTATCTGTATACGAGTCGGTTTCTAACACACAAACTCTTTGTAATAGAAAGCTTTGGGTTTAAGGTTGTAAGAAAACAATTAGTCATTCGAATGGAAAAAGAGCACTTAAAAATATAGACACTTTTAGAAATAAAGTTATTCTTATATTTTTCCGCTTAAAATAGATCTTGAAAAATATAATGTAATTGTCAACCATACAATATATCGTCGACGAAAATTTCAATTGGCGAAAAGAGCAAAAATGCACGAAAAATATTATCACCGAAATTTTTCAAAAATATTTGTAATCACTTTTAATACGATTTTTAAAGTTGCAATTTATCAAAAGTTATTATAGATTTTTCGAAAATGAAATGGTTTTAGACTCCTTCGGAAAAATAGGATTTTCCCCTTGTGTGAATAAAAAGGAGAATGCCCAATTTGCATGAGGTATTTGACCTAGTTATAAACGTGAATGACTGATTATTCATATCATATTTCAGAGTATGCATATAATAATAAAAAAAGTGTGAATTTTGGCTCAGTGGAACAGTTCAGATCTTCAATAAAGACCTAATTGTGTATAATTTTGGGGTTAAAATTAGTTGATTATTATTTCGAGAAAAATTCAAATAATATTTTTAGCTGTTAAATTGATGTACAATGTTATATTCTAATTTCATTACACTGTTTTCTATTAATTTCATTTCACATATTATTTTTTTAGGCAATATCGAATTTACTTTCAGGGGGACACCCATGAGATAAATATAAAAACTTTTAATAGACCTTAATTACATTCATTTACCACTTATTATTTTATTGAAATTTTATATTAATGGTTCAGATAAAAAAAATACTATTGTTTTACTTGTCAATGCTTACAAACCTGCTACTTGTCAGCTGTAAGGTTATTGTCAGTAAATAAGTAGGGAATAAATGAAATAACTTCATTTGATATTATTTTATCATCATATGTGTCTGTGAAAATTATATATTTTGTAGTTCCATCCAGACATTTCTTTAAAACATTCTTTACGTTTATATTTGATTTAAGTTAATATTCGATACTTTTATGCAAGTATTTAAATAGCATCGATACTAGCTTCCGAAACTAAATAATGACTACAATATCGATAATTTATGATATTACAGCACATCTATTTGTTTTCATAATATTAAATATTTAGACTGATTTGTTTAACTTTAGGAAACTTCAAAGGGAGAACAAAAAGTTTAAATGGAAGCAAAGAATAATTTTTAATCTCTCGTCTTTGTTCATGACTAGGCTGAAATTGGGCATTCTCCGTTCCATGTTGGTTATGAATATAACATACAATTTCATTTAATGCCACGCCAAATGTAGAGTTTGTAAAACCTTTGTTTCACATATATTATTACAAAGTTTCCCAGAAAACCTGCAATTGCCATCCAGGCCGACTTCTTTTGAATTGATATCACCACTCATCCATATTATACTTTTCTGAATTTAATAAGAACAATCTGTTTCCAGGTATGTAAATTTTTTTATGTTACTTGTTTGGTTGACAATAGAATGTGTTTTTGGTAAATAATAATTATGATAAATCCGCTATTTAGTTTTAATACTTCTATTCAATTTGATCTAAGTGAGAAACTTCAAAAATGTTTATACTAGTTTATTCATAAAATCACCGTTTGTTAAACACTCGATAAATATAAATATTGAAAATGCCTTATGGCCTATTATCACTACTGAAATCGATTTGTGCGTGTTGTTAAGAGTCGGATGTACACGATGAAATATTTTGTTTTCCACTAATACACACGCGCGCGGAGCCCCGGCGGTGCTGTGTGACTTTTAGTAGTGTGTGTTACACGAACACGCTCGGTACAGTGAGATCAATTGAGAAAATTAAAATTGGAAAAAAGATTAATCGAAACCAAACACCCAAATTCGCTTATTTGGGAAATCTGCCTCTTAAAACTACAATAATTATAAGCCTATACGGCTACAAGAGATAGCAGATTTGCTAAACTATCTTCATGAATATTTAAATGAAATTTATGTACTTTTATTATCTGAAGATAAAAGGCATATGATACAAATCGATAAAATATAAGCCATCAAGGATAGTCGATAATTAGAGGATATAAAATCTAAGACAATGAACAATCACCTTAGGACAAACACTTTACATATAATGCAAATTATTATTATATATTCATACATACCTAATTCTATAAATTCCAGATTTTAATACCTATGCATCTTGACAAATGTATTCCCCCCACACAAAAGACAGGTTCTGAAGACAAAAATTAATATTATGCTAATCTTTACGTTAAATAAGTAAAACAATGCCTTTTTAGAAATAAATTCAAGCGACATAACTTTGTATAATTTTTGGGAAAATTCTGAAATGCGATTAATGGTCAGTTTTAAAATGGCTAACAGATGATTAGAACTAAAGCACAATTTTAAGGAAGAAAAAAATATTAAAAGTGTAGTGAATGAATTTCGATATATATTCATCTCACATACAACTCCATAACTTCTCAGTTTTTCAGCAACACGGATGATAACCCAAGACTCGAAAGCCAAGTCATTAAAATATTCAATCGTATTGACTGCCAAGCAGAAAAATTATGGAATCCACCAACCGCTCTCTACATCACCTTATTTGCAGCTCTAATTCAATAAAATATTAAAACTTATTTTATATATCAACGGAAATAAAAGCCTTGTCTTTTTCAAATATCTTAAAGTAAAAAAAAACTTGTTAAGCACGAGTATATCTTGCAAATAGGCACTTTTAAACATTTAAAAGTATATTGTATTCCCATTACACTATTTACAAATTTTTAAATTTACGTCACGTAAGTATATTGTCTGCCATACCTTCCACAGGCGTAAAACATCGGGTATATTTCAAAATATAACTACGAACAAAAATTGTTTCCTTTACTTTTGCTGCGCGAGAGCTTAGCTTTTACCAATTTTCATGATTTTAGGTTAACGGGAAGTACCGTGTAGGTTTTGATTTACTTGCAAGTATCGAAAAAAAAAATAACAAATGGCCGTATTTTTAATGACTTCAAAAAAGGAGGAGGTTCTGAATTCGTCGGAATGTCTTTTTACGATAATTCTTTACCGAGTGGACCGATTTCGATATTTCTTTTTTTTTGAAAGAAGGTACTATAGGTATCGTCCCATAAAAATATGATTATAATCTGTTGATGAGGTCGGAAAATTAACGATGGAACTCCTTAACGATGACAATAAATCAATTATGATTCAAGATAATTGCTACGGGTAGTTATTATTTTGCAAAATAACTACACCACTTACCAGCTCAGGGTCTGCTGATAAATTATGGATATGAAAAATGGAACTCCTTAAGGGATATTAGTAAATCAACCGTGATTAAAATATATGCTACTAGCATTCTTACTTTGTAAAATAGCTACATCGTCAACCAGGTTAGGGTCTGATGATAAGTTCTGGGAATGAACAATGGAGAACCTTATCGCATGTTAGTAAATTAAAAGTGGTTCAAGATAATAATATTATAAATTAAATTAAATTATTTTCTTTAAGTTGGCCAACAGTGCTGGCACCGAATTCAAAAATAAGTAACTTGGTTATTTTTTGCAAATAATTAGGTACCTATTCGAGGTTCTTCTTGATTACGTTGACATAGAAGTTTGTTTTTTTTAGAGCTCCAAGGGACCGTAGACCTAAATGTTCCACTCCACCCGTTCCTGAGAAAATGGTTCTTGGCCGACAGACAGACAGACCCAAAAAACTAAAATAAAAGGGTTCGATTCTCCCCTTTTAAGTACGGAATACTAATAAATAAATTAAAAAATAGTGTTTGGCGAATCTATTAATTATCGATGCGAATGAATTTAGAAATTATTACAAGTTTATTATTCCAAACGATAATTTCAATAATATTATCGGTATCAAACTTAAACTGATTTATTTATAATTAAGTGACATTACTATCCATAATACCGCTTAAATAAGTTCTCTTAAAAGTACCGCCATTATTCCGATTAAATAAAATCGGAAATAAATCAAGATTCCCACTGGCGAAGAGAGAATCAAGTCATAAATTACTGTGACGAAAGGAATATGAAAAAAGGTATCCTTACAGGATCTTTTCTTTATCCGTCTGTCTGTCTGTTGGTCAAGACTCTTTCTCAGGAATGCATGGAGTTATCAAGTTGAAATGAATATCGACTTTTTAGGTCCACAGTAACTTGGAGCTTTCAAAAAATCACACTTTCCTATCAACGCGACCAAAAAGAACCCTGAAAATGTGGCCATTTATGTCATGGGGTTGGATATGGGACAAATATATGTTGTTATTCATTTGTTTTACTCTTAATATTTATTCTCCCCCAAAGTTTGCCGCTGTTTTAAATAATCCACTTTAGAACATGACAATTTATCACATATAATAATTTTCCAAAAATTCTGCAAAATTACGTCGCTTGACTTGATTTCTAAAATGTTTCTTAATTACTTCTTTAACTTGCAGATTAGCGTAATGTTAATTGTTATCTCTAAAACGATTCCTTGCGGTGAGGACTATAAGTGCCAAGATGCATAGTCATCAGAAATTTGTAGTATGAGGCTTTTTTCAATATACAATATATCCTCAAATTAACAACTATACTTGATGGCTTATTTTTTATCGATTTCTATCATATTCTATTTTCTTCAGATAATAAAGGCACATCAATTTCATTTAAATGTTTATAAAGATAGTTTGACAAACCTGCTATCTCTTGTAGCTGACATAGATTTGTAATTATTGTAGTTCTAACAAAACTCACAAATCTATTTAATTAATGGTAATAGACCATACAACATTTTAAACGTTAGTGTTTATCGAGTAGTAACTGAATAAACTTGTACAACATTTTTTGAAACTTCGCTCTTGTATCAAGTTGAATAGACCTAACAAAAGTAAGTGATAAATAAACGTTTGGTCATTATTATTAACCATGAGACCGTATTGTATTATCCAATAGAGCAGTGGCATGAAGAATTTTGCTAATTTGGAAACCAGCGATTTTTAACAGATGCCAAATATATATAAAATTATACCAAATGAAAAAGCAAAAACAAGTAAAGGTATTAATATTTATTTAATAAAAGAGCACTCAAAAGAGTTTATGATATCCAGACGGCCTATCTTTCAATTATCACTTCTGAAAATTTAAAATATTAATCTTTCAAAAGTAGTTTCAGTCGAAGTACATCTCATAATATTATAAAACTTTCAATTCTTTTGCTGAAACCGTTAAAGCTGAAATGATTAAAAAACTACAAAATCTCAAAACACGAGGAGAAAAATATCCTTTTCGATATTCAACGAATGGATAAAAGATAAAAATATTTAAACATAAATATTCATCATTTAGCATTAAATTAGTCAAAAGACTATTCAATTGAATAAGTTATTGTTATGATTTTTCTGCTGATTTTTATGGATGTTTCGTTTTGTTTATATTTGATGCTAGATAAGGAGACCTAAAATAACTAACTGATGTTAGTGCTGCTATATTTTTTCTGCCAAATAAATGCCTGATAGTGGTAACTTATAGGATCTATTTG
Organism: Druceiella hillmani; assembly: GCA_039881145.1. Lineage (NCBI taxonomy): Eukaryota > Metazoa > Arthropoda > Insecta > Lepidoptera > Hepialidae > Druceiella > Druceiella hillmani. Next base: position 40,149,477 of record JAYKKI010000009.1, on the reverse strand, counting down.
ATTTTCTAGTCTGTGTAATACTATTTAAAATTAGGACAACTATTATTCATATTATGTAATTGCAATATGTAGGTTAGTCCTAAGTCACAGAAGTAAACTGTTATCGACGTGTACCTATATTTATTCAAAGTTTCTAATAGATCAAGTAAAGTACTTATTTGTAAAAAGTTACTACATAGTTAATACTTACATACATAGAACTATTTTTTAAATGTAGGAAAATTATTCATTTTGTTTTTTTTTGTTAATTTTTACATAAAAACACCATTAATGTTTATTTGATTTAATAAAAAATATTCCATAATTATGGTACTTTTATTAACATATAGATTTTGTGAATAATAATTAATATGAAAATACTGCGGGAAAACGTTCCGTCAAAATTCCCTCGGAAAAAAAAGGATGCGGGATTGAAAACCCCAGTCAGGTGTTCTGAAACTAAATTTAGTATTGTGTTTGAAATATAGTGTAGTGTTTATTATCACACTTGAGTAAGTAACATATTGATTTGGCAAATACAGCAGCCTTTGAATTAGAAGAGTGTTAAATGTGGCTCTTAATGTTTTACGTAAGCATCATATTGCAGAGAATTTGCTGGGCGTTATCGCCCTATCAATAAATATTAATAGAAAAAAATATATCACAACAACAATAACTGTAGGTACAAGCCAACACATTAGATTATTACCCAAATTATTTGCTTGTCTGACATCATAGGCTAGCACATTGTAATGATAATGTATATTTGCTGTATCTGGCGATTTTCTCAAAAACGAAAAGCAAGAAAAAATTATGTATTACTTCACAAAATTATCTTTCTACTAAGATTGAAAAGATTATCATTCTTTCTTTATTTTAGATCATAACAGTATAACCCTTTGCCGTTACCTGCAATAACTGAAATAAAACGCCGTGTGCTACCGTCAAATTTTTGTACCATTTGGTGGCATCACAATATTTAAGGCTTTGTATAATTTGTATCAATTCTTTATAACAAAAAGTGATGAAAAATATTGCATGAATATTTATAGGATAGTAATTTTTTCGCACATCCCTCGTACTTTCGAATAAATATTTTTTTTTAATCTCTTTCAAAACTCCGCGCAAAATAATTATATCTCATAGTGAATATATTTGGCGTTAATTTTGTAGAAATTCATTATTGATAATTAAATGAAACTACGTGATGTAGTATTATTTCTACTTTCTTTAAGTTCTTTACCACGATCTAGGTTTCGTTGTATTACAACATCTTCAGGTAGGCTATTAGTAAAGATTATCTTTGCTAATAGCTCACCTGAAGATATTGTAATACAACGAAACCTAGGTCGTGGTAAAGTAATTAAAGAAAGTAGAAATAATGCTACATCACGTAGTTTCATTTAGTTATCAATGATATAGCACTTAGCCTGGATTATTTAGAATAATAAGAATTTTCGATTTTATTTAATTTTTAATTTAGGATTCCAATTTATTTATTTGAAACTCCCATTTGTTTTTAATAACAAAACAAAGTAATCACTCAAAAATAAAAAAAAACATCACAATTTTATAAAAATAAGCTTATACCTATGTGGCGTAATCAAGTATTATTTGTTTTTTTCTTCATAGGTAAAAAATGTTAAATTATTTTAATTTTGGTTATGTCAGTAGAAACGTTAAAATCTCAGGTGGACTTAAATGTAAAATGTCTAAGTAACCTAACTGACTTATTGTCTTTGTTTCTGCTTGTCGGTCTCTCCACATAGGTTGTAAGTTTTAGAGGAAAACCTACAGTTGCTGCAATTCGTGCAGTTAACTCCACGATTAAAGAAATATTCACGGTTTATGGCTATTAGAAAAACATTACAAAATAGTTGTGACTAATTGATTAATGTTTTGAGGCTGCACATTGTTCCATTTTATTAGTAAATAATTGTCATCACTGAGCACATAAATATCAACCAATAACAAACACGTGAATTGTATAAATTGGTTTGAATTTTAATACTTTTAATCGCTTTTACCGAAACATGTACTATCGAGGTCATCAAGTGACCATGAATCCGTGTAAGCAATTTATTTAAGTCGCGATATGCCAGTCGCCATGTTTACGCATAAAAACTTTATTTCTAGAATGATCACTTTGAAACAAATTAAACTTGCACTTGAATATTTCACAATTATTTCAACGGTCTTAATATATTTCACTTGCTAATACATTAAATTAATAATTTTTCAATATATTTAAATATGCCATATCGATTTGTAAAAACCTATTTAATTAATTTGTGGATGTACTTTAATTTTCAGAGATTTATACTTTAATTTTCATTAGATTTTTTTTATTTCGTCTGTCATCGTTATTATATAAGTTATACCAATTAAAAGGTAATCAAATACATAAAAATAATAATAAAACTGCAAGAAATTTCGAAGAAAGAAATAAATTTATTCATGTGGTTCTCATAATGTTAATGGAAAACATATTTTTGAAATGATTCTTCTTTTATTTCTATGATCGAAAACAATATCATCCGGAGTTATAAAGTGTAATTAAGTCATTTTTTTTCTATCACAGCTCGATATCAACTAGCTTCCGAAAATAAAAGTAATCAATATAAATCAAAGATCCTCGTCATATTCCAGAGAATTTGAGTGAAAATGGCCTTAAGTATGATTGCCCTTAACGATTTGATTCCAGTAAGATACTAACTAATGTTTTAAAATATTCTCATAAATAATCTTGTAAATACTTTTCAGTAGCTAAAATATAATTTTGCCTCTTTTGCATATATATGTTATGTGTATGTGATAAATGAAACGACATGAAACGACAACAAAGGAAAATTAAATTTCATTCACACTGCAATAGAACACAAAGGTTTCTTTGTGAATTTTGCGTTTTTTTATGTTTTGAATTTTGCGTTTATTTATGTTATGAAGAAGAGTTTTTCTTATCGTAATCATTTCCACCATTTCTCAAATTCCACCATTTTTCCACCATTTTCACCATTTTTTATTTCCACTATTTTTCCACCATTTCCTCAATTTCCACCATTTCAACCATTTCTCAAGAGTATGAATTTTGCGTTTTTTATGTTACAAAGAAGAGTTTTTTTTTCCACCATTTCTCAAAAATTGTTTTCTATTTTCACTAAAATGATTAAAGGATTGCGTTAGCATCTAGGAGGAGTTTAAGGAAAGTAAGGGAAGGAGGAGGTTTTTTAAATAAATGTTAGTGAATAAGCATGAACCTTATTTAAATAGTCTATGCGTATGTATGTGTGTGTACGTACATAGGTACCTATTTACGTTTTGGGCTATTCATGTTTGTTGCTATTGCTCCGTACTTCAAGTTGAGAAAAGGCACCCCCACAACACCCCTCACTTTTGTTTACTTGTCTGTCACGTTCGATCTTCCCAGAAATATTGCGACGTGGAAACTTGAAATTTGGCTTAGCAATATATTTTATGGAATCTGATGTTTTACAATAGCTAACTTTTTTAAAATATGCATACAAGAATTAAGGAGATCCTCTCCGTCAATCAATTAGAAAAAAAATTATTTTATGTATCATGTGGAGTATTATTTTGGACAGTTTGTTATGAGCAATACAACAATTTTTCTTATAATGTTAAATCGCATATTTCAAAATACATTCTAAGAAATGTGCGAAAAGAGAGCATTATCTCCACCGCCTCATTTTTAAAGCTACTGAAACAAAATCATGAAAGAGTCTTGGTAAAACCTGATTAGAAAATTACAGGAAAATTGTATCATCCTAAATCTTACATTGTTTCGCCCATGCACTACGTTCTAACATCTGCGTGAGATATAATGGGCAATATATTTACGTTTTAAAAGTTAATATTTGTAATTAGCTTCATAAAATTCTTTATACCCTTAAATGTTTGCAAATTAAGTACACTTTCGTAATGTGAGTTCCACTCGTTCTCGATCGGTTTTATTAGTTATTAATATTAAAGTGTTAGGGGTTTAATAAAACACTTAATTTTCTGCTAAAAGGTTATTGATGATTCGTTATTACGTTATAGCAGTTATTGTCAAAAAATATTTGTCCGCTTATTTTTTTATTTTATATTTAAATTTAAAAGTTACTAAATGTCGTTTCGACAATAGATCTGGCTTTACTCCAGAGCGCTGGTTGACTATAAAATGTAATTTAATTAAAGTAACCGAAACGAACCTTTCTAAGTGCTTACCAAAATAGTATTGAGATTAAAATTTATGTTTCAAATTCGAATTATGCAATATGACAAAAAGTATTGATAGTGTAGATTTGTTAGCGAAATCAAAATTCGCTACACTCCAATACTGCCAAGAGAGAGAGTTAGGCCATACGAATATGTTTCAAACGCGTGTTTGTTATTAAGAAGCCTTCTGTATCACTTACGTAATGTTATTCTGTTCTCATTCTGTTTAATCACAGTAATACCAATTAAACTTGCAAATGCGTTCCGCTCGGAAATAGATACATAGAGTATTTGAAAAAACTTTTATGGTCGTATCACGAAGGGAATCTTGATTTATGAGGGGGTAAAACACAAAATAATAGCATTCCTTTAAAAGAGGTCCAGGAACCTCCTGAATTTTTTTGGTGAGGATTTCCTCTCAATAATTGTATCTTGCTCGTCCTCCGTCGGTTTATTTTTCACAGAATCATAGTTTCTGCAGTGTAGAAGCTATACAAATGATGTTTTGCAAGTCCATGCTTTATATGGAGATCTCAGTCAAAAGTAACAAGCAATTTTAGAAAAAAAATGTTACTACTCCCTGAAATTGGGCAATGCCGGTCAGATAAAACCATAAAGTAGTATTTCGTATTTATCAGTATTAATGAAAATTGTTGTTAAACTTATCCAAAATAATTTAATTTCAAACATTTCCATAATTTTCTGCAAATAATTTTACCCTTCGTTGGATAATTAAAAATGAGAAAGAAGACAAATTGTGCATCAATTTGAAACTTGAAAATTATAAATGACAAACGAAACCAAATGAGTGCACGACAAAATAAAGTTATAAAAAAAATTGTACTTTGATATTCCATTCGTATTAATGTAGGAAAAAAGGATTTCGCTCCTATCTAAGTTTATAGGAAGGTGCATTAAAATTGTTTTTTTTAAATATTTTACTTTAAAAAAAAGCTGCAATATACTGACAGACGAACATATAAAGATTCCTCATAACAAACTCGAAAAGACGATTTCTCATATAGCAAACTCTAAAAAGACCAAATATTTATTAAGTACACACCTAATACATAAATAGCATTTTATACTTAAAAGCCTAGTCAATCGAAACAGCAAACTGTCGACTTAGGCAGTAGACAAATTTCAGGTGTTTAATATTTACCTTACACGTTTCTTTTTTTCTTTGTATTCATCTTTGTTTTAATAATAAAATCGTTTCTTTTTTTCTTTGTTTTAATAATAAATTGAATAAAAATGCTCCGATAATCATTCCACAACTTTCATTTATTCAAAGACATTGCATAAAAAACAGAAACAACAACAATATTTAATTACAAAACGATAATCTGGAATAATCGTGGTGAAAAATATTTTATTCTAAAAGATTTGTTATTTTTCAGAAGACTTCTAGCTTTCGGAAAGTACCATCGACGCCAAATTCTCCCGCATTGATACTGCCACCGACTCGCTTAGTCTCGTCTGACTTCCAGTTTTCAGAATCGATAAAGAACTGCCTGTTTTCCGGCTTGCAAAATTCTTTGTACCACTCGTCTGAAAAAGAGTTCATTGTTTATTTGTAATCATTATACTCGTCACGCTACAATATAAAATTGTAGGATTTGCTTTTCGAGAAATTTATGTGATAATAAAATTAATGACAATCTTATTGAGATTGTAATTAATTTTGTTATCACACATATGTACAAAAAAAAGGTCCGCTTTATACTGGGTAATATTTACATTTATTTAAAGCTAGTAATTATAATTTATAAATATTAAGAAGTTTGGTCTAAAAATGTACGTTCTGGCAAAATTAATACTACTTAAATTTCTGTGCCACCTTTTCAAAATAAGTCTCAAACATATTTAGATATTTTTCTCTCATGATCGCAAAACATTTCATAACCGGTAAAAATATATTTCAATTAAAAGAAAAGTCAACTGAGAAGAACATTGAATAATTTATGATACTTATTGTTTTGAGTACATGAAAAGCATACAGATACAAACGTCTCGTAGAGTACACGGCGAACCCACTGGAAATGCTCTCGGTATAATTTATATGGGTATCGCATGGGCAGTCAGGAGGAGATCAAATTAGCAATGAGTTGATAATATAAGCGTCTATTTCACACTCGATCGTTATATTTCTAGAAGAGAAAAACTGATGCAAGAATTATTTGTATTTCTAATTATGTGTATTTTTTAGCGACGAGATTCACTGTTCACCACAAAAGCTACTTAGGGTAAAAGTTCGGCTTCTCTGTTGGAAGGGAGTTTGTATCTCCATCGTAAAAAGGATGAATTTTGCTGGCAGTAGATATATGAATATTTAGTCCCATAATTGTTGTTGTTTGTTGTTCACACATAAACTAATTGCAAAAAAATGCCAAGCGCATCTTCCTGACACACGCTTGACCAAAGCCTGGCGCGGAACATTGATATTTAGAATAAGGTTCCTTAATTATCTATATCTTCTGAAATTTTTGAGACAAATTAACCGAAATATTGTTAGTTTACTTCATTAATTTCAGGAGATATAAATACTGATCTAAATTTGAAAAAAAAATAAAGATGGACGTATAAATATCGCATATCGCATAATTTTAAAATGTATTTTTTGCACTATAACACCCTAATACGTTGTTTTTAAAACAAAGAGCTACCCGTGACGACAAGACGAATTTTACGAAAAAATCTGTTTAAACTAATACTCCCTTAACTAATGGCATTTTGTTTATGTTTTTATATATATACTAAGAGCAAACCGCAATAAGACTTTAAGATTAAAGTCTAGTACGCTTCACGAAAAGATAATCATATTTATCTTAGCATTTACCTGCGATGTCGCTCACAGCTGGCTCACTGCCACCATAGTCTTTCGGTAAAATTGCCTTAGGTAATGCAGTGTACAAGTCCTCAAAAGAATCGTGTATTGTTATCCTATTAAATAACTCTGGTTTGAAAGCTCCCTTAAACAGACTCATGATACGACCAATAAATGAAGGAGCATTGACAAAATGAAGTCCTCTCAATCTGCATCCGTAACATGCCTGCAAAAGTAATGTTTAAAAAAAGAGTTTAAATCAACGGTTATTAAAAACATCACCAGATTGCAGAAAATAGGAAATAGCTGTAGGTGATAATTAACAGAAGATAGCTAATGAATAATGACAATTTTGAATACGTCAAACAGTCTCTTATAGAATATAAATAAAATAACAATGTTACTTTCAAACATTCAGAGTTCGATACTCAAATGCTATTAAAAATTCCAAAAACAGGTTTTGATTAGTACTCTCATTGTTATTATTTCGATAATTCTACTTCAATATCTATTCCATCTGTCAATAGGGACACATGAATGACGAAAACTGAAAAGTATTTAAAAGACTTCCTCAAGGGGATTAAAATAAATAAATATTGCATTTCCTGTAATTTTTCTACGTGAAAAATTAGGAAAATGCCCCGTATTAAGATATGTAAATCATGAAAAATAAATAAAATAGAAAATAATAGTATTATAGGCTTTATTTAACGGGAACAAGGGATAACATGCATGCATAAAATAGAAAATATTAGGTTGACCACTGATAAATACACCCTCTCATTTCATAGAGTTATTTAATTGTTTATATGCAATTGATAAAATTCATCTTCATTTATATACATAAAATCATCGTAGGGCTTTTGACGATAGATAAATTGGGTAAGTTGGACAATGATAAAGATAGTCTAAGACTGTGTAGGGTTTTTTTTTAATTTTTATAATGCAAATAATTAGACAGGGAGTTAAACGGAAAATAATCGAAAGGCGAAAGTTCTGGAGAGTATGGAGATGAATAACAGTTCGTCCAAGTAAAAGTATGTTTTAACGAGTAACACGTTTCCAAGTGGGATCTCGCGCTACCTTGTAAAAAATACATTTTGCTTTGAACAGCAGGTAATTTAATGGCGAATTTGCTCACTTTTTTTTACTAATTATTGGCGGTAATTATAATATGAGTAGGAAGAATATTGCTGTATAAAATTATATTTTTAACACACAATGTATTTAAAAAAACCTTTTTGTTAATATCATATTTTGTGTAGATACGCGCTTTTCCCTGCTTCTACACACCGGAGCTTACGCGAAAAATTAACCGCTTGCCATTTCTTATAATAATATTCTTAAGCTAGTGATGATTAGTACGATGAGTATTTAATAGTTTCATGCACATACTAGCCCTATCATGAAGTTGAAGGAGTGTCGATATTTCCACTTTTTTCAAAAACACGTTAAGTTATTTTTCCGTTCCAGAAGGAAAGCTTAAGAATAGCTCTGTTAGATAATGAGGATTTAACCTGAAACATCTTTATACAAATATTTTACGGGCTAAATAAGGTTTTTTTTTTAAAATAAAAATATTTTTTTTTCTTTTGTATGTGGAACCATGGCTTGGTTGTTTTATAAAAAATACACCGTTACTAATCGATACTCATGTATTGCGCATTGCTTCATTCGATTTTCGCCCTGAACGGAATTTATGAAGCAAGTACCCCTAAGTTCTTTACGTGATATTTTGCAGTTTTTCTCGCCAAAACTTAGTTTTTAATAAAAGAAAAGATTGATCACTACGCTTTTTTTATACAAAATGTATTACAAAAATTGCCATAGTACTCTTTAAATCGTGAGCAAAAAGTGGCGGATTTATTAATTAACAACCTCGTAAATTTTTCTAGTTAAAATTAAATTTAATCAAACGCTTTAGTGATCGATCATCGCTAAAGCTAGCCATTACATACCATAAACGTCATCATGCTTCTCCAAAATGTGGGCGTCCACGTAAGCATAACAGGTAGAGTCACTTTGTTGTAGTCTGCAATAACACGGACACCAGCTGCGCAGTCGTTATGCAGTAGGTATTCAAGTAACTGTTTATTTAATTACCAATCAAATATTTTAATTTATGTGCACTTAAATATTAAAATGCGATGCATGACTCTTGATTACCGATTTTCACAATTTCTGCAACATGAACTCTGACGAAAATACGAAAGAAACTATATTTATACGGAAAAGGTTTTAAACTTAAACCAAAGATTTGGAGGAACGAACGAATTTATCAAACGAAGAAATCATTAAAATATATAAAAAATATTATGTTAATACTTGGGCTAAAACGGAAAATGAGATGAAATTTTTTTTACCATAGCACCCTAATGGCAGTGTTATATTTTTTGGAATACCTAGTAGGTTCAAACGAAGCTATAAACGTTCTTAGAATAAAATTGAAAAAATAAATAAATTTTCATTTTCATCTTCGGTAAAACAAAAATGAACACAGAAATAACATTTCGTTTTCTGCAATATATTAAGATAAATCCAATTAAAAAGCGATGACAAAAAATTCTATTGCTTTTTTGATTAGAATTTTACTCGGTTGTACGGCCTTTTCTACATTTTAAGGTTAGATGGCTTACTCATCCACACTGTATGAGAGAAACCAAAATAAATTTATTTATATTTTTGACATATATAAACGTATTAATTGACTTTTTGTCGAGATGCCATAAGCGTTGTTAGTAAACATATTAAAATTGAATTTAAGTCATTTTCCTTTTAAGAGTGATTTTGTTTTTGAAAAAAAAAAATAAAAAGAGAAAATTGTGTTATTTCAAAAGTGCTTTCTTTTCATGTATGAGCTACTTTTGTATTAAATTTCAACCCGATTAAATAATATATGTAGTTAGCATCTACAAATTTCGTTACATAATAGGTAGGTACTTACCTATTTATAAACTTTCAAGGTAATCTTCTCGGGATCATAATGTATAAAAACAAAAAAAAAAGAATTGTTTGAAAAGGAAGTGGATTAACTTAGATAAATGTAAATAGAATCAGGATAAAAAGGCTAACCAAAGAGAGTTGAAATAATAATAGTATGATTACGCGTAAAGTAAAAAGGCCCTGCCTTGAGTAAATATTTTGAGCGTTGAGTAAATATTTTGAGTCTCTTTTCCCATTTTCATTTAAAATAATTGCATTTAACTTAAAAAATTTAGTTAATATACAGTCGTTCAGTTTATTAGGGTAAGTTCAGAAGGAATCGACTCTCTTGCGAGAAGAATGTTTTTTAACTAAGAAAAAAAATAAAGATAAAAAAACCTTCTAAATAATGTGATGTATTGTAATAAGACTAAATAATGGATTATTATAGCAACAATATATTAAGCCGTATACATGTATTCGCCAAGATTCAGCAGTGATTAAGATCCTGTGCAGTGAAGAAAAAATTGCGGCAAATTATCCAAAATATGTTAGTTCTTTCACTGTGGTGTGACAAATAATTTGTGTACGGAAACTCTTAACGAAATTATGGAAAAACAAATTGTAACGTAAAATAAATGTGTTTGTAAGTACAAATGTCGAAAATGGTGATATTTTTACTGTTAATATAATTTATACATACATTTTCATAATCAGTCACTTCTGAGTATTCATGTCACCGTACATATTAATTCGTAGTGGAAAAAGCCTTTTTTTCATGAAATATAACACATTGGTCAGGTAGGGAGTTGTAAGTGTTTGTATATATTTGTGTATAATAAACATATTCTTTATATGTAATTATGTTAATATAATTTACCCACCATATTTGTAATTTTGGCGTAATCCACAAGGATATATTTCTCAGGAGTGTTGTCTCGAAGTTGTACGACTATGATCCTTGTATTGTCCGGAGCCAACTTTGGTAGCGGTGTAATATTACTGAAAATTATTCTTTTCAACTAAGTAATAATTTTAAAACGATCGAATAGCTTCATAAATTAAATTATCATTAAATAGTTGTTATTAGCAAGGTAAAATTGCGAAAAATTTATATATTTTTATTGCAATTTCAGTTAACGTCTCATTGCAAAATGTGATAAGAAACTATTCCGTAAACGATTACACGTATAGAAAAGCCTTAGAATCATCGCTGTAATTTTTGTGTAACATTTATTTAAATCTCTAGTGATAGTTTCTTTAACATTTAATAATTTTGGAGATATTGGGGGTTTACGTGTGGTTTTATTTTGCACATTTTCAGCAATATATCTGAAACTACGTTAAATAATATTTTGAAAAAAAATAATTTTGGTATACTTTAAACTCCCAGTTTCAATCAATTTCACTATACTTTTAATCGATTCATGCTGCACCAAAACTAAAAAACAATTATTTCAAAATTTGGTATATATATAATACTTTCATAATTTAATTGATAATTGTGCCAAATTCCAATTTTCTAGGTAAAATTGCTGTGTGAGAAAAACGGCTATGTCAGCGGATGGACAAACAAGTTCCTTTTTGTTTTCCTTTGAGCTACAGAACCCTAAAAATTAATGCAAATTCATCATAATCTAATAAAGATACACTTAAAAAGAGAAAATTGTTGGAAATTCCAACGAAGCTGAATTTTTGCGAAGGCTTAATTTTGATGTGTCTTTCTTCAAGGTTAATGTATCATTATATCGAAAATAGATTTTGGAGTATAATAATTCGAGTTGCGATAAAAAAGAATAACCTCTTGAATCTGAGCTATCATACGAGGTACCATAGAAACGGCCTTAACTAGGCAGTTATCATTCTATACTGTACATGCGCAATAGTTTAAAAAGATGAATTTTTTTGTCATTAACTCCGGAAATACTTTTCCGGTTATAAAATATTATGTCATTTATGGATCAATAAGAGTAATCTATAATTTGTATACCCAAATAGATTTTCTCTATTTTTTATAGGACATATAATTTAAATTTTAGTACCGTAACTCAAGGGCCAAACGGATTTCCGAGTTCGGAGATATATCGTTTTATTCGTTTGTTTGAAAATAACGAAGTAAAAGAAAGTCCTTTGCCAATTTCAAGCAGAGTTATTTTAGATTTAATAAGCCTTTGGAAGGTTACCTACTTACATACGTACAATACATACATATCCACAGACACAGATGTGACCCGTAATTATGCACTAACATTTCCTTTGAAGGTACCTTTCTTTTCTTATTTCATTGTTTCCGCTTAGACGCTAGTCAATACTTTTATTATTTCGATGAAAATGTAAAGGCAGATCTTTCAAATCTTATTCATATATAATTTACCTAGCACGCGGTGGACTGGGATTAAACGGGCAGTGAATCATTTTTACACTTTCTTTCAAAACGAAAGCCTGAACGCCACTTTTCTAAATATATATTCGATGCCATTTAATACGAAATTGACTAGAAATAGCATTATGTAAATTTTCTGTATATAACGTGAACCTTTTTGGAAATCCGTAGTTTAAAAGAATTTTTGAAATATATTATTTGCAGTGTAGCGGAAAATGAAGTTGACCATGCAATACATCAGCCATATTAACGCATAGAGCATTGTAATTTTTGGGGCTAAAATGCAAAAAAAAATTAATAAATATTGCGGAAAATATAATAAGTATGAAAACTTAATTGCATAGAAAGTGTTAAAAAGTATACCTTTTATATTACATATATTATAAAGTACTCTCTATGCTCATATGCTATGCCTTCCCGGTGGGGCAAAGGGTATTCTCGATGCTTCGCAATAATAATCGATCTTGTAAATCTTTCATTATTCTATTTGAAGTCATGACTGTCAGTCGGCTATCTTTGCACTTCCCTTGAGGATTTTAATCCAAATTCTGTTTAAGAACATGGATTAGTGTAAAAAGAGGGCCTAGTGAATGTCCTTGAATCATTCTAGCAAGTCTCTGCTAGATACTTTCTTGAACCAAGATATTCGGAGAATATATCTAAAGAAACGTTCGATGTAATCTCTGTGTGAGGTTTTGTTGCCTTTCACGTCCCGCACCCATACAGCAGAACGGTCGTATTGTTGGACCAGAATATTATGAGTTATACTCTCCATAACAGTTTAGGGGATTACATAAGATAAGTTGCGCGTAGGCTGCCCTGCCCATGATGATTTGCGAAAGATGTTCTCCTCAGTTCCTCTAATCTCTGACAGGATACGATTTTAAAGGACAGCTTCCAAAAAATATTGAGCCAACAGTAATGGATGCGACAGTAAGATAATTTCTAATATCATATATTTTAAACGTGGACGTAAGTAATAACTAAGATTTACAAATGATTAAAAAACTCATTGCGATTCATAATGTCCTTTGTACGGAATCATTTGTGTGCGAGTTATTAAAAGGCGGATTTATTTTACTCGCGTTGCGCAAAGTTTGCATCCTACACTCAACCATAATAGTTTAACCATCTGATATGGGATGAAAACAAAATTGACAATATTTGACTAATTTTAGAACTAATTCTGGACACTTCTCTCACTTTGAATATCGAATTAATTGATGTAATTATTCAGGAAACAAAAAGCATTCTAAAGGCATTTAAGAGAGAAGTTTTAGGCATTATGGACTCTTTGATTAAAATTGTATATCATTAAACTTTAAATAATACAATTAACATATCGTATGTAAAATTTGAATACTGATGCAAACGCGAGCGTACTTTGTGCCCTTACATGTTAATTATTTTAAAGCGGCGATAGCGCACGCGTTCTTGATAAGCAAAAATTTATTTTTACGCGATTTCATTTTATTTTTTTGATAAGTTTAAACATGGATAGTTTTCAAAAAAGTCTATAGCATTATATATAATATTACTTAAGGTAAAAGTAACTTATGATTACACACTGTAACTCTAAATTTTTGTTTCATAATTTTTATATTGAAATTAAGAAATAAGTATTTTTGCCAATAAAGTCTACCACCTTAATGACCAATACGGTCCAATAGGATACATTACAAGCTATATATTGTTTTAAAATGTCTCTAAAAGTAGCTCCTCATTGACAGCGAGAACGCCAAACATGGAATAAAGAAAATATGGTAAAGGCTATTCAAGGTGCAAGAAGCAAGAAAATGGGTACTGTAAAACTTCTAAAGCATACAATATACCTACAACTACACTTAAGCGTTTCATTGTAAAGAAGAGGAATCTTTGTAATCAGCTGTAGTTTTATAAACTACTAAGAAAAATAATTTTGAAATAAATAATAATAAAAGAATAAAAAATAATTATTTGATACGTTTGAGAAAAATCTTGAAAAGTACGTATGGAATATGGAAGATAAATGATTTCACCTGACTAGAAAATATATTGTTCTACTTCCTACAATATTTCAACAAAAAAGAAGTCGTCAACTGCTCATCAACGGCACTCCACTTAGAGCTTTTAATGAATGGATGGCATTCCTGAAAAGCAACATTTACACAAAATATTTGGAGAACTTTTTAGAAACAAAGCAACCTATATCCATACCTCCGATCTTGATCTTTTTGGATCATCATACTGGCAATACAAGGAACATAAAAGTAATAAAACTTTCACGGGAAAATGATATTAAATTTTCGTTCATTCTTCTACATTTCTGTCACAAAATGCAATTTTTAGATAAATCTTTCATGGACCTACTAAAAATGTGGTGTTGATATTATTTCGATATATCCACGGAATAAAGTAGATATTTATTCCGTGGATATATTTAGGAACTGCTTATAAAAAATCTCTCAGCAGACCATAAAGGTAAGAAATAGTGTATGATAAGGCGCACAGTAAATCACTTTTAGATATTATTCCATCCATACCTACCAACGTGGTCTAAACTAACTTTAACACAGTATTTTGTTTCTCCAAAAGTAATTAATATATTTCTGTAGGAATCCAAGTCTTTCGTTATCCCTTTTCCATTGCCAATTGAAGCACACTTGCTTCTATTAATAGTGTTAATTCTTTTAGTTTCTCAGAATACCTAAAACCTTAATTTTAATCGTGCTTCTTTTTCTATAATTATCACGTAAGTTGGAACCTACAATTCATAAGCGGATTCTATTCATTGACTCATTACTATGTAACTAGTTGTATCGTCATTTTCCTACAGGGAATGTGATATTTATGTTTAGACTGCTCTTTAGTTCACAATCATAAAATTATTGAACATAACTAACTGCCATTAGTAAGTTTGGTACAAATATTTTTGGAATTTGCATTGATAATTTATAATAAAACTGTGACAATCGTGTTCACCCAGATAGTCGTAATATATGTTAAAGTGCGAGTAATTCTTACCACATTTCAAAAGCTGCTTTAATCTTTGGATTAAAAGGATCGCATGGCATGACGTAATCTGGTAAGAGTGACTTCATGGCAAACAACATATCTAACTTCCTCTTCGTTTGCTCCAAGGAACATTTTCTATTTATGTACATATTTTCGATGACTTTTCTCTCTGTAACTCAAAAAGACATATTAAGTGATACAAATAATTTACTCACTGTCTACACCGATTTACTGTTTCGCGTGATGCATTTTGTGTATGCTTTTTCAATAAAACGTAATTTACATTTTGATAAAAATTACTTACCCAATTTAATGTCGGGCAAATGTTTCTCTTTAGGGAACCACTCTATCACGTGGTCAATAGCTCCATCTAGACTATCTAAATCAGTGAGGCCCACATCCTCTCGTATGGCTTTCAACTGTTCCGATGTAAAGAGTAGCATAGGATGGCACTTGAAGTCAGCCATTATATCTGGAGCTCAGTCCTGATAGTGCTGGAGAAAACTAAATATATAATAAAACACATATGTTACATAACAGAGTGAATTCTTTACATGATAAATTTTTAAAAAGAGTAATTAATGTAAAATATAGAATGATAATTGAAGTCAAAAAACCTATTTAGAGAATTTTTATCCGTCTGTCTGTCTGTTAATTTATTTTTCATTCACGCAAAATTTATTGGACCGATTTTGTATGAAATTTTGTATAATAATAGTTTTTACCCTCAAGCAATACATATGATATAATTTTTATATGCATATTACAGATTAAAAAAAAACTGAATTGGTGAATATTACGATACTGGTACTGCCCACTCCATATATTAGCGTTTTTATTAAACTTTATTCGCATAAGTATATTGAGATGTTGTATAGCCAACGCCATCTATTAGCTTTTTTTTAAACTTTATGCTCGTGGATATTGTAAAAATAAATAAAACCTTAAAAAACCGAATCATAGTTACGATAATAATAATAATAATAATTTTCACGGGTCAGTTGGATTAGCAATGGTGTAATGTTTAGCATATTGGCGTTGTACACCGAAGTCATGGGTTCAATTCCCACCGGGCCGATTTACTTTTTCTTTTTGTAATGTATGATTGTCGTTTATTTACTTGCGTTATTTCTAAATATTACATTTTGATGCAAGCTGGTTTTGATATATAATATTATCAAAACAAATGTCATCCATCCAACCAATACCATCTATTAACTGTATTTATAAGTTATACGCTCTTAGAAATTGATGTCTATTTATTAGTTTATTAAACAAATCTATGTTGTGTCGATATTTATCCGTCTACATTTCCTCCGCTGTCAATGTTTCAACATGTGGCTGTTATTCTAAATAATAATCGTTAGTAAAGTTTGTATATTCATAAAATACATTTACATATTCACCTTCACGTAAAGGTAGAGTTCACGAGATTTTTGTGCTTATTTCTAAAATGATATCATCCAAATAGGTTTTTTGGCTGGATCTAGGTTCATTATAAGCCTAAGCTATAACAGGTACTGTACGTTAATATGTCTCATGATACCTTTTTCCTTCTTTACTCAATCTTCCTTTTAGTAATTGAGTCATAATATATTTTTACATTTACAACAAAAACATAATATGTGGGTTATTATCATATATTTTTCCATATAATCTTTTCAATATTTTTTCGGAAAATTTACGTAAATATTATATACTTATATCTGTAACTACGGATGTAATATTTATTTGTATATTTTACTATATATTGCTTGCGTAGAAAGCCTTTTGCAAGGAATTTTTATCCAATGTACTAAATTCTTATAAATTTATTTTAAATAAATATTTGATTTTTTGATAATGACCCAAAATGAATGAAATTATGCAATTTTTTAAATTATAATCAATAATTTTTAATTAAATTGTGGTGTTTTTAGTTACTAGGTCTGTTATATGCATCTATTTAATTCCTTCGTATTTTATATGTTTATTTAATAAATTGACTTGAAATCATGAAAAAAGTCATGAAAATTTAGCCTTTCATTGAACAACTCATGAAATGTTTAACCTTTCTTTACATCGTTATGAATTTGTACGGTTTGTTTGTTTTGTATTGGTGATAGCTCTGACATTAAACAAGAGACATGAGAGTTAAATTAAACGGTATTAGTAAGATGGCATCACCTTGGTGTATCTCCAAATCTTTCAAAAAAATTTAACATTAAATACAGCTAGGTTCACTTAAATTTAAAAAAAAAATTTGTAAATAATTTATTAAAATCGATGTTAGTTTCATAAAATTCTAACTAACGTAATCTTAGCATTAAAAAGGAGAGACGAATTGGTTTTTCATTTAATGGTTCTTTGAGTAATAAAATGATACTTTCCAAATTTTAACAAATTTTTCCTTCTCGTTATTACTTGCTTATGCGATATTTGCTCAGCAAATAATTTGGAGTCGTTGTTAATACTGTATATGACATTTGATAAGTTATATAGTCAATAAGTGTAGCAGAATATGTAATCTTAGCTATTTATCACCTTCATAATGTTACCAATCAATAATTCAACGAACTGACGGTAAACTTGAAAGACCATATCAGAATCCATCTGATAAGGTCTCTCAATTTGTTTTGGTAATCTGTGAAATAATATGTGGTCCTTCAGCCGTCATACTTCTTCCAGATTCGGGCGGTTACTGATACTGGGCGGGATCGTTATGATGCTTCAAATTATTTAAAATGACGATTGAATGTGCTTGCATTTATAAAAAGTAACACAATTGTGGACATATTCAAATAATAGATGGATGTATTGAATTCATCAACCAAAATGTAAGTGCTGAAAGAACGGATTATGAAATTGTACAATTGTGTGGTTCCGTAAAAATAATAATATATTTAAAGTTTAATTCTTTTTGTATTTTCTACTGTAAATTAAAAAAAAATTAAGTACTGTAATTATACATTTATGCAAGAATGTGATTCGGAAAAATAAAATAATTATAGTTTTATTTTTTTAATATTTTCTGCTCCCAAGTACGATATGTTTGGCAAGAGAGAAAAGCTTTAGTTTAATTAGATGTTTTTAACATTTGTCTGGAGTTTATTTCCATATTAAAAACCAAAAATATTTTAAATAGCTAATAAATGAACTGCATTGTAACAAAAAGAAAGGATCATCTCGACAAAAAAATTGTGTAACTATTGTGTTGATAACTACTAAACCCACCACCTTAGTACACAAATTTATTTGTTTTTTCATGATTGATTAATAAAATAAACTTTCAGTCATGTAAACACCATCGCTATCTACTACTTGTCTTCACTGTGTATACCGAAACAAAATTCCTTGCTTTTGACTTATAAATTTAATAACTTCAACGTTATTATGGTTAGTATCGTTAAAGATTTTATCATGTAAATAATTAGATAACAAATGAAACCTGTAATGGTCGGAAAGCAGGAGCTTTGGAGAATAAATGGGTTATAGTGAGAGTCTATTCAAGCGAAAGAATTTTTACGTGTCACTTTTGCTGTATGCGGTTGGTCAAGTTGAAAAGATATTAGTTAATATTGTAGTGAAACATATAGTTTCACTGTTTCCAAGAAATATGAAGTTGTTTTTCTTTCATGGTATGAGAGCAATAGAGTAGCTCTACCAAATAACATAAATTTATTTTTAGATCTGTTTTAATAAGGTTTAAGAGTTATTTTCTAAATTTAATGCAGGATATCGCCCTGGACTATCGTGGGAGTAAAAATGTCTTTCTTTTAATATTTGGAACCTGTGCTTGGCTGTGTTATAGGAGCGTATATATTTATCACAAATAAAAAAAAATGTCAAATGAGCGTAGCGCGTATCACTTCGTTACGCCTAAATCAGACACACACATAACCGCCCTTAGAATACTATCACTAGTTGTGTTTTGATTGCAGCGTGTTTACATAATTTTGAAACTTTGAAAAAATTTCGAGGTTTTTTTTTTACTTTTATAGAATCCAAACAGTTTTGTTTGCACATTTACAAATTAATGAGGGTAAAAAATTGCAAGTCTTTTTGGCATAAGAATGAAGTAATATTTTGGTGAAGTAATGTTACGTTCATTATATTACGAACCAAATTTTATAATCATTAGTTAAGCATTGATTGTGATGTTAAAACCGTTAATGAATAGTTAGTTATTAGTTAAAGCATTTTTAATTAGAAGTAGTAAATTCTTATCCGAAATATTGGTTATACTGAATATTTCTTATATCCATTTCCCACAAGTAGAAATATAGTAAATTTATTTGTAATATATTCCCTGATATCGATAATATTGTATATATAACATTTTCTAGACTATAAAAGTGCATCCGCGTAACGGTTTTGGTGTAATAATAAGAGACCTTATAGGTACTAGCATTTGCATAAATAAAATAATATGGAAGATTATATTACTTGTAAAATGTGGAATTTAGCGGACGTAAGGGTTACGTTTATTCCTGGCATGAGTAGTGGTTAACAATTTAAGAAACACTCGGAAACATAATAATTACGAATATATCTCCTTACTTCTATAATATGGGATCTTTCGTTGTGAATATATTATGTGTTATTTTGCTTGCTATTCACCCTAAACGTAATTTCTTGAGGAAAGCCTTTTCAATTCTCTTAGCGAAATATTTAAATTTTATTCGCAAAATTTCCACTTCTTTTTTGTTCTTTGCTCGCTAAAACTCAGTTGGTAACTGGTAAAATAGTGTTGGGGTTTTTATGTCCTTACTAGATATTTTAAAAAATTTTCTATTGTATTTCACGAATAGCTAGAAAGAGGGGTATATTAGAATTGCAAATATATACTATCTTAATAGATATAATAGCATTGCATAAATATCTTCACATCGAGAAACGAGAATATTAGTTTCGCAACAATTATGTGGGTGCATTGTTTTTTTTTGTTTTTGGTGACTATTTTTCAAGTATTTACACATTTCTTCGTATTTTTGGGAAGTATATTTACATTATATATGTGTTTTTTGCGGACAATTAAGTACGTGGCCGTAGTACTTTTATTTATGTTTTACTTGATACAAATTTTATTCTCATTAAAATACCTCTTTTTTCATAAAAATTAAGACAAATGGCCCTATGCAAACGCATTACGTTTTACATTACTTAAAGTAACGCATACACCACCCGAAGTTCTAATATTAAAATTCCATTAAAGCATTGAACATAAATGAATAAAAACTAACTGGTACCATAAAAACTTACAAGAGAAAGAAAATTAAATTCTGAAACGCATAAGTTTATTAATTTCAGTTTAGGCTCGTGGCTTCGTGCGAAATTATGTTTTTCCGAATCCTTATTATATATTACGTAAGTGAAAATGGCCACTGTGGGACTGTCTTTTGATTATTTTCTATTACAAAAGTAAATTTAGGATTTATGTATTTTTGAAATTCCTTTGCTGCCATTTTTTTAAAGGTTAAATTTTCTCCAAAATAGCATTTTATTTAAATAACGCGTTATATTTTCTCACTACCTGAACTTTCCATAATAATATAAGGGAAACGTAAACAGGTTAAGGACATTTTAAATTTTCCCCTCGGGTCAAACTTTCAAATATTACTTTTTAACCGCAATACAGATAAAGTACATATATTATAATATATGTGCAACAATAATATATTATTGTTATACACAATGACATAATTACATTGAATCAGATAAAAAAAATACAAAAGAACCGATTACTGTGAACCTCTCTACTATCATTTAACTATCCAATAGTTTTAGTGTATAAATATGCAGTACTATAAAAGAGTGATTGTCTACTAATACAAACAAATAATTATAATTCAGAAAAAAGGTCGAAATCAATCAATCTAAATTTTTATCACATTCCTATTTTTATAGGAACTGTATTGAAATTATTAGCTAAATCTATATGCAATGTTTTTGTTATATATTTATGTATAATAGAGTTGGAAAAAAAAGGAAAAATCGTGTATATTTTAATACGAATTGGTTTAATTTCTTAACGGAAATTACAATTAATTGAAAAGAAAATTGAGAGAAGTTAACATCCAACAGTTAATATCAAAAGTAATTACAAACATTGATTGGAATTTCTTAAAATTTATTAACAATAATATAGATGTAATATCAGTATCTATTTAAAAACTGACAAATACTACTTACCGACGTTTATCCAATGGTACAGTCAATCGTGCAAAGTATGAAATGGTTATTATTATTGAGAAATTATTGAGTAAAAATTAATAATTATTTTTATGTGAGGATTCACGCAGTAGGGCAATATACTTTATAGTTCATGGATTTCGAAACTTAGGCTTGGCAATGAAACAAAAATACGTGACGTGCAACATTTTATTGAATTTACGCAGCTCCATAACTAATTCTGTCCACACAAAACACCTGACAAATGCAGTCATGCCTCTACGGATGTCAGTATTAAAGAGATTGTACAGGTTCCTGAATACTAGTAGCTAATTTATTATTATTATCAGCGTAATCAGTTGTTTTTAAAATGAAATGGCGCAATTGCAACTCGAATAATTTAAAAAGGAAATTCGTCGAATAATCCGCGCTTCGGTAGGTACACCAAAAAGAGTTTAAGAAATAATTATTGCACTCAAAGAAGAAATATAGATTAGAGTATGTGAGTCTCTAAAAAGAAATTATTTTATCAAATAAAGTAAATGGTTTAACGTTACTCCAAATACTATTCCGAGCAATGTAAGCTTTCGTAATTGTTTTTCTTTTCATAAAGCATGTAGTAATATTTTGTTGATGGACTTCTAAAGAATTTATTATTGCAACGTTTAAATTTTATATAAGACGTCCGTTAATAAGATTCTTTTTGGAAAAAAATACCGCATAATATATATAAAGAACTAACAATGTTTATTTTTTAATTATACATATGCGGAGTGCCATAAATTTTGACTTAACAATTATAAAAAGAAAATAAAGACAAATTGCGTATTGACCAAAACGCAAATTATATTAAAATTATAATAAGAATTTAGAAATAGGATTAAAACATGTGAAATTCCATTTAGTACCATCAATTAGTCTGATTTAGTTCATCATATTCACTTCATAGTCCACTTTGCATAATTTTAGTTTTTTCTTGATGTTTTCCTTAAGTGGGTTTTTCCTTAAGTTTTTGTATCACTATATCAATGCACATATCTACTTTTTTATGACATCAGTAGGTACACAAAGTAACTCCCATCAGAAACATTACTGTACTTAAAAGTAAAGGCTAACGATCCACAGCATATGCCCATATTGGTACAAAGTCCAATAAAATGAAAGCAAATAGTGCCACGCAGGAAATATTCACACAAAATTTAGCAATAATATATTAATAGAGAAGCATCCACTACATGATTAACAAAGGATAATTTGACTAAATGCATGCATGGACACAATTTATTGGACAATCGACACAATCTATGCTATAAATAAATATATGTATATATATATATATATATATATATATATATATATACATATATACATATACATATATATATATATATATATATATATATATATATATATATATATATATATATATATGTATATATATACATACACGCATATGTTAACTCTCTAAAAATGGTTCCAGAAATATTAACAGTTAGAAAAATCGATCAAAATACAGCTCCAAAAATGATCCTATATAAAAATAGCTTTAGAGTAGGCCGCTTTTTCAGCCAATACTCTGATCATATCCAGTAACAAGAAACTGAAAACGTGGTAATGCTGCATAATATCTACAAATTTTCCTAAGGGAAGACTCAGAATAATCTCAATAATATAATAATAATACTAATATGTAATAACGATAATATTTTGTTGGCCAAACAATCATAATTGATAAAAAAAATTACAAGAAAAGAAAAATAGAAACGGTAACTTAAAAAGTAGGAAATTTTGACTTTAATCATAGGTCTGTCAATTTTTACTTTTATTTTCCCTTTTTGGATCTGATAGCTGATTGTAGAGTATTTTGATGCCCTGATTACAAATATATACTAAGATTTTCCCCATAATCCTCAGTTTTTTGGATATTCCCTATGTATGAAATTGCAAAAAAAAGCCAACTTTAATAAGTAAACTATTTATGTTAAAATAGAAAAACAAATACATGTCTTGAAAATATAAATACATTTAAATAACGTTAATGAATAAGTATCTTGTTTATTTTTCCAACGAAGCTCCAATTGTGAGATTTTCGCTTAAAAATCCGACTTGGATCATTTCGGTTTAGCAACCAACAATAATCTACCATCATCCTTTTATTCCACCTTCCCTGACAAGGACGTTCTATCTGTTTCAAATCCCGATAAAATATTTTGCCCTGCAAAAAATTGCAAAAAACGCACTCATTTACAGCTCCAAAGTTATCGGAAAAGTAGTCCAAGTGCGAATTAAGGAAATCAAGTTTAATGTTTATCAAACATCCCATTTTTTCCAAATTTTCAACCATTTTCTTTACAATTTTGACTTTTATGATTTTCTAAAAAATTGTCCACCACTTTCTTAAAAGATTTCCAGGTTTCTAATTCAATTTTACTTCATTTTTCATCGAAAGTCGTGTCTTTCATCAATTTGTTTACGTACGGGCCAACGAAAATAATTGCTTTCACTTTAGATTCAGATAGAGAAGGAAAAATTTGGTTCAGATATTTAAAACCTTTTCCTTCTTAATCTAGCACCGTCGCAAATAGTCTCATCATTCCCAGTTTTATGTGTAAAGGGGTAGCAAAACTTTTCCCGGCAGATTAAATTTTTTTTCACATTTTTTGATTCCAGGAACTAGTTCAGTTCTTGGTGGCCACTATTTCTTCGTCCAATGTTATTCTCTGTCTCGATTATGCCACTCGCAGAGAAAGTAAGGGCGTTTTGTGTAGCCAAATTTTTGACCCGGCAGCATATTTATAACCTTCAAATCTCCACAGACCATCCAATTCTGTTGTACACCTTTCATTTTATCGAACACATTTTTCGCATTACTTTTAAACATACAAAATGAGCGACTGGCAGTGAAGCATACTTATTGTCATTGTGTAAAAGCGCTGCTTTCAAACTTTGCTTTAATGAGTTTATGAGCAATCTCCACTTGTTCGCGTCATATTCGATGTTAAACATTTTCACTAAGCCAGGAATGTCTTCGCAATACACTAGATCACGATTTTCAGCAAAATGTGGTATAAAGTCTTTTTCTCTGTTACGATACCAAGAATATGAGATACCAGGAGAAAGCATATTCTTTTCCGAAAGTCTTGATCCGACGGATCAGCTTTTTGGCAGCCTTAGATCTCTCGTTAAGCAGTTCAGTAATGACTGAAAATAACTATGTTCCACGTACACTTGGTTCAAATTAAACTTCAGGTTGAGATATATCTTCGGCATCACTGATTATGTCTTCAGCTTGCACTATTTCAAAATAGGTGATGGCGGTACAACATTCGGGTCGCGATGCACCACGTGCTTTACCGATTACATCGGTGGATATCCCAAGTACTTTTTCATTTTATAATTGTAGCCTGTGGCCTTGCGATGGCAAAAATCACAGACTACGGTGTGATTCTGAGATTCTCTCCATAAGATAGGCGATTGTAAATCAAAGGTATCGTTCTGTCCTTTTGACCAGTTTCGAAGTTTACGAACGCATGTCACATAAACGTTATATGGGATCCACTGTTTGTTTTGGTTAACGATTGCTAGGCCAAAATTCATGTTATAAACGTTACTTATGAATTCGTTAATGTTATGTTGCTATTTTGCCAGCATAAACAGCCCACAAATATAACAAAATTTGTCCCGTGAGTTTAAACACTTTCGCAACGACATCTTCTAAGTGAGCGTTACGAATTGCATGGAAGTACTGATTTTGTAAAAACAATTATATTGCTATTTATACAACAATCTATTAATATACAGTCATTAACCCTTTTCAAACGATTAAATTAATTATGGTTAAATTAGTATTTAGCAAATGACTTAAAAATCTACATTTTTTCAATAATAAGAGTAATTGACTAAGTGACACTTAGTTAATTATGTTATATTTAACTAAGTATTTATGAGAACTTATTCATTATTGTCTACTGCAACCATTCAGTGTGTTTTTTGTTTAATAAGAAACAATTAAAATAAAATATCAGTTCTTGACTAGGTATGCCAAGGTACTTAAAATGCAACAAAAAACTATAAATAGTAAAGTGATGGATTTTTATAGTATTTTTCCCGCAATCAGCACCCCAAAATCAGTCATAAAATCTGAAAGAGGAAAACCATTGTAAACTTGTGATTCCATAATCCACGTACTTAACTCGGCGTGTGGACTTTTGACCCAAGTATAACTGTAATATAAACATATATATATCATTACGTACGTATGTATAATAATATGTGAAGATATTGTTTAAACAGAATTAATGAAGTCATGAATTTGCATAAATGAATTAGCAATTAATATTTGCACGCGCGCATCTGTGCGAGACTTGTGTCACCAATAGCTAATAATGGCCCTAGTACATATGTGTGCATATATACATATATATACATATATACATATATATATATATATATATATATATATATATATATATATGTTAAAATATAAAATTAAATTAGTAACATCAAATAAACAATGTAGCGACATCTATGACTTATGTGATTGTGATTATAACTATTGTCTCTGATATGTCAACCTTTTGTACATCACTATTATTAAGAAATAAAGTCTGTCAGCCATTGATTATCTAATTGAGTACACGTCGTTTTAATTTATAATAGGTTATGGGCCCAGTATCGCCCTTAGGAGAAAGTAAAAAGCATATTTATCAGTTAGCTAGCATAGGCATTCTGTAAATCGGTGTTAAAATTAAATTAGTAAAAAAAATATTCCGTGTTTCGCGAAGTAGCACGTGTTGTTACCATAATGGCGTCTAATTCTTTTCTCACTAACGTACCGAAGCTCAAAGGCCGAGAAAACTATCACGAGTGGGCCTTTGCAGTGGAAAACTTGCTGATTTTGGAAGGCGTGGCGAATACCATCAAAGCGGAGCCTACTAAAGAAACAGTCGAAAATGATGCGAAAGCTAAAGCAAAATTGATCCTGACTATAGATCCCTCGCTGTATGTTCACATAAAAGAAGCTTAATCATCAAAAAGCTTATGGACAAAACTAAAAATTATGTTCGATGATTCTGGATTCTCTCGAAGAATATCGTTGCTGCGCAATTTAATTTCGATCCGTCTTGACAATTGTGAATCAATGACAAGTTATGTTACGCAAATAATAGTAACGGGACAGAAGTTGTCTGGAACAGTTTTTTTTGTGAACGACGAGTGGATTGGCTGCTTTATGCTGGCAGGACTAACTGAAAAATACATTCCCATGATAATGGCGATTGAACACTCAGGGATCGCCATTACTACTGACGTAGTAAAAACGAAACTCATAGATATGGTCGGAGATGATTGTCAAGCCGGAAGTGCATTCTTGAGTAGAGGGCAGCACAGTCGACAGAAAAACTCTAAAGTTGGCAGCTATGGAAAGAATGACAGCAAAAATCATCATGGCGGCGGTGTTTTGTCTATGAACATGAATGTCAACAAAACGGACAAGGCGAATATCAAATGTTATCGTTGTAAACAATTTGACACTACAAAAACCAGTGTAATCAGTCAATTAATTATTCAGAGAAAACAAAGAAAACACACGCTTTCTCAGCTGTTTTTCTAAGTGGTAAATACGGAAAACATGAGTGGTATTTAGACAGTGGAGCGAGTGCTCATATGACACATGATGAAAACATGTTGCAAAACAGAATGTTTACATCCAGCATTAAGGAGATTATAGCTGCTAATAGGAGTGTTATGCCAGTTTTGTGCTCGGGTGATGTGGACATTGTAACAGTGACTCCAAACTCTAAATACAAGATTACACTGAAAGATGTGTTATGTGTTCCTGACCTTGGCACGAATTTGATATCCATTAGTCAGATGATTAAAATTGGTAATAGAGTAGAATTCAAGAAGAAGAGGTGTGATATTTACAACAAAAACAATGAATTAGTTGCAGTGGCGAATGAGATTGATGGTGTTTACAAGTTGTCTTTAGAATATAAGCACTGTCTGTTTACGTCTTCTGCGGCAGTAAGCGGTGCAGTATGGCACAGAAGAATGGGTCATCTAAATATAAATGACTTAAATGCAATGAAAGAAGGTGCAGTATTGGGATTATTATACGCTGACAAGCCTGTAATTAACAAAAGTTCGTGCACAGTGTGTTGCAAAGGAAAACAAAGTCGCTTACCTTTTGATCATACTGGAACACGGAGTGGCGCAGTACTGGATATGATACATGCTGATGTATGTGGACCGATGGAGACGGCTTCGAGAGGCGGAGCAAGGTATTTCCTAATATTTATCGATGATTATTCTCGAATGGTTTTTGTTTACTTCCTCAAAGCCGTGTATATTTAACACGTGAAGTTTACAAATACTTAAGGGTATTTAAAGCGATGGTTGAGAATCAACAAAGCAATAAAATCAAAATGTTTAGGACAGACAATGGCTTAGAGTTTTGCAGCGGGGAATTTCAGAATTTTTTTAAAGATGCTGGAATAATTCACCCAAAAACAAATCCCTATACTCCTGAGCAGAACGGGTTAAGTGAGCGAATTAATAGAACCTTAGTTGAGCGAGCTCGTTGTTTGTTATTTGATGCTAATCCAGAGAAAAAGTTTTGGGCAGAGGTTGTTAATACTGTTGTTTACCTCAGGAATAGATCGGTTGCATCAAGATTAAATAACAAAACACCCTTTGAGCTCTGGTTTAATTCAAAACCAGATTTAAGTTATATCTAAATATTTGGTAGTGAGGTGATGGTCCATGTACCAAAGGAAAAAAGATTGAAATGGGATATCAAGTCACAAAAACACATCCTAGTTGGTTTCTCTGAAAATGTCAAGGGATACAGAGTTTATGATCCCATCAAAAGATGTGTGATTACAAGTAGAGATGTGATCATTCATGAAAGTACTGACAAAAGTTATTCACGTGATAATGTATCAGTTTCAGTTAAGGATACTTGTGAAGAAAAATAATCGGAAAGTAGCGATGTTAGAGAACGAAACTACTCCCTCAGTCCAGGATATCACTAATTGTAAATATGAGAATGCTATATCAGATTTAGCCTCTACATTCCAGCAATATGTAAGCACATATGAAGAGCTAAATACAAGAGAACAATCTGAAGATAAAGAAGAGTCAGATCTAGCAGAAACAATGACTAAACGTATCAAAAAGAAACCTGAGCGTTATGGTTTTACTAATCTATGCATATCATCAAGCACAGAATGTGTAAGTGATCCCATAAATGTTGAAGAAGCATTGAATAGCTTGGACAAAGAAAAATGGATTGAGGCAATACGAGAAGAACTGCAAGCGTTTGAGGATAATCAGGTGTGAGTACGTGTTGACGAGTTGCCTTCTGATAAAACTTTAGTGCAGTGTAAATGGGTATTTAAAAGAAAAGTGAACAGTGATTAAAGTGTGCGGTATAGAGCGCGTTTAGTGGCTAAAGGTTATACGCAACGGCCAGGTGTGGACTATGATGACAGTTTTTCACCAGTGGTTAGGCATTCAACACTTAGACTCTTATTTGCTCTAGCAGTGCAGTTAAACTTAGATATTATTCATCTAGACGTTAAAACAGCTTTTTTATATGGTTATCTTAAAGAGGACATTTACATGGTGCAACCTGATATTTCTTGTGATAGAAATAAGAAAAAGATTATTGTAAAACTTAATAAAGCCATATATGGATTAAAGCAATCATCTAGATCTTGGTATGAGAAAGTTGAGCAATGTTTGTGTGAGTTAAATTTTAAGAAATGTAAATTGGAACCATGTGCATTTACAAAACTGAATAATGATGTTAAAATAGTTATTGCTTTATATGTAGACGATTTCTTTGTTTTTTCAAACAGTATGAAGGAAACAGATAAATTATTTTAGTATTGTGTTCAAAGTTTAAAATTAAAAATTTAGAACAAGTTCAAAATTGTCTAGTAATACGTGTTAAAATTGATAAAGAAAATAAGTTTATTACATTAGACCAAAAGCAATATGTAGAAGAATTGTTGAGTAAATTTAATATGTTAGATTGTAAAGAATGTACTACTCCAATGGAATGTAAATTGAATATTGAAAAAAATGAAACTCGTAACCAACAAATTCCATATCAACACCTGATTGGAAGTCTCATGTATTTATCAGTGCTAACAAGGCCTGACATAGCATTTAGTGTCAGTTTTGTAAGTCAATTTAATAAATATTATACTGACGTTCATTGGAATTATGCAAAAAGTATTCTGAGATATCTAGAGAAAACAAAAAAATGTTGGCTTAAAATATACTAAAGAAAAACCTGAACTCGTAGGATATGTTGATGCCGATTGGGCAAGCAATGTGGTAGATCGTAAATCTTACACAGGTTATTGTTTTTTAATGTCTGGCTCGGTGATTTCCTGGGAGAGTAGGAAGCAGAGGACAGTGGCTTTATCCAGCATGGTGGCCGAATACATGTCAATAGCTGAAGCATGTAAAGAAGCTATGTATTTGAGAGCTTTACTATGAACTATGTATTATACCAGTATTCAATGATAGTCAGAGTGCACAGAAGTTGGTGGCAAATTATGTTATAAATAGAATATTTATATAAGATACCATTTTGTTAAAGATGCAGTAAACAATAAAATTATTAACTTAAAATATTTGCCAACAACAGCTGTGTTGCCAACAAAAGTATAGGAGTTATTTTGTAGATGGTAGAAATTAAGACATTCTGTTTTTTTTGTAAATTTTTGTTAATTTACTTTATTTGCTGTAGTTGGGGTGTTAAACTATATAATTAAATTATTAACATCAAATAAACAATGTAGCGACATCCAAGACGTATGTGATTGTGATTATTACTATTGTCTCTGATATGTCAACCTTTTGTACATCACTATTATTAAGAAATAAAGTCTGTCAGCCATTGGTCGTTTTAATTTATAATATATATATATATATATATATATATATAAAAGTGTACGTGTGTGTGTTTTTATGTATACATGAACGTGTATAAACCAATGAAAGGTAACTACGACATTGGTTCAGGAAATTTCGCATTGCACTCGCCAAACCGTCTGCCCAGCAAACACTGGTATTGCCGTTTGCGATAAATCCAAAAAGTCACAGTCTAATACCCAAAAGACACGTGTATATACTGAAAAAGAGGTTACACAGGGGTATAAATATGGACCATATTTAACATCATTTTGTCGTAAATAATAATTTTAGTTGACTTGTTATTTTGAACCATTATGAAAACCTAGAAACAAACTCAAGCGTTTTTAAAATTTCTCACTTCAAATGAATTGTTTTAAAAAAAATCCGCAGGCAATGCTGCTTTTGCTTCCGACAAGTCTAATATTTTCTTAGGAATAAACATTAATGCATAGAAGGTTTTATCTCTTCTTATTAAAGCTAAATTGAAAAAGCTTCAATATTTGTTAATGAAGAAATTTAATAATAATTACCTAGCACGCGATATTTTAACATCTTACCAAAACACTAACAGAGTGCCACCACGACAATTTTTCAATCCCAAAATATAAAGCCAAATACATACACACACACAAAGGCGCGCGCACGCACACGCACGCACACGCACACACATGCAAACGCACACGCATACATACGCATATATGTATATAATGTGGTTGTCATTGGCACTTTTTTGTTCAAAATAAAACGTTTATTGTTATTAAATAAGTATCAATCATGTATTCCTCCATGAAAAACTTCCATTTCGGATTCAATTATGCACGGAGGAAAATAAATAGTTAATAAATAGTTATTTTATTTTTATTTATAAATAGATTTAATTATGAAATTGTATAGTACATTACGTTAATAAATTGGAAGGTGCAGTGTAACAAAATAAATAATTTTTAGTAAAGTTTTAATTGATTTTGGAATATTTTCCTTTCAAAAAGGCATTAACAATAAACATTGGTATTTATGGCCACGTTTATTTGACGCTTGTACTTGTGTCTTGAATATTAACTTCAATGATATACGCATTGGAGACGCCCACATATAGAAATTAAATAATAAAAATGATTGATTATATATATATATATATATATATATATATATATATATATATATACATATATGTATATATATATATACACACACACACACACACACACACATATATATATATATATATATATATATATATATATATATATATATATATATACACATATATACTTATATTCTACATGAAATTAAAGTATATTTCGTTACTGTTTAGACTTAGTTGATCTTAAATTATTAAAAAAGTTTTTTTACCAAAAGTATTAAACCACTACGAATGACACTTCTATTGATTTCAATTGACAAAAAAATCACCGAATATGAACTTTTCAAAGGAACCTTATTACATATCTTCGTCTACTCAGAAACCTTTGATTACTGACAAATATTGATGCGAAAGTAAAGGCAACGTAAATTGGAAACAAAATAGGCTAATAAACCGTATCTGGATGAGAATTAGGGAGGATCCAAACCCAAACTACACTAGTGGCTCACAGATTATGTACCCACGACTCCCAAGTAAACATGGCACCGATATTTGTCACTTCACAATGTTTGCCAGGAGCGAAAGTTGAAAGCAATGTATTTGTGCAGCGATGATATTCAGTAATATAGATGGGATGAGAAGTATTCCTATAATGAAACAAGTTGTTATGGACTATAGCGTAAGTTGGATTTAAAACTGTTATAACACTGTTGCCTGAATATATTATGGTATCTGTAATTAACCACATTTGCATTTATTGTATTTTGAAGTGACCGAAATAATAATGAGAAATAGACTCAGTTTACTCTATCATGACTTCTACTGCTTTAGACCGTTTCTCCCATTTACCTGAGGTCGGTCTTCCTTGGGTTTTTCTTTTTTGTCATAGTTTTATTCTGTGTTGGCGTCAATTTGGGCTTCTTTCGACCAAATGACGAGTAGTCTTCTACGTCTATGTTTATACGTTGACAAGTTTGGGGCAAGTTTCACCATGTGGTCGTCTGAGCCTCTTTGGATATGTCAATATCATCGGAGGTATTTTTTTTTAGTTTGTCTATTATCGGTGCGAATTTAAAGCTCCCTTTTATGTATTAACTTTTAATTTTATCTACCGTGTCTACCCTAAATTATTAAGTTGTAATTTTTTATCTCCCAATATTTTGAACCACACTAAGATGTAAGTCTTATAGCTGTTAAAGTTCTCTCAGCATCACCGTGAATTACCAAGAGTCATACGTTTGAGTATTGGGGGTATTGTACTCGGTTTGAAATGAAATTACATTATTTGTAATAAATGTTAATAATTACCAGAATTGTTAGCGCAGGAAATATGTAATAACCTAACCTAGTCTAAAGGCGGGAGTGTATATATATATATATATATATATATATATATATATATAACAACTATGACATATGAATCATCGTTATAGTATTCCTGCAGCCTTTATGGTGTATTCTAATAACCCAGTTTTTCATAATATGTCTTCTCTGTTATATCAATACTAAAATACGATGATAATAAATTTATCAACACGTAACCAAATAGCGATAAAAAAAAGCTTCTCTATCTTGTTAAGAAACTTATAACCGGAAATGTTTTAATTCCTTACTTATAAATGATTCTTTTAATTATGAAACAAAATATTAATTTAAAGTCAATTTTTCGGATTTTGAAGTTACAGCAGGTCACAAGAGATCGCTAGGGTCTTAAATTTTTAATAGGTATAAAAAGACCAGTGGAATTACGAATGATGGGGAAGGAAAATATATTCATTTGACTGAAATTCCATATTTGAATGTAACGTCGGAACAAATTTATAAAAATGTTTGTATTCAGTGATAAATATTAGCCCTATTAAGCATCATACGGTATTAGAATGTAATGGTACCTTTGATTTAATTTAATATAGCAACTCAATAATTATTGCATTAGCTTCATCATAAAAATATCTGTTGTTCTTTCGCCGAATTAAAATTCCAATACAGAATTGCCTTTTAAACGTGACTTATAATATTTTAGTAAGTATGTATACTAAAAAAATATCTTCGGTAAAACCAAAAGTAAACGCTGCGTTCTTTTCACTTTTAATGATATTATTTTAATATTGAATACCTTTTTATTCACATTTATATATGTAAGTAATGCAATATGTATATATCAGTTAATTTAAACTAATAATGATCCAAAAACAAACATAAAATATCCTCATCAACCACGCCTTTATTCAGGGCCAAATTAAAAACTTAAAAACAGCTAGAAACAGAAAGAAGAGAAGAAATCCTAATAATAAAAAAAACAATGTCATTTTTTAAACGGTGTTTTATAAAAAAAAAATTCTAAATGATGGCTAATTTTAAAATTATCTGAGATATAATTACTTCCATCTTCAAAAATAGGGGCTGACAACCTAGTCGGTAAGGAAGCTGTGCACAAACACAGTGTACAAATATAAGTCATTTCCAAGATTTGGAAAAAGTGCACAAACAAAATTAGCTCGAATTAGTATCTCTTCTTAAAAATATGTTTTTTATAATTCCTAAGATAGTTAAACAATGAATTTAAATAACTTTATTCTAGTGTTATGGAAACAAATTTAGTTTATCCTTTTGGATAATTTGTTGTATGAAAAGGAAGAAGGGTTTATTTTGTGACAAGTAGACGACTCTTTGTCCCTAATTTGTTGTCGCTGTTATACATTTTGTCTTGATAATTGCTAATTTGATAATATTTATGTATTACTACACAAAAATGTCGTAATATATTTTAGTCATACATAACATAATTCCGTATATATTAATATTTAACCTCATATATTTTAATATAATTTCATACTAGCTGTGCCTACGATTTCGTTCGCATATAATTAAGAAAATATTTTTTTTTCTCTTGTATATTGCTCCTCAGTATGTATTATTATATATTATATACACCAAATATATTTTACTATGATTTTTCTATCAACAAGACCGCGACTCTAGTATCAAATTATTAATTCGTGAAGAGTAGTAGACGGAATTATATTCGACGATTTTTTATTTTCAAACATTTTCCGTGGTGAAGTAACCTTTATAATTTTGTTCCATGCGTTCTTCTGTTTGTTCCATTTTTTAAATTGTATTACAAGTAAATTAAAATTTCATTTGCCGTTTTTCATTGTACCACTTCATTTGCGAAATTTGCCTTGAAGTTGAAGTGCAATATGTCCACAAGCTACAATTTTACGATTATAATAATTACCGAAAGAAACTAGATTCTAGTACTTGAGAAAAACATTTAAAAAATTTAAAAAATTAAAAATACTAAACCTACTTTAGCAGTATCTCAACACCCAGATTATGAATTTTATTTACTACATACACAAAATGTACATAGATATATATATATATATACATATATATATATATATATATATATATATATATATATATATATATATATATACATATATATATATATATATATATATATATATATATATATAGATATATATATATATATATATGTATATATATATATATAAATACATATATATATGTGTGTGTGTGTATATTAACATTTGGTTGACGTAGTTTGGTCATGCTTACAAGCAAGATAATTAAAAAAACATTTATTTCTTAAGTTACATTCTATCACAGTCTATTGTGAAATTATTTAATAATGTTTATTAAAAACTATTAGTTATATAAATAACCCAAGGTACAAATAATGTATGTTATGGAAATTGTTATATATTTCCTACTTACGTACGGTCGAAATAATGAAATTTCTACGTTGATACGTTGTTGTATTTCATATATAATCTTTACTTGGTAATACCGCCATACCAGTCCCGAAACAGTAATCATTTCTATATTTAATTACGTTAATAAATACGAATATACATAATTCGAATTTATTAAACTAGCTGTTAATAAATTTGAATAATATTGGAATCAGTTCTCTTTGAAAATAATATAAAGAATAATAATAATAAATTATTATTACTTCATTTGCCCTCACAAATATTCATACATAAAGTGTTATTTTTTGAATGTTAATTAAACGATTTAATGCGATATATGCAACTTAGTTTACTGCCGTTAGGATAGGCAAGGGTTTCTATTTTTTTCAAAATTTACAATGGTTTCGTTTTTTTTCCTTTTTAAAATACGGAAACCTTAAAAAAAACCCTCGAATCTACGTAGGGAAAGCAGAATACAGAGAATATTTCTAATTTTTGGAACAACATTATTAACGTTGTCCACTGTCACACTTGTTATTTTAAGTCACCTTCCAGCACGATTGTTCAAAAACACTGATGGAGAATTACCATTGTTCTCATTCCCAGTATTTCATTTTGCTGCAAATAGTACTTGAGAATTTAATACGTCGAGGTGTTAATTAATATTTGTGCACTTCATTGTTAATTTTTTCTGACAATTTTTTAAACATGACATCATTAATCTCGTGATCAAAAGTATCTCTCTGCTGTCGAGCGATGACTTCATGTATATAACTAAAGCATAATCCTTACTAAAGTGTTAACATATGAATTTTATTACGCTTAAGAAATAAAATTTTTTTTGGAAATATTTTTTAAATGTATTAAAAGTATATACTTCATGAATTTTCAGTTACTTTTTACGTTCCTTTATTAACTCTAGTGCACAATACATTAGTTATAGTATGAATAACGAAACGAAAAATGCTGTGGTGTCGAGGTTCTAAACGGAACTAATTTTGAAATAATAATACTTTCCCTTTAAGAAGAAACCCTCGTTTAAATAATTAATTGGTAATAATTGATAACCACCAATCTTATAAAACTAACCGGAAATGTAAAATTTTAGATTTTTTATGATTAGTTAGTACACACGGGTGAAGCTGCTTATTATATTTTTAACATACGGTGATCAAGGGATTTAAAAGGTATTTCTTGAAGAGAATCGACGTTCAATTTGATATTGTAGACATGTAAACAGCGATTTCAATATTAAACTTCTTTTTAAGCGGTAAGTTTTCTTAACCCACGGTTATTGGCGCCCTTAAAAGTTTAAAAAGGATTCGCACGTTTAGCGTTTTTTTTCACAAAAACATGTTCTTAACTCATTTATATATCTATATTTTTTGTTGTTTTTGTAATAAAACACTTATGTTTTACTAATTAAAATATCAATTTGAACTGTACAACAATCATAATATGTTTATTTGTGGTAACAAACTTAGGAACATAAAATCTACGATCTTCAAAAAATAAATCAAAAATATCTAATTATGGAAATTTAAAATTTTAAATTTCATCATATACTCAAACTATTCTCATGTTACTGTAATAGTATGTTCAGTACACAAATTTTTTGACAGTAAATACATACTTTCTCTGCTTTGCCATTTTTGCTTCTTAGTCAGACTTCACAGATATCGTATTTCTCAGTATCTGAAACTTCAGATTCGTTAGTTATACGTTTTATAACATACTGAAGAGGACACAACAGATTTTGAATGGTACTTTTGCGCATGATTTGTGGACGAGTTAGCTCCAAAGCCAGCTTTTCATGTATTGTCTCCAAGTAATAAAAAGCTTTGTATTTTTTTATATATTATTTGACGTATAATCACTTAATTCTTAAAATCAAAAAATGAATCTCAGTAGCCTACGATCTACCATCAACTCATCTCCCCTTTTGTTTGATTAAGTAAGAGATGGATTTTGTGTTCTTGCCTGTATTGGGATCATGAAATGTTACTCACATGAAGGGTTTCTGATCACAAGAACAACTTTTTCTTTTTTTTTCTCTGGTATATAAGAAACCAAAACTTTAGTCATATAAAATCCAAAGATATTACTAGGTTTTGGTCTTATTTTGGTATCTAGAAAACAAGGAAAAATTTCTTTTATGTTCTTCCTAAACTAGAGCTGTCTGCTTGCTTAGCATTTCATTAGCCAATGGAATCAACATCAAATAGTTATAAACCGTTATATTTCACCCTGCATTTAGTATGTATTGTGTTAAATAATTTACCATATGAGCCATTTTGTTGCTTTCCTGGGCAAATTTATAAATTAGTTGTGTAAAAAGAATTTCAATCACACAGAGCATACACTTTTATCTCGTACTTGGAAAGTTTATTTGCAATGTACATACGGAATTTAGACCGATCTCGAAATTATTCCATCATTTCATCGATAGTCACATTTTGTCCAACCTGGTAATTAGGTTGATACTTTACAATAAAACAATCAATATAAGTGAAAAAAAAGAAATATAGTACTATTCCTATCGGCTAGAAAAATATCTGATATTGTAACGGTTTTTCCGACATTTTTTTCAAATTCTAGTGACTATTTTTTATATCAGCTCTATATAAAATGCCAATAAACGCTTTCAGTTCTTTGTTTGCTATCCGTCTCTTTATAACCTTGCAAATCTAATCTTAATTTTTCTTTTATAAATATTCAAAATCCCAACCGTGTTACTCAGTACTTGTTCACTTATAATACAGGAAAATATTCCATATATCTTTGGTGTCTTTTACCACTGGTTTTTCCTCTTGTCTACTAGTAACATTATCTGTGTTCACTGCCTTAATCGCTTTCAATATTATCGGTACTAACAGGTTTTTCTTCAATATTTTAGAAGTCCTCTTCAAAAAGCCATGCTGTAACTTATTTTTCTTCCACATCCATCCATGAAAATACAAAATAATTCTTCTACTTGCATATTACATAAATGTTTAGCAATCGTGCATATTAAAAATGACAATAAAATACGAGAAATGCATTCAAAATTTAATTTTAAAAGAATATGTATGTTAAACCATATATTAACTTCGACTCTCGCGTAACGAAATAAATGCCGCACGACGATAACTAACCCAACCAACTAGACCATATAAGCGACGGGGGCACACTGACTCGATGACAACGATTAGCCTTGGGCTGGGAACATAAAAAACTCAGCCACCGAGCGAACGAGACTCTTGTAGGTATTTTTGACAAAATACTCGTTTTAAATTTTCTGTGGACAAAATACTCATAAGGCGAGTGCATGCAGGTTGTCTCAATTATTTATTTAATTTTATGTTAATTATTCTAATCACTAATCTTAAACCTTAAATAAATTTGATCCAAGAATAAAAGCAGCCGGTTGTAAGGCATAAATATAAATTTTTCTTCGTGAGGAAAACTACATTCCTTTCCGCTTTGTCAAATTTGTATTTCGGAAAATGCGTTACGATTAAATATTTCTTCGGGGCGGGGTAAATATTTTTTGCAAGATTTTCCAGATATTGTGAAATCTGCGCTTTATTTACCGTTGACCAGAAAATTCATTTCTTTGTGTGTGTGAAATAAATATATTCCTTCAATATGATGTTCTTTAAAACAAATTAATTTTAAGAATATATTTAAGTCTTTCGTACTCCACTGGAAATAATTAGAATTATATCCGATAATGTAAGCAGATCAAGCGACCAGCTTACGTCACCATTTACCTTTATTGCAATGACTATTCCTTCACGGCAATGCTGGAAAGATTGAAGAGTTCCCTGGATGTATCGTTTACCATAATATTCCACAACAAGAGTAACTTACAACTTATGATACTGCTTATACTGCAATGTGATTAGGATGTCAAATAGAATGTACTGACTGACTTTTTCCCTTTAAAAATATAAACAATTTATTCTCATAAAAAATTATAAAAGGTTGCTTTAACTTTTGTTGCATAGCTTCGGTGCTAGGCCTTAAATTGAGTCAAAATCTGATGTATCGGTATATCACAGGTATGTGTATATTACATGTATATTTGAAACCATTTTAGATATGAATATAGAGGTAAAATCTTGGCGAATAGTTTTGCCGAATATGGGTAATAGCGAGGGCCTCCACAAATATTTCATATTTGGCCTAAGACCGAATATATGTTTATTGTACTCCAATATTGCCAGGAAAAAAATTGTATTAAAATTTTCTCATCATTTATAAACA
Source organism: Druceiella hillmani (assembly GCA_039881145.1). Classification (NCBI taxonomy): domain Eukaryota; kingdom Metazoa; phylum Arthropoda; class Insecta; order Lepidoptera; family Hepialidae; genus Druceiella; species Druceiella hillmani. Next base: position 40,110,016 of record JAYKKI010000009.1, on the reverse strand, counting down.
TCAATATATAAATTCACGTAATACTAATCAAATAATCAATAACGCAACACTAACCATAAGACAATGTATCTGTCCTCCATTTATTTCGTATCATTACAATATATATGCCTTCCGTTTTATTTCGACTTAATGAAGACAAGAATTACCTCCATGTAACGTATGAGAGCCTTTTACAGCAAAAAGCTTTTTCGTGAGCTTTAACGCTTAGCTGGCTAATTGCACTCTAATTCAATAAAGCCGCAAGATATTCAGTTATTTGGGTCTAAATAAATGGTGAAAGTTACGTGTGAATCTGTAATCGATTTCAATCAAATCGATATATAAGTGTCCACTATATAAGTAATTACAATTTAATTAGTTCTAAGATGTAATCATACTTTGTTTGCGTTTTGAACGTTGAGATTGTGTTATAGCCAAGTTTATCAGTTTGTCTCCCAGACAAGAAACGATTACTGTGAGTCACTAGTGAATATTGCAGTTGAAATACATATACTCAATATATTATGGTTTTCGACCCAAATTTTTAATGCGTGTGTTAACCGTGCCAGAGTTGAATTAATTAGTACCTTTGTGTGGGAAAATGGAAAACAAATGTGTGCAAGAAGTAAATTTATTTAAGGGTGTATGAAAAAAAAAATTAACTCGGGCCCCTGGGAAAAAAAATTTTGATATGGTGGCCAACTGAAAAATATTCCAGGACGGAAGATGATGTTCTTACTAGAGATGTTCAAAAACACACTTTCCAAAAATCGTTAAGAAAAAGATAAGAATTTATTAGCGGCCAACTTAATGTTATGGATGGAAATAACAAGTATAAAAAACACAACATAAATATTTTATGAATGGGATTTTTTTATTGTAAGAAGACTGTACTATTAAAGAATTTCTATGTATATTCTATTGATAATTATCTGATATTATTATATTGATAGCGACAAGTTTTTATCAGTTATAGATAAGCTCAAGATAAAACTTTTTAACTAAACTATAAATAACGTTTGTTGAAATTGTGTAACGCCTTCGACTTTTGTATTTCTTGAGCAATTTTGAGACAAAACTGCTCAAGAGATGCACATATTCATACCTATGAGTATTTTGCCCAAAGAGAATGTTGAGACAATACAAATTTAAGGAATTAATGCCGTTATGTTTCATTACTTAGACTAATAATAAAAAGTAATTACCATAAATAAATAATTTTTTTCTCAAAGTCCCAAAGTCTATTCGTTTAGGATAAATATCAAAAGTTTTAGCAGCTTACCAACATAAGTTGACTGGATAGGTAAAAGACGAAAAAAAATTTTTAATTTAAAAGGAAAATTAAAATCATCGAAGCGCTAAGATAGTACCACTATAATAAGGCATAGACTTTATAATCCCAGCTAACTCCTCTTTGAGGATAATACGTTTCTTTACTATCCTCAATTCGCTCTTTAAAAGGCTACAAATTTATAGCACAGTTGGATGCTACTCCTTCAACCCCGCCTATCTCTTTAGAGCCTGTAAGGAAGAGGAATAGTGCAGATGTTAATCCTGAGGGATTTATAAGGTATTTTAAATAAAACCAGATTTAGGAGGGATTTTAATAAAACCAGATTATTTAAGTGTATAAAATTTAGAAACGTTTAGGTAAACGTGTCGCGGAGTAGGTGGTACGGGAAAGAGATTTCTTGTATGGACGATAATTTTTAATAATGATATTTGAATCCCAATTATCTAAACAGATTTACAGATAACATTTGATATGAGAACGTAGATATAATTGATGCAAAAGCTTAATGTGTGTATATATATATATATATATATATATATATATATATATATATATGTATAATGATGCATAGTGACATAACATTTATAGCGACAAGTAAAATATATAGCGGTCTGCTCCAGATAAAATATTTACAAAATGTTACATCAAGCTTTAAGAAAACTAACCTTTGGTCGCTTATTTATTTATTCTGCTAAATAATTTTAACTTCCAAATTAGATATCGTTTACCATATAGATTTCCATCAAATATTTTATAAATTAATCTAGACGTATCTGATTAATAATCTTAATTTAGAAGATTTATTGCAAGGAAATCGTCGCAATTATTAAAACACACTATATAACCAAATAATTAAATATTTCGATGCACTGAAACACAATCTATTTGAAAGAAAAAAAACATTATTTATTCTTAAGAAACTGTCATAATATTAGTACGTAACACGATCGTGATACGTGTAAAAATGAAAAATAATTTATCAAAGTATTGCGGAGATATTTGGTAAAAAAGGAATATTCATATTTGCAATATAAATATGAATTTGTATTGTATGCTCACACCACACCATCATATTTGCAATTTAAATATGAATTTATATTATATACCAAAACCACTATGCAATGGGACAATGGTATATTTCACTTACTTTTCAACATGCGGACAGTCTCTTTATTAAACGTTTAATGTGTTTAAAAAGTGCCAGACCTTCTGCGACAGAATAACATGTGGTCCCAATAAAATTCAAATATTCGCTCATATATTTACTCTTTGTCATGTTTTTGTTTAATTATATAGTCATTTGTCGCAGTCCGTGTGTTTTTTATTTTTTTCAATACCTTAACAAGTAGTTAAAGAAATTTATGTATTTATTTATGCATATATATATATATATATATATATATATATATATATATATATATATATACCATTTTAACTTATTTGAAGACTTTATTTGTGTTTATATACAACGGATTAAAGAATTTAAAATTTGTAGTGCTGATAACTTGCAAATTATAACCGAAGTACTCTAAAGAAACATCTTTCTACAAAAAGTGTTGTAAAATGTTTATCACCTTTCGATACCGACGATATAAACAATTTCACTGTTAAAAATAGTAAAATATTTTTCAGTTTCTTCCTTTTTTATATCCTTTGATGTTATTCTGTGCTACATTTTAAATTAAATTAAAGTACGTTAGAAATTACCAAAGTTTTCTTTTCACATACGGAGAATTTGAATGACGCGGCTTTATACGTTTGGAGCTGCCTCTAATTACAACGGCGCGCATGCCCATGTGTGTCGACGCACCGCCTGACTTGCCACGTAGTAATTAATTTGTGTATGTTTGAAATCACTCTTATATGCTAAAGTTAATTATTCGAATAACATGCATATCAAATAATTATTGATGTATATGAAATATTGACTAAATCTATTTAGTTTCTTTTAATAAAGACCAATTTTTAAATAACAAAACAGAGCCGCAAAACTCCTTGTTAATGCTAGTTTGTTTTTTAATCACAAATGCACATGTTGCAGTTTTCTATAAGAGATACTGAGAACTAAAGAATATGTGAACTGTAGATTCCATTGAGATACACAATTCATTGTGACAACATTTTATTATATTTATAATGTCTTATCCCGCGTAAGCAAAGAAAACCGTCACTATGGTCGTTTCTCCAGTTTGAGATACAAATATTGCTGTTTCTCAAGGAATCATTATAAGGACAAACAAATATAAGGAATGTTTTATTAGCCTATTTGGGATCATGTAGCTTTCTGACAGGGAAGGGACTTTTGGAATCAGTCCAATAGTTTTCGAATTTATTATTATTATTATTAACTTTTATGTACAGTACATATGGCGGACTTATTGCTACATGAGCAATCTCTTCCAGTCAACCATAACAATTTTTATTGAAATTTAGTTGGTAGACTGTAAGAGATTTAACAATGAAAATTCTTCATAGCACATTAGACAAAACAAATACAAAAGTCAATTAAAAAAGAAAATAAAATATTGACATGATTTGGGATAGGAAAGACAGGAAAGGGCAAGGACACAAAGGAAAAGGTTTCAGAAGATGCAGGACTTTTTCACTCGGTCTTTGAAAATATTTAGAGACGTGATTTTCCTGATGTCAGGATCCAGGTGATTCCAAATTTTTGCCGCTTGTACAGTGAACGATTTGCCGTAAGTGATAGAGGTATGTTTAGGAATAAGTAGGGTGTGTGAACTTTCAGATCGCAGCCCAAGGCCGTGAGCAGACAAATCTTTAAATTTGCCACTAAGATAATTTGGGCTACGAGGATTTTTTAATATGTTAAAAAGAAGTGTAAGTATGTGAACTTGGCGTCGATCACGGATCTTCAGCCATTTGAGAAGTGACCTGTATTCAGAAATGAGATTATATTTTCTGAGGTTGAAGATATACCGAATGCATAAATTTTGAAGACGTTCCAACTTGCACAAATATTCTTCATTAAGATCAGGATAGCACACGTCTCCATAATCGATTAATGGTAATAAAAGTGTTTGACAAAGGTAGATTTTCGTTTTAGTCGGTAGACAATTTTGAAGACGTTTCAAAGAGTGTATCGTGTTGAAAACACGACAACTAACATCATTTAATTGAGGCCGCCAATTAAGATTATGATCGATCAGTAGGCCCAGGTTTTTAACGGTTGACGTGTATGGTATTATTGTACTATTTAGTACTAATTTCGGTAAACTAGGTAGGTTTACTTTAGAAGTCAGTCTTTGACTACCGATGATGATAGCTTGTTGGGTTAACCAAAAGATCCATTTCATGAGCCCACTGACCAATTGAAGCGAGATCTTGATTAAGGATGTCGATGGTTTTTGATAAGGAATGGAGGTTCGAGTGCGCATAGATTTGTAGGTCATCAGCATAGAGATGATAATTGTTAGAAATGTTTTTAACAATATCATCAATAAATACTGAGAAGAGGAGAGGAGATAGAACTCCACCTTGAGGTACACCAGCTGTAAGATCAGTCCACTAAGAATATGTATCTGACAACTTAACACATTGCCTGCGTCCATGAAGATATGAACTAAACCACTCAAGTGAATGTCGGTATATATTAAGATTTTCAAGCGGGCAAGAAGAATATCGAAGTCAACAGAGTTGAACGCACTGCTGAAATCAAGAAGCACAAGGACAGTGACTTGTGTATTATCCACAGCCAAGCGTATATCATTAGTAACCTTAATAAGGGCAGTTGAGGTACTGTGGCCAGCTTTAAAGCCAGATTGAAGTGGATTTAAAGACTTATGAGCATTGAAGAAAGTAACAAGTTAACCATGAACAATACGTTCAAAGACTTTAGATAGAAGCGGTAGGATATATATGGGCCGAAAATCCTTGTGTTGCGTAGGTAATACAATTTTAGGTACGGGCATAGTACAGGCTTCTTTTCATTCCAAAGGGAAGACAGCAGTTTCCAAAGAGGTATTATAAATAACAGCGATGACCGGAGCCTCGATATCTATTATTGGTGTAAGAGCACTAATATTTAAGCCATCAAATCCCATGGATTTAGATTTTATCGCAAGAAGATTAGCTTTAACTTCGGACTCACAGATATCCCTTAACGTAAATTGATGTTCATTAGAAACGAATGAAGACGAGATACCGTTCATAGTTGCAGACTTAACAGCTGGTTCAAGTACCGTGGGTGGCGTAGAAAAATTTGAATTTAATTGGTCGATATCCAATCGCCAGCTCTCCGAAATGATAGAAGATTTTCCAATGCCTAGAGTACCCAAAAACTAGAGTACCGAAATGAAAAACACTTTATTTCTGCATCAATACAATCACGTATTGATGCAGAAATATAGTGTTTTTCATTTCGGCACATTTGAGAACGTTTATTTCTAAGCACTCTAAAATTCTTCCAGGGATTTGGACAGGGATCAGTTTTATACTTAGTTTTAACGTGATCACGTTTGGCCATCATTTTTCTAATAGAATCGTTTAGCCAAGGGGCAGCTCTCCGCTTAATTTTGACGAGTTTTAGGGAAGCATGTTTATCGAGCAGTTTAGTGATACAACTATTGAAAACAGTGAGCTCTTCATCAACAGAGTGATTCATCGCAATTGTATCCCAGTTAATGGATCTGGCATCCTCAAGAAAAGATGGTAGGTCAATACGACTAAAGTCACGGAGGAAGATGCTCTTTGAAGAGACTTTAGGGCTACTTAATTTGTAGGAAATATGAAGGACATCATGATGGGATAGACCGGGTGCTGGAAGTTATTTACCTCTCAATAACTTAGAAGAATTTACCTCTTAATAACTTTTTCTCTTTCCCTATAATATCACTACAGATTTAGGATTATGTATCGAAACAAACAATCCTCGTCATGTCTTTGTTTCACTACAGCACAAGAGAGAATTTTAGACCTATGTGAATAAAACTCTTCAAGATAATCTTCGTATGAGACCTCTATTAAAATGTAGAAATATATTGAAAAAGAATATAGTGTGTACACGTGCATTAGACGTTGTACTTCTTTGGCATACTGCAAGGCAAACTTTATTTAGCACGAAAATAATTAATAAAAATAATATAATAAAAGGACTGAAACGTGATTATAAAAACGGTTGATAAAATTTAAATTCAATCAAATAGTCCAATTTTAAAAAGTAATAGTTCAATTTTAAAAGTAATATTAAAGTATTACTAGCAATTATTCTTTACATTATACAATAAAAACATATCTTCATCAGTTAATTTTAATTACATTCCTAAAACCTAATTAATTACTTCTGACTTTTGTTCCTGATCGCAGTCTGACAATACGTAGCCGCCTTTTATATATCGGTCGCATCGACAAAGCATATGCGGAAATTTCTATGCTTCCCGTGATATGTATTTCAGCTGTTAAATTATATGTTTTCTTCAAATTTTGTTATGAAAACAACGGCTGTCCAATATTCTTCACCCCCACTGGAAATACATATTGATCACATGATATGTTTATAAAAAGTTAGTTTGGTCTTTCATCATACGTTAAGTGCCTTTTTATTTTTTTAATGCAGATAAATAAACAAGCTCGTATTTTATAAAATGTGCCCATAGGACGTACGCTATGTCCTTCGTTTTCTGAATGCTTACATCAATTAGTTTTATATTAAAGTCACTACTTTAAATGAAAATTTCTTTTAAACCTAAGTGCACTTAACTAATCTAACAGATTTGTATGAGTCTAACACAATTTTGATTTTACGAGGCAGCGTTAGACTCTAATGTTAACTAAGTAACAGGAGAAGTTGTGATTGTATATGAAGCAATTTATTCTTTTACATCACATAGTTTGTCTACTGAAATAAGTTTAAGTTGCAACATTAATTTTGACATTTTTATTTTTTACGGAATTAGTTTCAAAACAGGTAGAAGTTAAATTTATCTATAATTATTGTTTTCCGTATTCAAAACCTCAGTTGGATGGGTAATAGGCTGTATCATTGTTTAAACATCTGAAAGTAGTTATTGGAAAGCCAGAAAATTGTTTATTTCGTTAGTTTAAATATTCTTTTAAATGAAGTTTTTATAGGGACCGCTGAAAAAGCCCATCGATTTAAAATTATGTAACACTTGAGAAAACAAATTTCGTACTAATCCGACCGCCAGTGGAACCAATCGAAGGCTAACAGTTTGTTGAGTGAGAATATCAAAAAGTTTTTCCAAGTTATTTGTTGATGAATAAGTTATTTGTTGATGATGAAGCCACGTATTTTCACGCCTTTAGTCGTGCATTTAGTTTTGTGTAGGTTATAAAGCATAAATTATAAACGAATGTGATATTATGATTTATAGCTTCGAATACGTATATATACGTAGCTACACGTATATATACGTATATGTATGTAGCTTCGAATACAAATTAGTAAAGATATATATTTCAATAAAATAACAGGAAAAAACTATATATTTGTAGATAACTAATGATTATTACACATAATTGATAAACCAATATACCTACTTATATATAAATATACATATATATATATATATATATATATATATATATATATAATATATATATATATATATATATATATAAATATATATATATATATATATATATATATATATATATATATATATATATATATATATATATTTATATACGGTGTCCGGGAATAAGTGTAGGACAAAGAAAGATGCTATTCGTTGGTTATAAAGGAATAAATTGCCGTTGAAATAAAACGTAAAACACGCCCTTTTTCAAATTAAGAGCAAAAAGTACACATAACTCTTTTTAACATACTCAATACTTGGCTGGAGCGCGGTGCTAGATGTGATCGCAGCTGTTCGCGGGTTATTCCCCTGAGCGGCGTTAAATAATGTACGCAAGTATCGTATATACGAAAAGGTGACAAATAATTATGAATATTATTTTCAATTTTCTGAAAAAAAGTCATCCCTTAAATTTTATTTTAACGAAAATCAATTATTTTTATGTCAACGAGTAACGTCTTTCTTTCTTTGCTCGACACTTATACCCGTACACCATGTAAACATACATACATATTTATATATAAATATGTAGATATATATATATATATACATTTTTTTTTCTTTTTTTTTTTTTTAATTTTCACACAATCAACTATTACAAATTGTAAACGAATATAAGTACATTTAAAAATATACATATATCACTTTTAGGCGAGTGGTACAAATAATACTGCAAACCTGAAAACAGACAATACCTAATAGGAACTCAGACGAGAATAGATCAATCGGCTGCAATATTTATTTGGAAAAATTTGATGTAATGGTACAGACAACTCCAGATCTTCGGAAAAAACGTCCAGGTCTTCTGAAAATATATGTAAAACAGATATGATTTTGTGATAAATTCTACATTTGGCGCAGTATTAAGTGTTCTCACATTTTATCTCCGTGTATTTTATGTTTTCAATAATTACATCGTATGTGTAATTAAATCTGAATATATCTTAGTAACATGTTTTTATTTCTATTCTATAAAGGTAGAATATCGATGAAAATTAGTGTAGAAACATATCCTACAAGTGACTACTATTGAGCACTCACCTTTCAATTAAGTGAATAATTATTTACAAGGCAAAACAAAATCACTTGTTTAATTAAGCGAACAACTAAGTATTGAATATATTTGGCGTTAATTTTGTAGAAATTCGCAAAGATTTTTGCTAATAGCCCACCTGAAGATGTTGTAATACAACGAAACTTAGGCCGTGGTAAAGAACTTAAAGAAAGTAGAAATAATAATATCACGTAGTTTCATTTAATTGCGAACAACTAAATTTAAGTGGAAGTGAGTCAGCCACTTACCCCAAAAACATGATTCCTAGTGAAAAATAGTTGTAGGCTATAGGTCTACAAGTAAACCATAGAAACATATATAAGTAAATTTGAAAATTTCCGTATTTATAATATTAGTTATAACTAGTTTGAATTACATAGTCATCTACCGATTTATTGTCTACCGCAGAATTTTTTTAATGAATTCTCTCTTTTTCATGGAATGTATCAATACTCGTACTATATTACTTAGGGGTAATAAAATAATACTATAAACCTTATTATTTTTATTTACTAGTTTGCACAGAAGGAAGCAGAGTTAAAAAACTGAGCGATACATTGTCACGATCAAAATAACAAGATAACTTGTTAAAGTAACTAATAACTTAAATGTTCATTATTAACACTTCCATTTCTGCATTTCACACATAACCTTGTTATTTTCTTCTCGATCTAATTATCATATAATATATCTTATATCGTGTCCTACTTTTAGTTAACTAACAGCATTAGCCTTTCAATTATTTATATTCAATTATCTGTTTAATAAATTATAATACTTATATAATAGTTTTTCTAATGTTGTTGAAGAAAATAGTTTAAAATTTTTTAAAATAGTGTAATAATACTCTATTTATCCACCGAAAGGATATACTGTTGCGGTTTAATATAGATAATGGATTAATTATGTATTTATTAAATATGTTCTAGAGCATTTGAAAATATTGCTATAGTTCAGTTCATTATTTAATTTTCTAAATATTACAACAATAAAATATAACACCTTCATTCTGCGTGAATTCATAGTATATTATACAAAAGACAAAAATCTATACAAAAATGTTTTAAAATTCTAGTGATACTTTTCCATCCGTATATTTAGTCTTTATTTAGCTACAAAACCGTCCATTTCATAATTCGAAAATCGTCTTCGCTTCGAGATATTTTGAAAATAGATTTTATAAACTTTTGAAATATAAAGAAAACTAACAACCACTATAATAGTTTATAACATTAACACAATTGCATTAGTAGTTAGTAAGTTTATATGTATAAAAAATGGGTAACGCGAGGAACGATTCTGACGAAATAAAAATTATTACGGTTGAGTGTTCTTAACAAACATTTCCAACGTCCGTACCTTGTCGACATCCACAACACGCCTTTACCGTACAAGGAAAATTAAAAACGTCTTCATAAGATCTTATACACTTTACTTCCCTGTTAATACATAATACCGTGCCATTGTGGGTAAAGTTATAAAAATACCCATCTTTTCTTCTGTGTAACTTTCCTTTGTATGTGCGAAAAGAGACAGAAAACTTGAATTAAAGTTCATATCGCTATAAAGCTTATTTATGTAAGATTGCCACATTTCTCATATTTATAAATGTACATATATATATATATATATATATATATATATATATATATATATATATAAATATAAATATCTTCTATTCAAGTTGTTTCATTTACAAGTAAATAATATATAATAAAAGCTCTCTGCTCTTAATTGATTATGTAAACGTAGATACAAGGCTCAGCGCTTTATTAAACCTTTGAGATACAATCAGTACGAATATTTCGTCCTCGTCTACGAGAATAATACACTAAGAAATTGACTACGTGGGTAGTAATATCAAACAGTACGAAAGAGGCAATTCGTGTAACATATTTAAGTTTCAAAGTGGATATTTTAAGAATCACTGGTTTGTGCTTATTGTTAAGTTAGTCAAATCAAATGAATATGTGGGAAATAAATTTTATATCAATAATGAAAATATTCGGTTTTGTGAAGTAAAAAACAAGCTCCAATTGTTTTGTTACAGTATCATGGTATATTAGAAATATTAACCCTTATTGTGATAAATACCGCACGTCGAGATCGCCTATGTAATCATATAGTATTTGTACCAAAACTTACTTAAACTGATGGAGTAATTCGATCGATTACTCGATATACAAACATACTCGTATAGCTGAATAATACTCTAACTTGTAATCGGCACGTCGATAATTATATTGTTATGATACTAAGTTATTATTATAGGTATTTAGTATTTTATTAATTAAATTTATTTAAAATTACATTAATGATATAATTCAACTTGCCAAGATGTATGGTTAAAATTAGCTTTAAGGTAACCTGTCAAGATTAAGAAGAGTTAGTTACAAAGAGATTCCGTATTGTTGCCAGCTTGCTGTCAAAACGGCTTCACGGTATAATGCGCTGATTATCAGACCGGTTCTCTAACTTAGCCCGAATATGGAGGTGGTATGACACACAAAATATATATTTCGCAACACTTGGCGTCTTGACGTTGGATGATAAGTTATGCGAAAATGGAAAGAAAATGTATAAATGTTTGAATTGCTTATTTAACTGAAAAATTTTGATATTTTTTCTTGACATACAGGCTATTACAAAAATATTTGCCGTCTCATTTATAGGGATTATACTTTTGTAAATATATGACTTGGGAATAAGGACAAATGAAAATAAATGCATATGTATTCTGAAACCACATTGGATAACGGTATCCTATCACCTGCTTTTGCAGATTTATGTTAACTTTCCCAATTATATAAATTATCATTTGATCATTCTATCCACTTGTCTTACAATGAAGTTCCATATACATAACCATTAAAACTACTTTCTTAATATCCTACTTACTATATATATATATATATACATATATATATATATATATATATATATATATATGTGTGTGTGTGTGTGTATATATATATATATATATATGTGTGTGTGTGTGTGTGTGTGTATATTATATCGCCGGTTATAATGATGTTTGTGCATACCTTTGAATCAGAGCTTATATAAAAAGTATGAAAAGTACGAGATGTATATAAAAAGTACGCCATTTGACGACTTTTTTCATCACCGCTTTTAAGTGTGCTTGGATTTCTGCACTGAATACGATTTGTCAGTTTTAATTTCTACACATATTAAAAAAAAGAAGATGAAAGCAATCGAATCTTGTCTACTTATGCCTTTTACTTCAGACTACTCGTTAAGTTTTCCTTTTGAAACTAGTGGAAAAGGCATTCTACCATAACTACGTCACGTAGGAAATGAAGTTAGCTTGCTTCATAAAAGAACCTTAATACGAGTAAAACGAACAACACACATGACTGTATTCTCTATAACGCTGAGTGTTACACAACAGATACAATTACTTTTTACTACAAAATTTTGTTGCTGAGAAAAGCATAGATGAAAATAGTAGCTGGCTGTAAAAGGTTAGCATAGTATTTTCTTTTTTTTTAAATTGTTTTAATTGACTGATAAATTTCGGGCAAAAAAATATGGAAGAACAGAAATTCACATTTATCCAAATTTATGTATATATATATATATATATATATATATATATACATATATATATATATATATAACATCCCAAAGGCTCTAAGTTTTAATAAAAGTTTCAATATTACATACGAATATTTATGTCGGTCTCCATTAAGCTTATATTTTATTTTTAGAATTTTTATTCCACAAATAAATTTATTACACAACAAATACTTATTAAACCGGTAAATTAAAATGCAATTTTCAGTAGAGATAGACGTAAATGTATTCGCACGATATAATATATAGAATTGTTTATCATTCTCTGTTCTTAGTCTGTTTGTTGGGCCGGTTGATGCATTTTTTATATGGCTAAGCGCAATTTTGTCTACTATGCCGCTTTCTTTAGCATTAAAATTGTATTAATTAGGTTTGATTTTAATGACAGGTCTCCCGTCTATATTCAATTAAATTTTAAAAAGTACTGACAAATTGGTCAGTTTCGTTTTTTTTATTTTCTCACTTCTTACTTTCAGTCATTTATGTTGAGAACATTGCACCCAATTGGACAGTTATAGTTTAGGATTTTGATTCATATTGTATTGAAGTATAATTTCATTTGCCTATTAATCACTGCAGATACAATAATAGCAACAGTTCATAACACTTTTTTGATGGGTATAAAGTCTTCTTTTTAGTGTTTTTTGATAAATAATATTCACTAACTAGGATCTATTTCTAGGGTTCCTTCCCTTAAAATAAAAAAGAACACTTATAGAATATCTTGGATATCCATCCAAGCCTTTTTTCTGAAACAGCTTGAGATATCAAATTGAAATTAATATTACAAAATGAAGCCTATAGCAATAACAATTGCAAGTCTTGCGAGGCAAGAAAAAAAGACCACTTATTCGCTGTTCCGGCCGACTTAAAACGTCAGCGATTTTTAATCCTGTATGGAATATACATTTTTTCGAAATACATTTTTTCGAATACTGTTCGTGGTTTTTGTTTCTCCTATCTTTATTCCCAAACCTTTTTAATATTTTTATTGAATTTCGTAAAAAGTGCTACGTCATTGTATATTGAAGATGACAGATGATCAGTTCTATTTAGAATAATTGATTCACTTAGTACTTCTGTACTATACATATGTCATAGACATCACTTTTTAAATTAAATATCATATTGATTTCTTTATGTACGAAGGGGCGTTTTTAAGTTCGCGGAATGGAGGATAAGGATTGAGAATAAATATACAAAATTATTTTTTTTTTCAATATATCCACCTGCTACCATAATAAATTTTTCAGATCTTTCAATTAGCTTATGTATACCTTCATAAAAAAATGTTTCGTCTTTGCCCGAAAAATAAGCTGACATTGCGTCCTTCACTTCTTCATCGCTTGGAAACTTCTATCTACGAAGTTCTTTTTTAAGGTTTGGGAACAAATAATAATCACTGGGAGCCAGGTCAGAACTGTAGGGTAGATGTTCTAAAACATCGAAGCCCGCCTTGTGCAGGGCGACCAACCAGTAGCAGGACAACTTTGGTCCCCCTCTTTTTTCTTTGATTGCTCCTTTCAACCTCTCTAGAATTGACGCGTAATATTCTTCGATTATGGAATCACCTTTATCTTTCTAATCCGTCAACAGGATTCCTTCTGAGTCCCAAAAGACTGTTGCCATGATTTTCCAGCCAACTGTGACACCTTAAACTTCTTGGGTGGTGGTGTACTATTCTTGTGCCACTGCTTTTTTGTACATTGAGTCTTGTTTGGACTCAGGTTCATAATGATGAACCCAAATTTTTTCTCCTGTAACAATTCGACTCAATTATTCATCCTTGTCTTCACTACAGAGAACGCTCCACGCGACGTTGTTTTTGAGGCGGTGTGAGCATCCTCGGCACCCATCTTCCGCTGACCTTTGTCATGCCAAGATGATCATTGAGAATTTAAAAAATTGTTGTATCCGATACTCCAATCATCCATATAAGCTGTTTCTTCTTTAGTCTGGTATCTTCCACTACTAATTGTTCAACCATTTTCAATAATTTTCGGAATAGTCATTTCGATCGGCCAACCGGGATGTGGATCCTCTTTAGGTGAGTCTCTACCCTGTTTAAAGAGACTATGCCACTTGTAAACCATGGTTTTACGCACTCAAGAGTCCCCGGAAACGGATGCCATCTCTTTCAGTATGGTTTGAACCGACTTTCCTTGCCTGGTAAGGAACTCTAAAACGGCGCGGTACTCCATGTTTTCGATAGTTCAGACTTTCTTACAGATTGAGTTGTTTGTTCGATTATAGTTCAAAGACTAACGATCCGATTATGATAAAACTTGGTATTTATAGTAATAATGAGTTCCTTAACCAGCTATATTTCCGTTGATCACCTTTACTAATGGCCTACCTTTCCATTCCCTGAATTTAAAAACGCCCCCTCGTATGAAAACCTTCACATATTTACGACGTACATAAATCTTTACATATATTATCTGTACATATATATTATAACTGCAACAGTAATTTGATTTTAAAAAGTATCACTTATACTTTGAATAGCGTATTTTTTTAAGTAATTCAAAAACTGATAAAGATTGTGGTTTGGTTTGAAATATAAATATTTGATATTATTGGACTTTATTGTTTTATTTTATTTTATTTTATTTACAGAGCATGTAGCTGGTTATCCTACAGAATTCAAAGATACGAAGAACGTGGTCAAAATTATTGTAGAAAGGTTCAAGACACTGAAAGCATAATAAGAGCATAAGTGATAAAATAAAATGTATTGAAAAAATCGAGGAAAAGGGAAAACAGTCAACGAAATAATATTTAAAATCTAAGTCAAAGTTTAACGTTGTTGAAACTATTAATCACCAGACCTTAATAAAACTCAACAAAAAGAGGCGATATCTCATTAAAAATTTTGTCGTAAAAAAGTTTATTTTCTTCCTTAAAAAACTAGCTGTAAAAGGTAGTAAGATCAAAGCAGCCAAGTTCTTGCAGGTATTTGCTAAATAATATGATTTAATTATAACTTCGAATCTAGATTTATTGAATATTTTATCCAAATTTATTTTGAACACAAAATTTTTCTTGAATTTGAAAGTATTACATTAATGACCCATTTGTGATGAAATTAGTGTCGTCTTTGTCTATTATGTGTGAGTGAGAAGACAGTCTCTATTTCACATCCCGTACATGTATACCACGATCTGTTTGCGTTTCACGATAGCTTGTTTGCTAATTTATTTTTATCGATATTAGAGTCACGGCCTCATTTAAACTTGTTTCGTTATTCCAATCAGTCCTCGACTTTAGCGTATTTGAATGATGGACGGTTTGTTCACTATTTCTCATTATGTTTTCTGTTTATCCCATTTTTGAAATTATATTTCTTTAAAATCGACAGGACGATGTTTTAAAAATGAGCAATATGAAGTTACTCACGATTCAACCAAAATAGGCAGTATAAACATATATTTGCATGCATATAGTGACTGATACTATATTCATGATAGTTATTGAGATATTTGTAAAGGTACAAAACGTGTTTTGTTTCATCATTTTGATAACAAACATTCTAAATTATGTCTGTGTCTTTAAATAATATTTTTAGTATTCTAATTTAGTAGATTTTGGATAACAAAAAAAATCATTTGTTATGAATTTTTGCAATAGAAATAGTGTCATACGTTTTTTAAAACATATTTAAGTGTATTTGTCTATTGAATGGTTTTTGAAGTACATTTGACAGCAGTTTATCTACTCAATATCTCTATTGAACCGATGACTGGTGAAAAATCGTGACTGAACTCTCGGTGGCGAGTTATCTATTCGATAAATTCCCATTAAGTTAACTGAACGAAAATTGCCGTTTTTCCATTCCATAACCAGAGTTGTCATAAATGAAACCGATACTAACTCTATAACCTTTCCGTGTTATTTTTGCAAGTTTACGTTTTTGTGCGATTAATTTGACTTCTTCATCAGAATCTGATGAAGATATTATTTATTTTATAAAGAACATCTCAATTTACAGGAATTAGACCGCGGAAATCCCATCGAAATATTTATATATTAAGGGGTTAAAATGAGATATAGATTTCACAAGAATACAGTGTAGTATTTATGTGAACAAATTAATATCATAGCAACTTTGGTTCCTGTAACTCACAGTAAATATACATTATTAGTCCATGTTTGATTATTAACTTAAATAGGATAATGTGTAATTTGAAAAGTATGAATGGAGATAGGAGAGTATGAGCAGTGAAAACAAATTGCGCAAGCAGACATTAAGTTCTTCGCGGTTAATTTTGCTGTTGTCACATAAACCTCTTCAACTTTTTTAAGATCGGTCGCGCAATTAAGAATGCACAGCCAATATTATTAAAAAAATAGACGATTTTTGGACAAACTTTTATTTTATAATTAATATTAGTGCAACTAAAATAATATTTTATTTCGAATATATTATATTGATGTTGTATTTTATTAAAATATGTCTGAAACTTTATTTCCAAGAAAAAGCCATCTAGTGGTGTGCAGGAAAAACGTTTATCGAACTGATAGTTATCAGTAGAAAGAAATAACACTCAAAAACGCACTTGTAGTCATTTATAGCTTATCGAATCAATAAACTTAATGTTAACTATAGAGTTAACTATGGGATGATTATTTAGTAACCCCAGAAACTGACCATCAGGGAGTTTAAGTTTCCGTACGTATTTATTTACATCACAAATTTTAAATTATTATTTTATCATCTATCAATTACTATGACTTTAAAGCACATTAATTTGTATTCATTTTTAAATAAAATTTCGATTGTTTTATTAAGTTTAAAAATTAATTTTATGCACTTTAATTTTTAAAAACAGTTATTTGAATGAATTTAAATTTTACAAACCGTATTTATAATCACGATCCAATTCTTTTTTTCATTTTATTTTCATTAATTATTGGCGTGCTAAATAAATTTATTCTTGTATTATGCCAAAACAGCATAACTTCTATCATGCATACATACTCGTAAGTGCACCTACAATTTTTTTTTATAATTTTTCGGTTTCTTACCATATCGGCATGACTTAAGCCTAATCTTTTAAATAATTCATTTTATACGTATTTATATTATTTCATTAAAAAAACATTTATCTCTAATATCCATGCAACGTACTAGTCTTGATTTTTCATTGTTCCACCTGTGAGCGTCATCATTATCTATTACCTGCCGTCAGCATACCGCCCATATAAATATAAAATTTCTGTTAAAATTGAATAAATTATGTATTAAGATGATCTAAGTCTTTTTATTATAAATCTCGTAAATAATTATAAAGCAAAAGAAATATATAAAGTGGGACAGCGTGAGTACCTAAGAGTACGGTGAGTGTGGACATATGGACAAAGTGAAAGGATGGACGATGGGAACTCAATGGCATCAAATACATATCGGTTTTCTTTTTAATTTAAAGGAAATTAAGTTCGATTCCTTATCTGGTAGAACACTCACATGCTCTCATACTGTTATAGACAAAATTCGTGTTATTAGGGAAAAAGTTAAAGTATGTTTGGCTACAACATTCGCTAATACTGATGAACTAAAATGGCGGGTTTTATTAATTGCAAACCTAATGTTAGGATTGGCTAAACGCTGAAGACACGAGTGAGATGGAACATGTTCTCCTTCAGATTTAGTCTTGTATATATATTACAACCCTAGTACAATAGCATTGCTTCCTCGTCGTCAGCTGCCTGCCAACAATATGAAACGGTTCATATCGGTGTCATATTTGATTGGGTGTTATGTACACATACTCCTTAAACGCGATCCGAAATCCAGTAGTCCATTCATGTGACTCTAACAGCCACGAACTTAATTTAACTTCATATTCGGTCCAGTAAAGCATATTAGATTTATAAACTACACATTGTTGATGCTTGTTACTTTGTAGTTACGTTTAATACTTTGAGCTATTATCCTGTAGGTTTAATAAGTTTTGTTAAAATTATTGTCAATATTATATTTATTTCATCAGTGTAGATATAACTTCTTCAATTTAAAATGTTTATATATTTAAAATAATGACATTTTAACAAATATTCTTTTGTGCTTAAAACAATTTTTCTTAGTAGGTAAAAGAATCTTTTCGTGTTAGATTTCTTTAAATATTAATAATAATAACATTTAAAATGTAAGTTAATTTTTTATTACCTATCCATATATTGTAGACCTCAAATAATTTATTGGAAAAGAAAATAACAATTTGACAAAATCTTTATATTATATTATATCTAAATATTTATAAAATAATAAAATTTAATGCAATAAAATAATAATAAGTGTTTTTTCATCATAAAAACAGAAAATTCTGTTTCGGTACAAGGAAATAGTTTACAAGATATGTATACCCATATTAAAGCCATAATTAAGATTAAATCAGAGAAAAAGTAAATAGCTATTTGGACTCCCAAGTCATAATATCTTCAATATCTTACAAATCAAATATTTTACAAATCCTTTCCAGCATCTTGCTGTAAATAAATTAGATATAAAGAAAATCCAAGATTATCAACGGACGAGCAGTATGTGACTACTATGATATCAGTGTGAACCTAATTAGTAGTGTGCTTAATTTAATACTTAGATCCCTCATTGTTACATATCAATGCAAATTGAACTGAATTCAATAAAACAACGTAGCTGATAACATTGTGAATAAAACTACAACTTCTAAGAAATTATTTTGTACTACATTAGATTGGCTAGACAATATGCTCACTTTTGACTACAAGGAGATACGTAACTATGCTTCCTCACTTTATGTCATATATCTTCATTGAAATTTTCAAAATTTCAATCTTGCTATAAGTTTTGTGGATGGAAATGGAAAGATGTTAATAATTGTCTCAAATAATATATTGACCATAATTAGTACAAGGAGAGAATTTTAATCAAGTTTTCATTCAAAAATCTTAAACTTATTTAGATGCAACACAGCAGTGAGAAAGACGGTAACAAAAAGAAAAATTAAAAAAAAAACTTGTGTCGCTTTTATTAAATACCATAAAACACAATTATGTGATTTTGAATTTGAATCATTTATTTACGTATTTATTAATGAAAAGGGATGAATTTAACGATAAGGTGAGATAAAATATCAACCGAACCCGATACTGAAAAAAAATGTAAAAACACTGTGCTTCTTGAAAGTTATGTCTAAATGTTCTACCGATGAACTTAGTGAAGCAATATGTTATTCGTATTATAATTTCTTTGTTATTTTTGTCTATTAAGGAAACCATATGTTAATGCCTCATTTTATCACAGTAATTATCATATCGTAAATATTTTTAAAATTAACTTATTGAGTCACTTGTACAAATCGTTTACAATTGATGTGATCCTTTTTAAGAATGTTTTGGTATTTTGTTTTATTTTAATAGTAATGTTTTTTTTATAAAATGACACACAGACATCCGTATTTGCGCACGTGCGTATGTGCGTGCGAACATGCGTAAATTATGATTTGATGTAGGTTACTTTTTAAAAACTCTCATTATTACAATTATTACAAAAATGTAATTCAAATTTTATTGACATGAGTATTAAGTCATGATACAAATAAGTCATAATATATTATGACTTTACTTACAGTGAGTGAAACTAAGAAATGCTATCGAATATTGTCTGCGGGCTGTATATGAAGCATCCGTTGGTTTGGTTCACGTTCTCTTCCGATCTGCTGTGTTAGCTCATTTGTGGGAATAATCTCTGGGTCTTGTGTAATCAGCAATGAGGCTGATTGTTATCCTTAAGCATAAGTCATATTGTGTGTTCTGCGAACTCGTTCTGTTTCATATTATTCTGTGGTATGTTGTGTTAGCTTGTTTGTGAGAGTTGTATGAACTTTATATGATGATTAATGCAGCTAGCTGTTAACATTAGGCATAAAGCATACCGTGAGTTATGCTATGTCTTGAATCCGTACAATACAATGAGATTTGGTAAATTATGTGGTCTCAATAAGTCGCTAAATAAATTGTTTTAGGGGAAGTACGTATTTTTACCTTATTCTTAAGCATCTTATAGATTTTACGCCGACAGACATTTTCACTTCAAAGGAATATTTTAATTATTATTTTATAGAATGGAGAACTCATATTTTTTATACAATTTACCATATCTAAAGGGAAGAGGGCGTGAATCTATTGTGCATAATTTATTCAAATCATTCTAATTTCCATTTAACGATAATTAAAATTGCATCTGGGAAACAAAGTGCAGTTTAGAAAAGTATCATGTTTTTTATAGGAATTCTTGATTTAAAAGCAGATATGCGGTTTTAAATAATATTATAGTTAGAATAATTTTATATATGTCTTGAGAAAGCCTCGTATAAACAAGAAAAATAAAATTCAAGAATAACTGTTGCAAATCCACCATGGATAAAAGAAAAAAAATTCGAAGTTTTATTTATTACCCTATTACGCTGTTATTTTATTTGAACTCTATTTTTTACAATCAATTATAAATCTCCCTTTGGTGTCAATTGGTAACATCATTACATGGTAAGTTAATATTGCGTGTAGTGTATCTGTTTCGGAAGAAGATTGTAATATTTTGATTACATTTAAATTACAAAATAGTTCCTAATTATAATAATTATACTGCGATTGTATTTTATTATAATTCTTAATTGTATCTTATTAAACTAAAAAAGAGTCTTGGTAAAAATTTAGTAAATCACATGGAATAAATGTTAAAATATAGCTCACACGTAAAAATTTGACATATTTAAATTATATAATTAATTAAAAAGCTCGGAAAAATAATAGCACTATATTACTAGAAATCATCGAATTAGCAGTTTGGGAAATATAGGAAAAAATTTAAATTATAAACATTCCGCAAATAAACGTGTTTGTGTTTTTAAAATTGATAAAATATAACGAAAGATATAATATGTCAACCAACGTAGTTCATTTTTATAGCTGAAGAAAATATTCTTATCGAATTACACAATCAAATTAGATTCTGATTGAACTGTACTAACTTGTATTGTTTAGGGATTACTTCTCAACGAAATTAAAAAATAGCTTATGAAGCTGCTGTACATTTCAAACATCAATTAAAAGTCACAGAATAGTTCAAAATTTTCAGGAAGGAAAAAACGCTACAGGTTCACATTTTTCATAATAATAAATTCCATATTTTTATATTTTGTTATGCGACAGAAAAAGTTTTCTCTAAATGTTATTTGGAAAAAGATCATTCAGATCAAAAGATTAGGCATGTACTTTGACATCAAAACAAATGGATAATAGCAAATTTTTAAACTTATTTGACTTCAAGAATACAGAAATTAATTTTTAACTGTCAAATAGGCAATGATAAAAAAAAACATTACAAATCATTTTTATCTCTCTTGTGATTGATTTAAAGAACTTTTAGATAACTTTTAATAGAACATTTTTATCTATCTCTGTACCTCTTTATGTGTGCATACGATGCATACGAGCGTACGTTCGTGCGAGCGTGAATCGGTATATACCTGCGATTGTGCGTGCGTACTAGTATATGAACGTGGTTTCATATTATAAAGTAAATGAGCATCTGCTTTAAATTTCTAAAACACTGGGTGTTTCTCCATTATAATCATTAATAATAAACACTAATTGTCTAAAACTACTCGTAAATATTAAAACCACTCATGAAAAATTACACTTAAAATTTTTTACTGATATGCAAATTAAAAGTTGTTTTATTTTTTAACATTTAATCGCAAAAATGTAACGACGTTTGGCACTGTATTCCTTATGTTTATTATTCAACTTTAATAGGCAGACAAAATTATGCAGATGTAACATTTCAGAAACCTGTTTGGTGCGTAGATGGTACTCACTTTATGGTAATAATCAAAAAAAAAATTCAGAAGGCTATGGCAAACACCAGACACTAGAAAGTAAGAGTAGATCGCGCGCCTCCTATAAATAACATGACATTTTTACGGTTATATTGTTTATCAGCTCATACTCAAGGGGTTATTGTTTTCTGTTGTAACTTAGGACTCTTTCAATTTAGATGTTTTGTGTTGGACCGCTGCCGCACTTTTACTGTGCCGCTTGCTATATTTCGCAGCAGAGCCGCTGCAGGAAGTCAGCAGTCCGCCAAAAACCATATAATTTGAAAGAATATCAGACTGCATTGCGTTCGTACGTTAGAGATGTCTGTATTTGACATTAGTCGAGTCATGGCCTCGGACAATGAAACATTACTGTTAGTGCTGTTATTAAATAAAATTACAAAACCAACGCCACCGTAAAAGAGCATCCGATATTTTCGTTGACATATAAATCTGGTGATTTTCATAACCTTTACTCTAGGCTAGAATAAGGCCCAAGCAAAAACATTCTACCTTCTAATGTCCAGAGAATGTTTTCACGAATTATTTGAATTAGTTAAAAGTGGAATAAAGCGTCAAGAAATTATTTTCAAACGTACTATACCAGTTGAAGAAAGACTTGTGATAACCTTGAGATAAATGAAGTAAACAACATATTATATATTTTTGTAATATTATTTATTACTTATCATTTTTTATGTTAGTTTATTCTTTTACAAAATCCTTTGGTAAAATAAGACAATTAAGATTGTGTAGGTAGGTACTAATATTTTTGTGAAAATTTTACTAATTTAAATTATTCTATAGGGTTATTGTCGGTAAAAAGATCAGGATATATGGAGGCTTGAAAAAGATCAGGATCTTCGGTTAAATTAGATAGGAATGAGAGTCCCGCAAGTTCATCTAATGTGGACTAAAACTGATTATTAGGTTTCGGTGTCTGAGATCCTGGACATTGATTTTTAAATAGCTGCGTTGTTCAGAAGATTGCGAATCGAGGTTATAATAATCTCGAGTATACGATAATTATACGAAAATACGCGGGTTCACAATCTACGATTATGAACCCGCGTATTTTCGTATAATTCCAATTATGTCATATTTGGCATCCATTTTACGACTCTCCGGGATCTTTTGAAATCATTTAATAAAGACAATAAAAACGCCATCTTCACCTGAATCCTCACCTGAATTATTTTTGCTTTGTAATCTTTCTGCAAGGAATTTCAAAACCTTGTTAATCTCATCGTTACTAGTAGATGACCTTTTAGTAGTACGTCGGCGAATAGGATTGTCTTAAATAGGGTTATTTTTCTCTTGTGAATCAGTTCTTATTTCATAAAGTCCCGATAAGAATATATATATATATATATATATATATATATATATATATATATATATATATACAAATATAAATCTTTGTTTTTTTCATTCCTCTCAACATAGAATCTCAACTATTAGGGGAATTGTTAATGATACGTGTCAACAAATTTACAAAATCCTAAGAGAAATTTTTATATCTGAAATTAAAAATGATGTTAGACTAAGAATCGCACAAGGTTTTGCAACCAGCGCAAACTTCCTTAATTGTTTGGTCACCTTAGATTTTTGCAAACATGTATGAATAGTTAAGACCCCTAAAAGCGGTTCGCTTTATTATAACTATAAACGCTTTTTCTCTGTTGTATTATTGGCCTTTTGTGATTTAAATTACAAATTTATTTAGATCGATGTCAATTCACATGGAAAAGCTTTTTTCAATAAACTTCAAGACAACAGTTTACATATACCAAGTCCTACGGCAATAACAGAAAATGGTTCACCACTACCCTTTGTTTTTGTGGGTAATAAAGCATTTCGCATCATTAATTTCATATAACGCTCATATAGTGGCACTTTTTTGAATAACCAACACAAAATTTAAACTACCACTTGTCACGTGCTCGAAGATACATCGAGAGTTTGGAATTATGACTAACAAATGGCGAATATTACAACGACCTATAAATGTAGATATATTATTCAAGCTATCTTTGTTTTACATAATTTCTTGCAACGTAATAGTGACAAAATATTTAATAGTAATCTATTAATTCCAGGCAAGCCAATAGTTCAGGAGAGGAAAAAATCATCAAAATTTGTGAACAAAATCAATTCGTGATAAATTTTCTAAATACTCTGTTAACGAAGGACAAAATAACAAGATTTGTTAGTTGAAACTAAATAAAAGTAAATAATTACCTGCTGTCAGGTAATTCTGTAATTAAGTCCTCCACAAATTTCTCACAAATGCCTTCCCAAGCATTTTTTTTCTGTAAACGATTACTGTAAATTCCACAAAGCAGGACGTACTTCTATTTCGTTTATACATTCTTCAACGTTTAAATCACCCATTGTAAATGAATCCATCTAATGACTGACTATTCGCCGCACTAGCTAACAACGAAATGAGACGTTGCCGTCCTGTTGTCGTGCTTGTGTAACACTTACCCCGCATCGTCTAGGCTCAGGACCACTACCGCACCGCTCCGGTATCGCAGCAGGCCGACAACGAATTAAATTGAAAAAGCCTTTAGATAAGTTTGCTACTCTTAATGCGAAATCGTCCAATTATGTTTGTTATTTAATACGAAGTTGGATAGTTCGTTGCATTTTTACAAACGCAATTCTCGAACTACTTAATTCCAATGCAAGTTTTGATCCCGAAATTTTTTGCTAGACTACTAATTTTTTATTTAGTAGACATGATAGAC
Source organism: Druceiella hillmani (assembly GCA_039881145.1). Classification (NCBI taxonomy): domain Eukaryota; kingdom Metazoa; phylum Arthropoda; class Insecta; order Lepidoptera; family Hepialidae; genus Druceiella; species Druceiella hillmani. Next base: position 40,084,922 of record JAYKKI010000009.1, on the reverse strand, counting down.
AAAAATATTCTTGTAGCATTAATAATACGTTTTGTGCTTTTATACATATTTAACGCGACGAAGTGGTGGTCATCAGCAGGATTATATTTCTCTCTTTATTTATTACCTTTCTCACGTCATATCTAAATGAAAAAAAATCAGACGTTTCATTATGCTTTCAGCAATAATCATGTAACATGATGGAAGTATAAACTAGACTAAATTACACATACGGACGCATGAACTAACATACACGTAATAATCATGCACAAATTCATATAAACATGCCCGGGCCTATGTCCGTTTTATGCTAAAAAACTTATTCAATAATATACTACTCATGAAAAGCGCGGAAAAATTAGTTTCAACCCGTCGTACGTATAGAAGGAAGAACGTTAAAAAATATTTTTTAATATATAAATTGAAATTTACATATAAAACACCTGTTTATAAAAAAATATTTCATGGCTATAAATCTAAAACTGCCGAAACGGTGACATCTATCCATCCGCCAGTAGTGGGTTGAGGAGATGGAAATATAAATGTTTTACTTTAAAATAAGGATATTTTACGGAGCCTTAAAAAGTTTACTTGAACAATATATTGCTACTCAATTTTACTTACAAATCTGGGATGATGTCATTTTTCTGATTATGAATAGTATATTCTGATTAGTGTTTGAATGAAGGCAATATAGAATTATATAAATAAGAAAATAATATTTTAAAAGTTTATTTAAAATCAATCAAGATAATTCGGAAAGGTATACAATGCAAAATAGAATAAAGCGAAACTAATCGAACAGTTGTTTTTGAAAAATGTTGTTTTCCTGAATTTTCGTATGTCTATTTATTTGCGTGTTTATCCACGCGTCGTGCAAAAACGGCTAAAGCAATACAGATGGTATTTTTAGAAAAATATCAAGACCAACTAGAAGCAAAATTTTGTTTTCATTTCATTGCAATTGGTTCTCTTCAATGGAAGATATGAAAATTTAATATTGTGAAAAATTCATTAATATCGTTTCACAATAACAACAAAAACAAAGAAATGCCTATCTATCTGATGCGTATTACACAAACGTACAGTGTAACTATGAACATATACATTTACATTTACTGTATGGATAGAGCCAAAGGTGAAGAATGGAGTGATGGGCGTTTGATAAAGCCCTGAATTCGTGGAAATGAAAAACATGCATGTGGGCGGCCGCATGATGGCAGACATCGTTATTGGTCGTCTTCCGCACAATTGTTTTTCATTGTGTGTAATTTCGTCATACAAATTTATTACTTCGTTTACTCAAATTGTTTAAAATTTGAATCTGTAATACTATGTCTACATAGTAAGTAGGCAGTATAAAAATGAAAGAGAGTAAAATGAATCAATGTTCATTAAATAGTCGCGAGTGGTTTGGAAACGAGCAGGTATTCTAATTTAATAAATGATTATTTCATAAAAAACAACATTTTGTTCTTGAAAATATTTTAGCACGCACTTTATTATTTTCGCGTCTGCAATTTTGGTTAACTAATATTTGACAGTGTTTTTATGAATATAATTTCTTCAATTATTTTGGCACTTACAAAGATATCTTTTAGATATTATCACACTTTTTGCGTATGCAAATTTACTATCTCCATATTGATTACAACTGTGAATTTAGGTATTAATTTTGTAAACTAAATTCTTAAATAAAGGTTACAGCCGCAGTATAAACATTTGCTTTCAATGGTAGCCGCCTGCAAGCATTATAAAGGGACCGATAGGGGTTCAGTTGCTGTATGCACACACTCGTGTAGAGCGGTTCTAAGCCTGATAGACCCTTCATATAGCATTGACCGCCTTGACCGTAATTCCGCTCTATAAACGGTAAAGCAAATTAAGTTTTCTACTTACATATTATTGATTCCCGTAGCTATTTTGTGGCTACTTTCAATATTTTGAGGAGAGCTCATGGTGTAAGATGTAACGATTTTTTGTTAAGATTGTACATAACGAAAATAAGCATTAGAAAAGGTTAAGTAAGTTGATACACATATACACATACACACCCACTTATGTTAACGATTTTATACCTAATGATTTTGTTAAGATACAAAAAAAAAGTCATTCCGGGATAAAAGAATTCAACATGTTTTCCTATTAAACAGTTTAAAATTATGAAAAGTTTTAAACAGATTCGTTGAGCAGTTAAATTGTATAAGCAAACCAAACAAATTAACAAACCAACTAGGTACCATATTTGTGATATTCGTTAGGATAATAGCACTTTAAAAGAGACTTTTCTGATATAATTAAAGTAAATTTTAAAGAGATTTTTCTGATACAATAACTCAATGTATAACATTCTCAATTCTGAAATAATGATAGTGTACCAAATGTGAATCATTATTTTGGTACACTTTTTTTGATAAATTACAAGTTACCCATAGGTCACTATAAAAAAACTAATATCGTTTGAATAAAAAAAAACGACACAAACATCTAACAGAATAATAAGAAATTTTTACGATGATACCTGTATATTATTTCATTCATACAAACCTAAATGTATTCATGTTTTATTACGAGGAATTAACTTATAATATTTTAATCAAAGCGTAATGTACGTTATCAAAGATAAGAGAAATGACCACGTTATATTATTTTTAAAGTAATAATTTTCTAACTCTTTCGAGCATCTCGCTTTGCTGAAGTAACTGAAGGAGAAGGAAGCTATATGACTAACGGGATCATGGAAATCTAGTTTTTTGTGTGTTTAATCTGATGCCTGAAACTCTGTTCAATGCCATAACATGGGTGATATAATTATGAATATGAGTCATCTCTGAGAATTAATTTTATGGAGAATAAAACTGTACCGAAATAAGAATACATTTTTTTAAATTTTAGTTCATCTATACTTTTTAAAATGTCCTTTTCATGAAAAGATTCCCATGAAAGAAACGCCTTGTTACAGCAAGATTTCACTGGTTACATGTTTATTCCATTTTTTTAACGTAAACGTTAGACGAACTAATTTTTAGATCAAACATCCTTCCAGTCAGGCAAACACTATATATTGAGAACTTAGTAATGTGAAAGGTAAGAACAGATTATGAGTAAAACTAAAAACTTCCAAATCTTGCGATACATTTCAATTAAAAAATAAGTACGAATAGGAAAACAGAACAATAAGACAAGAAATTAACTTTTCCAACTGACTTTTTAACTTCAAACTTTAAATCTATTCAAAACACATTTCAAAAAATTGTTCTCATTTTCACCCTTATCACTTTTTCTTCTATCTCGTTCTATCCTATATCAGAATTAAATTTTGTTTTAGAAGAAGAGAGAACTTCTTTCCCAAGAGGAACGAATGGTGGGGAAGATTCAATAGCTACATACGTACTTTATGTATTATATTTCTCCAGATTTCATTGTGTACGTACATGTACATGTCATTTAAAATGTTATATAATTTAGCGAAGAATAATGAATTTTCACCAAGTTTCTTAAAGTGTAAAAGTTTATAAAAAATCGATGTTAGTTTTCGTTAACATTTATAAAATATGTAATAATTAACCATATGCTGTGATATATCTTCATGAATAGGCCAAGATATTTAGTTGAAAAAATGTAAATTTAATCACTTCTAATGGAATGGAAAAGAGTTTACTGTTATAAATATAAATTGCTAAAAAAATTTATTCCACTCCTTTATTTGACAGATCTAAATTAACCAATTTATATGCAAACCGCTTTTTAATAATAATAATAAATATAATTCTAAATTAACACGATCTACTTGTTAAAATTTGAATGTCAGCAAATGAATCCCACAAAAAATTAAGAAACCGAGACATAACCGAGACATACTTTATACTTCTCAAAATCAAATTTATTAGCTAATAAGTTTCTAAAAAAAGTTCCGGGCTTTTCTATAAAGATCGTCGAATGTTCCAGAAGGTTTTATTATAAGATATAAATAACCTAAATATGCTTGATAAACGACATTGAGAGCTGAACCTTCTAGTGCATCATAACAAAAAATGGATTTAAGTCTGCTTAAAATAGAGATTATTCTCCTCTATGAGTTTATGTTTGTCATCAATTATTAACAGTTAAAGAAAAATTCAATTATTTGAAGTGGATAGTAAATATAAGAACAAATCGATTATATACATTAATTATATACGCAAACGCCAATCAGCTAAACTGAAGTATTAAGTGTATTATTCCTTGAAATTTTCTACCGGAAGAACTTATGGCGAATGCATAAGTTAATTTTTAGACTAGCTTACAAACTAAGTGGTCAAGAGGACCGATTTTCTCAATGATAACGCTAGACCACACACAACAAAACCCAAGCTTCAAAATTTAAAGCATTGATCGGGGTTCTACCAGCCCAAAACTCCTTATTTGCTCGATAAAACGTCATTAGGTTTTTATTTTGTTTATAGCATTAAGAAATAATTTGCGGAATAAAAAAATCGAAAGTACTGATGACTTCCAAAAATTTTTCAAATTTGTTGAATCATCGTCACCAGATTTTATGCCATGGTCAAGTCACCACATGAAGGCAAGTAATTGGTGAATACATAGTATTATTTTTTTGTTATGTTAATGTTTTGAAATATTGTTTTGTAACCAATTTATTAAATTAATGACTGTTAAACTTAATGTGGCATCTAATATGACCAACTTTTCTAAATATCTTATCTATGAATTTACACAAATTAATGTTTTCCTGTATAAAAGTAATTGAAATATTATTTGGACTTCTTATAATTTTTTGAAACATTTTATACCAAGTTTGCAATTTTAAGTTCATACTTACTTCGAAATATAAAATTGCCATTTCGACCAACGTAAATAAATGAAATATGTAAGATGCAAGATAATTATTGTAAAAAAACCTGTGCATACTCCTTATATATCATAATTCAAAATGCAGTTTTCTTATTAACTGTAAAAAGAGTTTGTTAAAAATATTGTAAAACAAAGAAAAGAAAACTGTTCTCGTCCTAACAAGTCCTCACAATCGCCGCTTAAAAAAATTTGGAACCTTCACAAGTTGCAAACAATTCTTTTAATAATCTTCACACAAAATTTTTATAGAAAAAGTTAGTGGGTTTATAATCAGATATAAACTTAACATATTTATAACCAACATTAAAGGCATTAAAAATACCTAAAAATTAATATAACTAAAACTATTATATAATGTAAACGTATTTAACGCCAAATAATACCTTAAATGCCATCTTGAAATCAATAGTATTCAATATCAATAGTAAATATAAGAACAATAGAATATGTCGTTCATATAGACATTTTTGTCAAGCCAAATAGAATGTACTAATGATAAGATTAGTTCATTATTAGTGAAACAAGGTATAAGCCATATTACAAACCGTTTATATTATAAAGAAATAACCACATAAATAAAATCCGACATTACCTATCAAAGTGACCACATATTGAACGTCAGTTTGTCTGACATAAATTCCCCGTACATAGAGCATTTTTAGACGTATCTATCCATCTCAATGCATCCTCTTGTAACGTGTAAAATAGGCCCCTCTGGGGAAAATAAATTACACATATTTTTTGTACATTGAAATATTTTTACTCAGTGGCAAGTAAAAACTCATAGCCACAAATTAAAAGACAGATACAAATGTATGTTGGTGTCAATAGTATGAACCTATGAAGTTGGGAAGTTTATAGTATCACGATAGTTTTAACAAAGTGAATCTTGTATAAGAATGTAAACGAATATAAAAATGTATTTCAAATATTACTTATTTTGATGATTATATTTTTGGGATATATATCTCAAAATCACTAAAATTATGGGGTAGTCAAAATAATTTGTTTGTCGCATTAAGTGAAAATGAATAATTTAAGTCAATATTTATTAATTTTACTCGCTCAGGAAATTGGCAGTTCTGTTTGTTGCTTCTTTATGAATTAGTTTGTTTACAGTATAATGCTGAAATTAAATCTTTTTTGCCTTACTTTTTCCATGATTCCAACTAATGCAAGCTTTACTTTGCAAATCAAAGTCAAACAGGTCATTGTCAAAAGACAATCACGAGCCAAAAAGAAGTAATTCCTGCCGCAGTTTGAAACTATTGCAAAAGTAAAGACTATTTAAATTCATCGTTACGGGTATAAAGTACTTAATTTTATATTTCTAAGTAAATCGTAGAACTTTTTTTTGTAAATAATTATTTAAGTACGAAATTGTAAAGACAAATTTATCGAGTTGAATCGTGATTCCTTTATTACATTTTTTTAAATATTCCATAATTTAATATTCATTATTGTCCCAAACAACCATAATAAACAAATCAATGTTTTAATATAATTTAAGGGTACAACTTTCTATTTAATTAATTATATTAAAAAAACATAGGGCCTATATTTATGCGTATTTCAAGCCATTGACCCTATAAATTTCAAAGATGCCTTTTCTAATGAACTTATCATCCCTGCACTTAGATTTATGAAAAGAACTATACTCTACAATTTAACAGAGAAAACATGATTAGTCATGGATACGAGTCATATGCAAAATGAGCGCAAATCACTATTTAATGGTGCATGATATTCGATTAATTCTCGTCTCTGAATGCCAAATAAGACTGGCAATATTTAGTAAACATGGATTACATATGACATGTCATATTTCTTAACGTGCTGTAACATCTGTCACTTATAATATGCCATAAGTAACAAATGTCATAGCACAAATCAAATGCATAAATGTACGTAAGTATATTTAAACATTGACATACCGCGAATAAATACTTCCAGGTTGTATAATAATTCATATTACTTTTCTAATATTTCTGCCTACAAATCTTCATCCTTTCTTTAGATTTATTTTTATAGTTTCTTCATATTCCCACGATACAAAAAATTCCTGGAAATGTATCCATGTAATAAAAAAAACTTAAACCTTGCAATATTTATTCAACAGTTCAGAAAAATTTAGGTGCACAAGTCACAGTCATGCCTCTTTTTGATGATAAAAATTTGTACTTCGATAACTGTTAAATTTTTGCTTTTGTATTTTTCTAGTCACAATTTGTTTTAAAATATATACGTGTTTACAATATCAAACAATTGGTGTTTATTGTAACTATGTTTTTATGAGAATATCGAAATTCATTTACAAATCGGTAATGCGATATATAACAATGTGGTGGTTTATTGAGGCATAGAGGATCAAATGAAGTACAATTATAGTCTTGAAAAAATTTACTAGTCAAAGTCTCTGTTATAAACATTATTATTTAATTTTTTAACAAATAATTTTCTATTTTCATTTTAAAAAATATTTTTTAGCATGCTTGTCTTTTGTGTGAGCGAAAAAATATTAGTAAAATGCTTTTTCCCTAGATATTATAGTATTATAATTATTTTAATTTTGACCATTTACAAACTTACACGTTCTAAAACTACTAATGCTTTTGAAAAAAAACGTGAGCAGATGGTAAAAATGATGTCAAAATACTAACATGCCGAGTATAATAAATATTTACATCATATTTGCACAACTTCTAACTTCTAATACTTGAAATTGTTACTTAAATACTATGAAAAACAATTTGGTATTTACTACAAAAAAAAACAGTAGCTTCGGCGTAAAACTTGAAGAACTTTCCTCAATGAGATCATTTGAATAGTGATTTTATTATTGATAAGGGCTACCAGTTAAAATGTAAGTTTTTCTTATTACTACCTTATATATTTTCTTAATAAAACAGTAAAAGCAAAAAGCCTACTTACAGATATTATTTGAGCAAATACAAGTAGAAAATAAAAAGAACTGATGAAACACAATTCAGAATTTTTGTCTATCTGTTTGTTTGTCTCTGCATGACATAAAATCTGTAAAAACAGGTTTGGTTTTTGAGTTTACAGTATAATGATAAGCTGAGTTCCTAGAATCGTCTTAAGGTATATTTTGTATCACAGTGATGTCAGTAATCTGAGCAATATGAGAAATTGTGGTTTCGCAATAATCAGCGCAAAGAATTAAATTTAAAAGGGTAATAAAATTTGAAGCAAAGTGAAATAATTTAGAGTTAAAACCTTTTCAGTGTTACTTATAATTTGCGATAATCAAATTTGCATTAAAATTTTCCCATTAAATTTACTTTTAAAATTAAATAAATTTTCCTACGAAATTACTTTTAGAATTAAATTTAGTTACATTGAAATTAAAACTTATTTATTTTTATTTTGATTATTTTATTATAAAATAATATAATCATGGAAAAGCGCCCAAGGAAGAAATAAATGAGAGAAACTTATTAATATAAATTGACAAATATTTTGGTAGCACGTCGTTTAGTATTATTTTACACTGAAAATAATTTATTTACATATTAGGTTAAACCATTATTAGTTAATACTTTAAGTAATTGACAATTTTTAAGTTCCCATAAAAATATGTTATTTTTTATACGTCTTCATTTTATACGACATCTATTGATATTACGAATGAAACATTTGAAGAACTGTCGCCTTTGTAATTTGAACGTACTAGAGAAATGCGCAGGCCACTTTTAGGCATTCGAGCACACTCAGTTTTACATGAACAAAAAAACATTTTTATAAGTTGTCTGCAGATGATGGTGTGTTCATTGTAACTGAGATTAGTTAATTACTTTTATGCTTCCATCCCCCTTTTTTAGGAAACTTATCGTGTATAATTAATAACTGTACTTATAAAAAACTCGTTTTATATGCTGTACTAAAGTATGGAGCATAAGTATCAGTAAAGATAATTTGACAGCTATTTTTGCTCGTAGCTTTTAAGAAAGATCGGTATCGGAAATTATTTATATTTTGTCATTTCTGGGGGCACTATATAATGACAAAATGTATCCAAAAATCGACTCAAAAACATGAGTGATGTTCAGTAATTTTATCTGTGAAGATCGTGGCAGCATCTTGCAAATGTTTACGATTTTCCAATAATATAATTTTAACCCTTTAGGTAGATAGTGATACCACCTCAGCCTTTTGCAAAAGGCTGAGGTGGTATCACTACCAGTTAATGCATCTAGAAACAAAATATGAATTTTTTACTTTTTAAAATTTTACTTTCATATATTTATTAAGGGCTTTCATTAGACTCTGTAAATATCGTGTCTTTTGTTGGTTTCGAAAATATGTTTTTCTATTAAGAGGTGTTAAAGCTGTTAATATAACGATGGTGTCAATATCTTCTGCAACAACAATAAAAACATTAGTAGATTTCATTTTAATTGGAAATTGCGTGATTATTGTATCAGCATTACTTTCTGTTTAACAAGAGAAAATATTATTATCTGCCAGCTTTCTTCTTTAATTTACAGATAAATCTGCTTGTGTTATTGATATTTATATTTAATTTCTTGGTGGGTCCTTAAATCCATTTTTTCATCAAAAAGTAAATCTGTTGAGGCATTTTTCAATAATCGACGATATTCTACAGTTAATTTGGTGCAATAGATGTTGCGATATCCATTAAAAACAACGAGCATTTTAGCTCAAAAATTATATTTTAAAAATTGGATGTTATGATTGCACATCGTCTCTAACGTTTGATGCGATTGCCATTTCCAGCAATGCAATATTATTCCGCGATCAATAAAATATAAAAATGTATTTTTATCGTCAGGATTTATTTACAGAACTCAATATTAGTGATATTGAGTTCTGTAAACAAATACTAAAAAAATATTTTTTATCTTTCGCATTAAATCTTGTCCAAACAGAGTTTCTGGATACGGAGCTAATTCAAAATTCATGTATTTTTAGAGTTCGTATGATTTCTTTGAAACACAAATTTGCTGCACCCATTGGAATAGTTTCATCATGAAGGAATTAAGAAAGAGTGAATGTTTGATAATATTATTTAACTAATTTTATATTACAAATATTTAATAATTTATAATAAAATGTACATTTTAATTATATAACATGTAATTATTGGCTATGAAAAATTTAATTAAGTGAAAAAAGTTCAAAGCCTAGTCCAGTCCAAACAAAGTCATTCAAGTATAAGGTATTTCGTATAGTTTTTATTATAATAAGTAATTGCAAGCTACAATATATTTTTTTGATTAGGTCGTTTTTAGTATATGTTCTTTCATATCAAAATAATTGTCAAGATATGACCGGTGCCACTCATTGTTTCTATCTTTATATTGTAAATAATAATATTGTCCAAATGAACTCGCTACCAAAATATCAAGTATATGAGCATGTATAAACAATATATAGTATTTACTAGCACCTAGAAAGAAAATAATTTCTCAAATTCAAATTTAATATTGTTACTGCGGCATCTTTATCGCACTGTTTGCATCTAATTGATCAGCGAATGTAATTTATAATTTTGAAAAATGCTTCAAAAACAATTTTCAGAATAATATTCCATGCCGATACAGAGTAGGAAGAAAAACTGTTTACGAAGCAGCGAAATATCTACCATTCGACCGTTAACTGCCATGTTTACCTGCTCCGCTCGACGTTCCTCCGATCTTTTTCTACACCTCAAATAGTTCGATACCTACTTTTTAAGAACTTTCACTGTATCTGTTGTATGATCTAGATGAAAATGAAATTATTTCCTAAGAGAAAATGAGCGTTGGTGGTTGAAAACATATAATATACTCCAAAAAACTTAAATTGCATGGGAGTGTGCAAAAAAACCAAAAGAGGAAACTTTTAGCGGTAAAATTTCGCTTCTTGACATAAAAAACTCATCAAGAAAATTAAAAATCCTTTCCTTGTAGCTGAATTTCTAGGTATAAACTTAAATGCGCTGAAGTAGAGAAGAAACTGAATATATCGTACTTTGTTCAATACAACATTTTCAAACCTTTCACTTTTCCCGCTGTTTATTTTATGAAAATAAATTACTGGATTATTTATCATTAGGCTAATTACCCCTATCGATTATTATCAAAGTAAATGCGATGTTGCAAGAAAATATGATGATATCAATTCACTTTGTTTCGAGGACATAAATTTTTATTTGGCCAATACATACACGGTTGAACATAAAGTGGTCTGTTTATTCTGCTCTCTCTATTATTGTTTTGTATCGCACATTACCTTCCTTTCAACATATTTCAAAGACATAAAGTCCTTTGCATGTCAAAGTTTTTAATTGTTTATTACATTAAACTACTTCTCGTTATCATTCTGTAAATAGAATATGATAATATTTTCAGCGAGTGAGAAGATTCAGTAGATATTAAATCCCTACTTTGTCCCATTATCACGTCTTACTAATTTCGGGCCATGGCTTTGCATGCATGTATTTCTGCTTAAACAACCAGAATTTGCCTTTGATTTCTTCCTATCGTAAGACTTCTTTATAAAATACTATGTGATCATGAATGAACTTAAAAAGCATTATAAAAGATAGATACCTCTCAAGGAAAACTTCAGACGTAACTTTTATTTTGATCCAGGCTATAATTCGATTAGAAATTATGGAATTGTACAATAACAAGTATGCCACCATTTATTCGTCAAAACTTATGCATTCATATTATTAATTAAAATAACTAGTGAAAAATACACACACACACACACTAGCAAACATATGAATGTGTGTGTCTATGTAAAATACAATATTCTCAGCATGGTAACTTTGTAAGGGACCAGATCATAATAAGATTTATAAGTTTTCAATCTCTATCAGAGACTTTCAACAAAGTATCAGCGTCCCTCAATTGAATGCTTTCTTAATGTCATTTCCTAAGATAAACTCATAAAAGTTGGCAGAATTAAAGGAAAACTGAAAAGTTTGTTACGGGTAAATATAGGTTAAATAAATGATAACCTTTCCTTTTGTTTTAGTTTAAATTAATTTTCTTAAACTGAATTGTTGCAAAAATACAATCGAATAATTAAGGTATTATGAAATATAAATCGAGTTTTAATCTTTCAGTGGAACTCTCTCTCTCTCTTATTGTAATTGTTTTAAGGCTGGTAGATTCTTTAATAACAGAGTTTTTTTGTGATTTATACCAATGAAACAAAAAATAATGGAAAACATAATATACACAATCGTTACATACATTATCCATTCTTATTAACATGGCTAATATTAAATCAAATGGTATTATAATAACTGATAGGCGCCCAATGGACCGTCATGCTCGTGCATTCGTATTTAGAATGGAAAATGCGTTGTGCAAATATCAAATTCGCATTCTGAACTGATTTCATTGTACTTTGATGGTCGTTATTTAAACAAAGTGACTTTCGAAACTTGATTTAAAATTTCTTTTTTCTTTCTAAATTCTTTTTTCAAATTTTCTTTTTTGTACAATAGACAACATTATAAATTATTTTAACTACTGTGCTGCTTCGTCACTTAGATTTTGATGTTTATTATCTATTGACGTAATTAATAGATAAGAATTTTTTGAACTACCTTAAATACTATCTTTTCTAACTATCGTTATACAATTTAAATAATTTTTTATTTGTATATATAAAAATATCGTCAACGTATTTTCGGTCAGTCCACACCGATCTTAATAGTTAAGTGGTATACTAGAACGCCTTTATTTTAACCCCATAATCATCGTTCAATTAGACTTTACTTACAAAAAAAATTATTAAATTATGATAAAAAATTAGTAAACTTTGATTAATATACTCACAGCTTTGGTAATCGTAGTTGCAGTAAGTGTATTGCAGGAAAATAAATATGCTGAAATAATTGATAATTGCATAAACAATTAAAAGGAAAAATTATCTGCCTATAGATAATCAACGGCACACTAAGCACATAATTTACTGCTTCCTTACATATTAATTTTCTTTTCAAATAATCACTGATTTGCACTTTTTTATTCATGCATAATTTAAAACAATATTTGAATACACCAGTCATTGTTACGCTAAAAAAATTGTAATGTGATTGGAGGTGATAACATTTTAAAATGATTGGGGTTTAATCTGAGTATTATTTATTTAAGGAACAGCACTAAAATTAAGACCAGAAAAAAACAACTTCAGATATGAGAACTGTGTTTTGTAAACGGGTCGTGGCCACAAAAGGAGACTTCATAAACGTATTTTTTACTTCCCAAATCTAAAAATAAAGTGGATTTTAATTCACCGTCATGTTTTTTACATTAGCAGCAAATATCGATAAGCGATATATTAGAGACAGAAAGTACATAGATATATTTACGGTTACGTGGCATGTCAATTGACAGCATTGAAATATTCATAAAATTATGTGTTAGCCTTCAAATTTAACATGGATAAATTGTTGTTACGAGATTTACGTTTTGGTTTGACTTTAAAGGCCATTAGAAATGTTAGAAATACTTGCGATATAAGTAATACAGTTTTTGACTCAGATATGTTAGCCAGTGATTCAGTTAATGGCTTTTTGTATGAAAAACGTTTCAATCTTTGTAAGAGATTGTATCCGGTTCTGGTTCAAGCATTTCCATTTCTTAATATACAAAGATTTTTAGACGGAGAAAAACTGAAATAAATGATGTCATGATCAAAAAATTAAAGTAGTTAAAAAACAAAATATATTAGACCAAAGCAATACAAATAGGATAATTTGAAAATGATTTGAAGAATACCATAAATTCAAGAAAAAAGTTTTGATTTATGTCAAATTGTTTGTTTATTATATTATAAAAACCGCAGCATTCGAATTTTAATTTCGTAACTTTTACGTAAGTATTACCAAGATAAACAATTCCGTAAAATGATAAATTTAGTTTTCGCGCTTAACCGACCTAATGTTCTTTCGATTTAAAAGTAGGAGCAGTTCAAAATAAAACAAATTCCAAAAACGTCTCATAACAAAAGTATATAAATAACACATTGTTAAAAAGGCTTTTAACATACAACTTTTTAAAGTTTTTTACTTGATATAATTATTCCAAAAAAAGAAAATTTTTAAACTTTACTTCTAAACTTAAATGCATTTGTTAGCATATCCTTTACTAAATAATTATTTAATATTAATTTATTTCTCGGGACGACATCTAAACTAAATACATACATCACGTCCAACAACAAAATTAACCGCTAATTAAGATTCCAAAAGATAACGGGACAGTATTTTTATATTACAAAATTAAATTTGGATTTCAAAAACAAACGATTAATTTGTTATTAAATGTATTGGCGCTGTATAAATTCGCAAATCATTTTGGATAATTTAAATATAATATATTTTCCCGTGTATATTGATTCTCATTATTATTTTTTCTTGCATTATAAAAAATAAGTCTTTAAATTCAAAAACTCTACGAAATTCTCTTTTCCGAACGGCATTTTTCTTCGACGTTTAATTTGACGTTTGATGAATATTTTAATTTGATTCAATACTTCCTATTAACACTCACAATAAGCCGTGTATACCTGTAATTTGATACCTGATCTGCTGAAAAAAATATGCATATAATATGTTTTCCTGGATATGGGAAAACGAGTGGGAGTAAAACAGTTGTAAAAGGCCACCATCATAACATAAAAAACTTATATGTAGTTCTTATTGATTACACTAGCTACCGATAGGCGTACGAGGATATGTTATGCGTAGAAAAGTAAGAAATTAAAATAAAACGTCTTCTGCAAGAAAATTCAAATTTATGCAGAAATGTTACTAAATCTGGAAGCTAACCGTTTCTTCCCTTAATTTTTGTAATTCAAACAACTAACAATTAAACGTCTCTGTTATTCTTTTAATTTAATATGCACAACACGCTTGTATATTAAATAGCCAATGGTAGCCATAAATGGGCGAAAAAAGATATAAAAATTAATACTATATTAGCTTACACCCCCTTTCCTACAACTTAAAAAAATTATGTTGAAATGTAAACTAGCAAAAGTTTTCCTACGTAAATAATGGTAATGGTATGTCCATCCATTTAGCGAAGCGTTTTAAGGCGAAATGTTTTGGCTCCATGAAATTATATCTAGAATATGATGATGCTGATTAGTGATTTTTTGTTGAATCCTTATCCCCTGTAAATTACCTGTTTCATCAAATCTAATTGTTTGCATTATTTCTAATTTAACAGGAATAAAGCGCACGATTGAATTAATGCGTAGATGACAAGCTCCGGGCACAAGCGCGTCTTCCTTGCAGTTAGCACGAAATTATAATGGACGCGAAGAGTTTAGACTGTAAGCGGAATGCATCGTTATGTACGTGGATTTGATATGTTAGTGGTTTCAAAACTATTATATTAACGTATTTGGGGCTTATTGTTTCACGAAAGAGTAGTAAATTTATTGCTGAAATGGATAATTTATTTACTAAATTTAATTTAGTAATCTGCGCTAATAACACTTGTATATGTATAAATTCTCTGTAAGAAATTTAATAATAAATTTGCTCTTTTTCCATAAGAAATCCTTTGTAGAAAAGTGAAATGTACAAAAATGTAAGAAAAAATAACTAAGGTTAGTTTAAAATACATTTGAAATTAATAAAGATATGGCTTTTACTATATTATAGTATCGATGTATACCGTCAAAGTTTGTAATATAAAATATAGGTCCTCGATAAGCATTAGTCATTTATTGCATATACTGCTACTTCCAAAGTTCTTTTTTCAGTCAAATGAAATATGTGCACTATATTTATACATACACACACACACACACACACACACACACACACACACATATATATATATATATATATATATATATATATATATATATATATATATATATATACGATCGCGCGAATAAGCCGCACAGCAACCTACCTCTTATATGCAATCCCCTACCGCACCGCACCCCACCTATTTATCTAGATCGCCTGCCGCCGCCGCCAGCCCTGATTATCATAACATCTTTTGTATTTCATAAACTGTACGATCAAATCACATTCTCTAAAGGGCAATTTTTATGTTAATTAAATTATTTTATTAAAAAGGTTATTTATATTTGTTTCAATTGCTAATTTATAAATAAGGAAATAATTACACGGTTCTTTTTACGTGAAAGAAATATTTCGTTTCACATAAAAAGAACCGTGCAATTTTCCTTATTATTAACGTTAAGCCGTTATTGCGTATCAAATATAAAAGCCTGGATATACACGGTGTCCGGGAATAAATGTCGGACAAAAAAAGACGCTATTCTTTGGGTATAAAGGAATCAATTGTCGTCTAAATAAAACGTAAAACAAGCACTTATTCTAATTGAGTGCAAAAATATTACACATAACTCTTTTTATTACAACTAATACTTGCCTGCAGTGTGGTTTTTACCCACAGTGGCGATGTCTTCGCAAGGATTATTCCCCTGGCGCTGAACAATATGCGCAAGTATCGTGTGTATGAAAACGATGACAAATAATTATGAATATTATTTTCAATTTTTTGAAAAAAGTCTTCTTTCAAATTTTATTTTAACGAAAATCAACTATTCTTCAGTCAAATAATGACGTCTTTTCTGCCAGATACTTATTCCCGGACACTAGTGTCACAAACTTTTTTGTGTATTTTTTAATTTTGAAATGTAATAATTTATAATTATATTATATATATATATATATATATATATATATATATATATATATATATATATATATATATATATATATATATATATATTATATATTTAATATTTAAACTTTTACTATATAAAATTATCTTTCTAATACATTATGTTCTTTTATATCAAACCATTTGGTCCGCGTCCGCCTGTAGAGCAGCTGATCAGACTTTAGTTACAAATATTAACTATATTTGTAACTAAAGTCTTAGTACTAAAAAATATTCTGAACACAATAAAATATAGTCTGTGTTACTCAGGAATAGTGTAGCTTTTTATCAGCACAATAGAAATAATTTTCAAAATAAAACATTTTCAAAATCGGACGAATAGTGTCAAAGATTACCCTCTAAAAAGTTGCATACATATTTACAATGAAATAAACAAACAACTTTCCTTTTATATAATATTAGTTCAGATTTAGGTTTTCCGTTAACATTTTTAATTTTTTTTCTGAGAGCACTTCACCTTAATTTAGTTATTATATCACATTAAAGGATTAAAGCAATTTCTAGAAATTTAATTAAGGGACCAATTGGTAGAGTATTGCCAAAAAGAATTGATTCAATTTCGAACAAAAAATCAATGACACCCCCATATGATAATTAATTTTCTATTTAAGGCCCGACTTTTAGCCAATTGTCAAATTATCTAGAGCGCTTTGTTCATCCCAAAATAATTAAGCGTTTTCATGATTAGCAAAGTTCTTAGAAATAGGACAGCCCCATATCTTCTTGCGGCTTTTGTTATCAATTTACTGAAACATCCTTAAGCTTTTACCGTTGTCTGTAAGTTACAATAATTGAGAATTGAAAAAGGTGCTACAGAAAGAAAATCTGGCACCCGTTGGAAATGCTCCTCTCTCTTACTACTAAATTATTTCTAAATAAGAATATAATTTTTCTTCCGACATATAAAATCTCATTTATAGATAAGGATCCATATACTGTGTCATTTTATTGATGAAATTTCTTTTTATTGTTATTACTATTTATACTTTCAAACAGATAAAATATTTTGGGAAAAAATTACGAAAATGCGGATAAAAGTTTTATTATATAAATATTAACTGATGCTAGCATCTGTACAAATGAACCTAAAATAAGCACATACGGATAAACAGGCAAAGAGATATTCTTTTTATATCTATTTACAGATACAATGATTACTTTCGATAGTCGGTCTAATCTTTGCTTTTTATGTCTCTTTTTTACAATGCAAATTATATATCATAAATTATATTCGAATTCAATCATGAGCCAAAATTAGTATTTTTAGAAATTGAAACTATCCTCCATTTTTCTAAGAGCACTAGATTTTTGGGCGACAAAATGGAAAGTGTTATAGAGAAGGAAAGTAGGGACTAAAGCAAAAATGTCAATAAAATCGGTAAACAGAACGATCCATTTTGGTTTTCTACTACTGGCTTGCTTAAAATTTAAAATGCCAAATCAGATCACAATGTGACAAATTGTAACATGTAGTTACGCAATGCGTATTGTGTAGCTTACAGTCTGGAACTGCTAATGGATCTTAATAAATTTGATTTGGGGTAGTTCTTCGTTCCATCTTCCGCTGATTTGTTACAAATAATAAAATAAATTTATTAGATTTTCAGTTTTGCATTTTCTTTAACGAAAATTCGTTAATGTTATGTTAATGAAAATTCCGAATATTAAAAGGATTATAATTAGTCTTGCGAATGAATTAATGTCTAATTATACTTTCATACGCTATTTAGTATTGAAATAATATGAAAATCAACAATACTAGACCTTCTGGGTCTATGGTAATATATTCAGTGGACACTTCTCACAAAGAATATTTTGAAATTTAAATGATAATATGATCATCCGAAAACAAGTTTTTTCCATGTCTGCCTATATAAAGTGCTGGGACAAATCCGTAAAATTTCACTTTTTCTTCTTGTCGATGTCACCTTCTTGCTCCCGGCCTAGTGTTTAAAAGTTAGCCAATATTCAAATATCACAGAGCATGGCAAGATTATATAATAAAATTAATGTAAACTTTGAAATCATAGAAATCACGGTATCAGATAAAATAACATGGATAATAATAAGCAATGAAAAGTGATAAATAAGGTAGTAATAAATTAATAATAAAAATGATTTTTAAGTGGTATCCAGATGAATTAAAGTGACTAATTTTGAGGTTATAATTGCTCAAAAACGAAATTTTTTAGCTCTTGTTTTTTTTATTTTATTCTTCATAAAAAACTTGACAGTAAGCCAAATTCCTTAAGATTATATTTTTACCCAGTTTTGAATTAAAATATTATTTTAAAAACACAGAAATTATGAATATATAATTGCTCGTATCGTTTGAAAGTGTTAACTCAAATTAATCTAAGTAAATTAATTTAATATTTCTAATCTAAGTCTAGTTTCTATAATTTATTCAAGTTTTTAAAACTCAAGGTTGAAAAATTAGAGTAAGTCCGATAATGAGCATATTTCTGGTCGCTTTGAACTTTAATGTTTTGCCAACTATATTTATAAATAAAAAATGCTTGACGATACCTTACTTTCATTTTAATGGACTTATTCTGAAATATTCCAATAATACATGAATAGGATTATTGTGTATATATTAATGGAGATCTCCACATGAAGCATTTATATGCAACATTTTATTCAGATAGGTCCAAAACTGTGGGGTGGCGAACTTAATGAAATGATAAGAGTTCCTTGATACACTTTGGAACACTTAAGTTAAAAATATAAAAAGGAGTGTGAGTCTGTTTTTTTTTGTTTATATGTAAGTAAAAACGAAAACTAATGAACAGATTCCAAAAAATCGTTTACTGTTAGAAATCTACGTCTTTCAACATGAATAGGGGCTATAGAGACATTTTATCTCAAAAGTACTAAACTTTTGAGCTACGAAATGTAATGATACTTGTATCTCAAAACAGAAAAATGGCCAAACTGAAGGTTTTCTAGGCTTATGCTTGGTAAACCGTTGCATATTATAACAAAACAATAGAAGACAAACATGATCTTTCCGTAAAAGTATTATATCGTTTATGAAAAGAATGTAATATTTGTGTTAATGATTAAGGAATAGAATTAAATTATCTCGAAATTTTGCTGTTCTATTTTTCCCCCATTCCCCATATTTGTCCTTAAAAAATAAACTAAATATGCAGCGTCAGTATTTCACGTACATAAATAATTGTTAAAACTGTATTTTAGGTCAATAATTTAATTAAAATAGATAACAGTTATTTTGGCCAGGGAGGTCGAGGCATCGGCAGCAGGCGCGGACATGAGGGGCGTTGGGGTGATTTGCGGAAGTGTAGAATATTAATTCATACAAATTCTGCGCGAACAAAACAGTAGTTGAGTGCGAACAGACAGTATGTGAAAAAAAGTATTTAAAGCTATTATTTGTAATGGGCATTGAAACTCGCACAAGATAATACCTTGCGATATAGTTAAAGAAGTAAAAAATTAATAGAAAAAATCGAGTATGAAAAGAAAATCTGTCACCTGAATTAGACAACAAATATGAAAAATTTGGAATGTATAACATATAAAGAAAGATTAAAGAGGGATTATAAACATTTAAAGTATTGCATCAAAATAAGTGACGTAAAAATATATTTTAGAATAAAGGATGTGCTTTTCCATTACTACTGTTAATCCTAGTCTTTATTCATCCATCTACGTGAAAGATATACACTGAAATGGTGAAACGGTTGTTATTTCCAACAAGTCATGAAATTGTCGAGCATATCAGTTTTTGTGGGACTATCAGTTAACACGAGTATATCAAGCTGAAAACAGCAAATCCATGTTAAAATTATAATAAAGTTTTCATGAAAGCGTTCCATAAAAATATCTCCTCTTCATGTCTTAATTGAAACTAGACTAGAAAGAAAGGGAGTTTAGAAAATGTATAAGATCATCGAAGGATGTAATTTATAAAATTGATTATTTGATGTTTGGTTAATCTTTAGATAAGGTAAATTTTTTTTTTAAATTAGTTAACTTTCATTAATATTTTGTTTTAATAAAGATGATTTAAACTTTCCGGCTCTAGCTCACTTTTAAAAGCAATCTTTTAAATTGGTAGTCTAATACGCCTATGTCAAGTCGTTTTAAAGAAATCGTCGGAAATTGTTTTCCATTAAGAAGACATTTTTGCTTCACCCATAATGTAGAATATCCATATTGACTTCATTTCTTTTTACCTTATTTGGAATTAAGTAACAAATGGTACGGTATGGATAAAACAGTTATTTCCACTTGTCATTTATAGCAACAATATTTTCATAAACCATGTTCAACACACTCAAAAGCACAAAGTTTCATAATTAATCTCTTTATCATTCTATGAAGTCAGCACTTATTTTTTCATCCCTTTTTAAACCGCTTTACTGGAACTCCCACTGACTTTTATTACTTTGTAAAAATACAGACATGGAAAATCTAAGATTGAAAGTCTGACAAAACTACTTACTATGCTTATTCGACCTATGAATTTTTCTAGATATTCCTTATTTTTACTACTTAAATTCTTTTTAAAGAATATGTTAAACAATACGTGTTGACTGTTTTAAACTTCCTACGCAAAGTAAAAAAATATCCTAACGATACTTTGAACAGCTGCTGTCGTTTACTAATGTATCTAAATATACCAATACTAATTACCCAAGTGTTCCGTGTCGATACAAGCCATTTTGTCAATAATATGAATGGTACAAAATATTATGTGACACTAGTTCTTCTTACTTTGTAGTGAAGCATCGCTTCTCAAATTAACAAACGGTATTACAGAAGAATTTAATTATTAAAGTAAAATAGTTGAAACTCTTATTCGATATTGTCAGTACAATTATCAGACATTGTGACTTTAAATTGATAGATTGTTTTTGGTAAGCACTATTTTTTTAAATTTTTGGTTAAAAAACATTATTAGATCTCAATTGACACCACTAAATCTTGATATTTTATGCTGAAATTGAAATTAGTTTTATTAAATTTTATCTCATAGTTGGTGGACTAATTTTTTTAATCAGAATAGTTTCTGATCGGAGCTAAAAATTAAAACACATTATATTACTAGGAAAACGTACTTCTTATTGTCACATTACGTTTCTTGTTAATATGGAAACTTGAGCGTTAAAATAATATGAAATTTACTCCATCCCTCCTAATTTCTCAGTCTTGAAATTTAATCAAATTTGATCAGAAAATAAAATATTGTTATTTTAGTTAATTGGCATAAAAATTTTAAAAAATGTCTATACAACTGCGGAAACCTACTTTACGTGTTCTCTGATAAGCAATTGCTTGTCTTTTGTTTTTTTTTCAAACGGTGTATTAAGTTTCATTCTAAATTTTAACATTCTTCTTTTGCTCCCTGAAATATTAATATGTTGGGACTTTTTGGTGCGCCATAAATTCTTACTGCTTATTTATTTGTAAAGTTTGATTTAATCACCAACCATAAGGAAATTTAACGAAATAAATTATGTTATTAGGATTAAATTGCTAACAAAATATTCGTTATTAAGACTCCGTTTGTCAAATAGAGATAACAAAAAAACAGACTAATATGACAATTTGCCTGCTCTGCAAAATTTGTATTATTCCATCTGGCAAAAGTGATTACGTTAAAAGGAAATAGAGTTAGGAAACATTTGAACACGCTTTACTTTTTTTAAGTCTTTAAAAGATCGAAGAACTTTATATCATTGTCTTATTTGAAATATTTCAGATGCGGAATTATAATTTATTGTCTCTTGAATTCGAGGCGGTACGTAATAGTGATGTGTTCTTCCTCGGTATTTCATGGGTTCAATGTGATCTTTAGCAATTGCTGTAACATCTTTCTTAAAAAATAATTATCTAAGGACAATTTTCTTGTGATTTTCTTCCGGCGATAATTCGCAACGGAGCGGTTAACACATAATACGTCGATTCATATTAAAAAAATAGTTACCGGAAACCTCATCTTCGGAAACCTTAACTACGCCTTTTATTGCTCTAGCCTGTGAACGTTCTTGGTTTCGGTTGCTCCGACTAATTTATGTTACTTTAACTTGTACTCGATAAAATTACTTTTTTACTCTTATTCGGAATATATAATAGATCGTTGGAATCATTGTTCATCATGAATGGATCATTCTTCTGGCAGCTCCACTTGTTGACAAATTTTGCGTTAAAACTAAAATCACCTATAGTTTTTATACAAAAGTAGCCAATAAGACCGTATCTAGGGTTTTGTCCCTCAAAGTAATGAAAAGGGAACCCATATAGGATCACTAGATTGTCCGTCGGATGGATGAATATAAAGTTCAAATAACACCCATCTGTTTTCTTTTTCAGAATTGGGCTCGAGATATCAAGCTTTTACAGCAATCTAAGATAAGAAATGATCTTAGATTGCTGTAAAAAATTTAATATTTTTGGTTCAGGCAATGAAAAATTTGGCCCTCTAAAAGGTATTATTACTTTGTTTCTACCATCAAAATATTTAAGGGACTTTTTATCGACCTACAATCTTAAAAGTCGCCATAATGGAAGGTCTTATGACACGAGTGAAAAAACGAATCCAAATAACTATATATATATATATATATATATATATATATATACATATACATATATGCATATATATATATATATGTCCCAAAATTCATGCAAGATTTGAATTTTGCGCCATTTGTGCGGTAAAGTATTGCCAACCAAAAAAAAATACAGTGTGACTGCTGACAGTTCAGGGTTATTAAAAATGCAGCGCTACACAAAAGAACAACGCATTTTTATTGTTGAGCAATATTTTTACAATTTTTAATTATAAACCTGTGTTTTCTATCAAAATTACTTCTTACGTGAATTTTGGGACACTTTTATACATATATATTTTTTTTTGACATCTAGAAGGTTGGTGAATATTTGCCAGATATTTTAAGCAAAAGGTAATAGCCGCATATTTTTATTATCACCGTCGAGTTTTCAATCTATTTTCCAATAATAAAAATGGTCACTTGTCTGAGAGTAATCCTTTTTACCTTCTGAAATATCAATTAAAACACACATTCCTTATTACCTTAAAAGAAAAACAAATTTTTAGAAAACTGCATACGTATCTGTACGTCCGTCACAGTCGTTTTTCTTAGGGACCGCTTGACATAGAAATTTTAAATTTGGCATAGTAGTAAAACACATTCATATATTAATAAAGGAGGTAGTAAATAAAAGTATTTTTTATTTTAAGCGCCATGTACAAAAATATTTTCAAATGGCTTGTTATGAAAAATATTTAAAAAATTCATAATTTTAAATTATATATTTTTAAAAGAAATTTCAAAAATAAAGGTAAGAAAATAGAGCATTTCCCCTTTATTTCCAAAGCCAATGAGCCCAAAATCATGAATAAAACAGCGTTGGTAAAGTCTAAGAGAAACTAAATTAAAAATAGTCGCATAAAAATTTCTCAGGGGCTAAAAAAGTTATTTTTTTCTTTATATTGTACATGATATTGATGTATCACTTGAAAACGATTGTTATGAGGAATACAAAAATATCTTCTACTGCATAGTTTTAAGTCGCTTCACAATTTTAATTTGCAATATTGGAATATTAACTTTACAATTTTAAATTTCAGTATTTAAAATATATTTTTAAAAATAGAGTTTCCCTAAACCTCTCCTATTTCGGAAAATACTGAGCCAAAATCATAGAAAAATCGGCCAATACGTGCCTACCACACATTTAAGCCTGTAGAAGACATAGTGGGTATTATATTTAATTTTAATTAGGGATACTGTGCACCCTTAAATGTTTATAACTGCCTTAATTTGTACGGAATTTTCATAGTGCGAGCTTTTGACTGACATGTTTTTATTTAAAAGACATACCATTTATCCTAATTTAACTTTTATTATTATTTGTTCTTGTTTATTCTATAAGCATTCTAGGTACTTTTTTAAGAAGTAAGATTATTAACCTCACTCCCAATTTCTAACGTATAAACCTCCAGCTTTACTTTTATCTGACGTCTTACAGATAACCTACCTGTCTTGGGAGGCCCTAGTGAAATTGCTTTCAGTAAAGTACAACACGTCAGTTATATCGCGACATTAACACCAGTAGTAATAAAAATTTGGAAATATTTTTTGAATATTGAAAGAATATCATTGTGGTATCAATTAAGCAATGACACAGTTTTTTTAATTAATGCGTAATGATTATAAGAATTTTTATAAGATTTTATGGCATATGGATTTTTTTAAAGTTTTCAGTGGATTTTGTCTTACAGAAATGAATTAAAATTGTACGTACTTCAACATTAATGAAACTATTTTTGAAATACATTAAAATAACTATATTTTAGAAAATTATCAATGTGCGTAGGGCAAGGGAACTTCATAATGCTAATACTATATTTATTATAACTATGGAATCTATGGTCGAAAGTTACAGATACTATTAATGTAGAAATAATAACAATTAGTGTAATGTTTATCGACGATATGGTGGTAATAAACAGAAGTTAAAATTATTTACATCAGTAAAGATAAATGTAAAAGTCGAAAAAATACACGTTATTGTAGTGAACAATTTTCACTTGACTCACCTCGTCTAATTTTTTTGGATGGAAAAGTTTGTGTATTCGCGTCATGCAATGAGAATGACGCGCTTCGGGTGTACCCGGTCGTAGGTTGCGTACGATGAACGAGAGGAACGTGGAGCAAACCTACGGGTACATTCGCCGGTAGACCCAGTATAGCCGAATGAGAGGACCATAGACCCGTATAATTTACGGTCGGGAATAAAACTGCGAGTTCGCATCACGCAACGTAACGCGTCTCGCGTAAATTCGATAGCGGACCGAGTATATCCAAACACGGGGTATCTGGGCGAGTGATGTACATACACACACAAGCATACACACACAAACGTATGCACGCGCCCACGCACGCACGTACGCACGGACACACACACTTGTATATATGTGTGTATGTATGTATGTATATATGTATGTATGTATACATATAAACATATGCAACATTGTTATGTTACACTTTGCTTTTTCATACATTTTGGCTTTTTCAGTGACCAAATTTTAAGGAGTGATTAAGAATCGGCAAATAAACCATGTAATACAAAAAAATATAAACGCATAACTCCCTCCCGCGATCGTGATAAATTTATTATATAAAATCTACATTTATAATATAAACGCATAACTTGTACAAATTATTTCGAAGAATGAAATGACATGATAATTTAAATATTTATTCTGTGTATTATAATTAATATCTCATTTTGGAAAAAATTTTAATTTTTTTTTTCGGAATTCCGTATTCAAAATTTTCCACATATGCTGCACGATAATATTGGTTACCAAAGTTTTCAGTTCTACCGTATCGTCTGGAACACGCTCAAATTTTACAACAAAAATAATAAAATGTAAAGTATGTAAAAGTTTAGTCAAATTAATATTAGCGTTTTATTTATATAAAGATAAATTTAACTTATGACATCTTTAAAAAACAAAATTAATGAAATTGTACAAATCTTATTTATTATTAACTTTTATGTATAGTACATATGGCGGACTTATTGCTACATGAGCAATCTCTTCCAGTCAACCATAACAATTTGCATTGACATTTAGTTGGTAGACTAAGAGATTTTACAATGAAAATTCTTCATAGCACATTAGACAAAAAAATACAAAAGTAAATTAAAAAAAAATAAAAATATTGATATGATTTGGGACGGGAAAGACAGGAAAGGGTAAAAACACAAAGGAAAAGGTTTCAGAAGATGCAGGACTTTTCACTCGATCTTTGAAAATATTTAGAGACGTGATTTTCCTGATGTCAGGATCCAGGTGATTCCAAATTTTTGCTGCTTGGACAGTGAAGGATTTTTCGTAAGTGGTAGAGGTATGTTTAGGAATAAGAAGGGTGTGTGAACTTTCAGATCGCAGTCCAAGGCCGTGAGCAGACAAATCTTTAAATTTGCCTCTAAGATAATTTGGGTTATGAGGATTTTTTAATATGTTAAAAAGAAGTGTAAGAATGTGAAGTTGGCGTCGATTACGGATCGTAAGCCATTTGAGAAGTGACCTGTATTCAGAAATGTGATCATATTTTCTGAGGCCGAAGATATACTGAATGCATAAATTTTATAGGATAGCACATGTCTCTCTAATGGATTAATAGTAATAAAAGTATTTGATAAAGGTAGATTTTCGTTTTAGTCGGTAGACAATTTTGAAGATATTTCAAAGGGTGTATCCTGTTCAAAACACGACGACTAACATAATTTACTTGAGGCCACCAATTAAGATAAAAGATCTTCACGTGATTAAGATCGCCAATTAAGATCTTCACATGACGGTTCATGAATGTCCAGTGATGTGTATTGGACATAGTGCCGTGGATGCTAGATTGGATATACTAGATTTTATAACTTAATTGATGAAGGAAAGTTAATAAAATGGGAAAATACGGTAAGAAAAGCCAAGGCCCAGCACTTATCATGACATGAATATTGATAGAACGTGAATACCAATAGAGGATAACAAATAGCGTAAGAGATAATTAATATGCATAAGAGATATATGAAAATTGGTGGACCAAAAAAAATACTGCTGGATAACTTTATGGAAGATATAAAGACGATAAGAATTGTAAACTGGAAAATAACGGAGGGAATATATCCATCTTGATGACCATTTTAAAGTAAACCAAGGCTCTTTAAGAGGGGTAGAACTGCTTAAAGAAATAATATTTTGTATGTGATTGGTCATTTGTAAATTGTTCCTAATATTGTAATATTCTACCGCACACAGGCTTCATCTCCGTACGTCATGACAGACTTCAATTTTCATCCCCTACTGCTTGTTACTCCGGAACAGAAGAAGGCTATACGAGAAGACGTAGGTCTCAACAATTTGGATAATCTGGAAATAACAATTCAGCATGTGTTGGAGTGGTTCGCTAAGGAGAACCACTTGCCCGATATGCAGTTAGGTGGGTTATTCTTATAAACATTAATAACAATAATTTATCATTTTTATTAACGTTTCAGTCATGCTGATTGTTATGTAAACAATGTTAATAATTATCAACTTATAATTTCAATGTTGCTTGTGGGTAATTTGCTAAATATTGTTACATTCCTACGACAAATTTCTGTAGTGCGAAGATTTCTATTTCTGATTTACAGATAAGAGAGCCATAGAAAACATGTACATAAGTAGGAAATGCTCCTTAGAGCAGACGAAACAAAAGTTAGACATGTTGTTCGCTATGAAGTCGCTGCTACCAGAGTACGTCATGCCGCGAGACCCGCTCAGCCCAGACATTAAAATGATTTTTGAAAGTGTGTGAGTATTACTCGTTCCTAAGCATGTATCACGAATATATATATACCTTATGTTATGAACCATTGTATTACGATATATAAACCCACATTAGGGTGAGTAGTTGGCCTTATGATGAAATATGTCCATATGTGACAAAAAGACTTATGTATATCAAATTATTAATAGCTGTACTAGAGTTCAAAAATGTTATAGTTTTGAATAACAAAACGGCTTGCCACTTGAAGATAACAATATCATAGCTGCGGTAAAAATAAAAGAATTAACACATAATTAGCCAAAAATGAATATCCGTTGTTATAAGTTATATGTCTTAATTTTTTTGGTCGTAGTGGAAAAAGGAAATGGGACTAAAAGTGAAACTTGACAAAAACTACGAAAAGAAAATAAATAATTACGAAAGCTAACTAAAGTCTATTTTATTAGCTTTGAACAAGTCATTGAAGAAATTAATTCCAAAGAAATTAATTTCATTATTAACAATTAACTTGGCGATAAATTATTACGAATAAGTTTCATTTACATAACTATCAATAGACATAATTTTATTAACTTTTGTTGTTAACTTTTTAGTCTGACTGGGGTATCTATAACTGAGTGTGAGAGGATCTATTAATACAGAAACAATTCAGATCAGTGCAGCATTTGGAGATGATATAATTATATCAAATAAGAGTAAACGTTATTTAATTAACATTATAACTGATTATAAGGAAGCACTGAATATATGAAGAAGAAAAGAAAAAAGTAAAATATACAAAAAAATTTGAAAAACACAATTTAAAATTTTCAGTGTTTGGTCATTAAAATTTAGCAAAAGTGAATTTATTTCGATTCAATTAGAAATAAATAAAATTATGCATAAGCAAAGACAAATGTAAAAACTAACAAAGCAAACAAAACTCATTGTACTATTCAATTTATTTCCAAAATTAAGCTTTTGTAAAAGCTGTGCGTATTTCGGTATGTAAAATTATTATCCAACATACTGATGTTAATTTCTGGATAGGAACTTTAATATTAGTTTATATGAATCAAAGGCCTTTAGAATTAAATATCTTTAGAGAAATAAGGTAAAAAATAAATGATCTCAGGATAATAATGAACATCTAATAATGTGCATAAATTTAAAATTAGAGATACTTTACGACGATTTATTAAAAAAGATTCAGTTAAATGAGAAAATTTATTAAGATTGTTAATTTATAGCGCCACTCCTATAAACAAACTTATTTTATTCCCAAGTATAAAATTTCATCTCCAAGTATACTAATGAAGTCTTTATCCGAGTCCTTGACCAAATTATCTCTAGATGTGCAATTATATTTTTCAAATTCAAGGGAGAATAAGTTATAATTTCTAGTAAACTTTTACCTTTCTTATTTAATTCTAATTACATTCTTTTAGATTAATTCTAATTAGATTACCTATTAGCTGAAAATACACATGAAAAATCGAGATCAAGAACAGTCGTCTGTCGATTTTTCATTTCTCAGTCACAAAGTCATGTCTTAAAAAGCATATTCATTGTATATATTTAAAACATAAAATACTTTCCCACATTTATTCCCCTCATATTGTGTAACGAAAACACAGCTGTTAACTACTCTTTAATATCATACCAAGTTTACTTCGATTGAATGATTTATATAGCTTATTATAAAATCTATTAAAAAATTATAAAATCTTGGTACTGGTAAGCAAATATTTAACCCTAAAATATCACCTGCAAATTTGAAGTTGTCCATATTTTATATTACCTTTATTTTTTTAATTTTATTTAATGGCTACTTTCTTAATGTTTGTGTCAAAAATAAAGTGCGAATTTAGTTTAGAAAAATGTTGTATTCCACCAAAGTAACATTGATTTTTATTAATAATAGATATGCCGGTATTCATTTATTGACACGATAAAACTTAGAATAGTTTAGTGATACCTGACGTCAATTTCATCTGAATTATCCTTAACAAATGAATAGGGGAAATGATATTGAATCATTTGCAAAACCGCATATTGTTAATTAATATATACAAAAGGAGAGGCAACTATTAAAATTGCGTTTGCATATTTGAGTAAGTGGACATATGGGATTTATTGTGGTGTAGTTTAGTTTATATTTTTCCCTCTTCGTATATATGTCTTTATAAATGCACTTGAAATTAAGGTATCGAACTGATTTTTATGACGTTTTTAATATTTTTTAACCCAATCGACGTGACAGTACCAAGTCAAACTACTAATTCAATCCAGGTTAATAAAATTTGTTAGACTTCTCCCAAAAAATCACGAGCTATTATAAAAACTTAATAATTGTTTAACATTCAAACCTATTTTATAATTATTCTAAAATTAAATAATCATTATAAAGTTTGTAACCATTACTATTTACAAAAAAAAATCATTTGCAGTAATTTCACACCACTACCAAAGTTAGCCCCGGACAATACACGAGTCATAGTCTACCAACATCGAAACAAAGATCCCGATAAGTTCATCATTATGGATGCAACCAAGCTTATGAACATGGTTTGTAAATTATACATTAATACAAATATATAAAAAAAATATATACCATGTAAATATTACTATGTATATTTCGGGAACAAGTATCGTTCTGTGTACTGTGGATCCCATTGAAATTTGTCAAACTGAATTTTTGTCTAACTCCATATTATTTGGATATTCGTAAATACAATTCCATTTTCTTCATGCCATATATATTCTATAATTTATATAAGGATAAACGTTACAAGTTATTTGTATATCACATTGCACGGACTGATCTATTCTGGAATTTTCTTCGCTGTTTCAATGTAAAAATATTTATTCAAAAGAACGGTATCCTTAAACTCACACGGTTATCATTAAATATTAGTATGCTTTATCATAGACGTTAAAAAATGGAAATAATTATATTTTGACATACTTTCGTAAGTGTAACAAACTCTAAGTGGTTAAAAGTTCGGTTCGTTTTAAGTAAATATATTTTTTATACAAAAATTGAAAAAGTACGCTAAATGCTTGCCTCAGATAGCCTTTTATCCTGCTTTACTGTACTTTGGGCTTAGACGATCCTCTAATTTTATAATAGAGAGACTTAGCTTGGAAAGAATCTTTCTGGAGATTATATTCAACCTAAAAATGGTAGAGCTTATTTTAAAAAAAATTATATGTTTTTTTACATAAATTTATCTATGTACATGCCCAAAAATACGTGAATTATTCATATTATATAAACACTATACATGACCCAATCAATCTTACCCATTTAAAAAGATATTTCCTTTTCTTACTCTGGCACATTGAATCAAATGAAGGAATACTGTGTTTCGTATGTTATATATTCTAAACCTCCTTTAGACTTCATTGATTTCTATAAATGGTACATCCATCAAAATAAAAAATTAAAACAACCATTATATATTATAATAGAAAGAAGACAAGTGTAAAAAAATATTTCATTTGTGTAGATTTGTTAGATAATAATTAATAGCTAATTCTAATCTAATTTATTGTTAGTCCTGAAAACGTATCAAGATGATAGAAGTAAACTTATAAATTATTAGTACGTTATTCAAGAGAAAAGATAACTTTCATAGAAATATTCCAACCGGAGGAATATTCCAACGTTTAATTTTCCTAAAGATATGAGACCATTTACGTGACTCTTACTTAACTGATTGTTGATTGGAAACTGTAGATTTTTAAATATTTTAAAAGGTAAAATATTATTTTTGATTTTATTTACTGTTTAGGTAAGAGAAAATGGCAAAAATATATCTGCTATGCCAACTTTTTTACTAAAAATTGTTAAACCTAAACGTATTATGGTAACAAGGTATGTGTCAAAAAATTATTAGGTGCGGCCAAACTGCTGAATATCTATTATGCATTTTATTGTTTTGTTTAATACCTTTAATGGTTAAAGGTAAGTGTATAAATGTTTACATTTACGATCGATGTGTATCAAATACGGAGATTTTTATTTTACTTAAGTATATTTGAATTTTATTGGTTTTTAAAGTCTAAGGCACTTATCCTTACCGAAAATGATAGGTGATGCGACTTTTCTGAGCATATATACCCTTAAGGGTATCTATCTTTTACTACTGAGTATAAAATGGTGGTATTTTAAAAAATATACACCATGTCTGAAGAAAAAAAGAGAAATAAATTCCATTTTGTTTCTCATTGCATTTCTCCTAAGGTTTCCTCTTTCATTTATTGAATTAAGTTTTATATTTTCTAGCCAAGCCACGCAAATATGTTTGTAAAGAATATGCGCGACCCAAAGTCGCATGGACAGATGACGCTTTAAGCGAAACCTAGATTAAATTGTCTGTCAGTATGGAATAAAGCTCAAAAAGCAATTTGCGAAGCGAAATACAGAAAAAATTACCTTAAGTCGATACCAGTTACGTATGTTCGACATTCTGATTTTTTTCATAAGAATATAAATGATCACCTCATCATTTATTATTAAGTGATGCCATATTCCCATTTTTCAAGAAAAAATCCACTTCTCGACTTTAATAACGGAATAAGGTTCGTCAAATATATTCAAAAACTAGGGAAAATTTCTTATAATACAATACATGTTAATGAGACTGAAGTTCGAATTTTTTGAAAAACTTTATTTACGAAGAAAAGAAAATAGGTAGACCTCATTAGGTAACTTTATTGTTAGAACGTCACACAGAGCTTGGAGTTCAAGAGACTAAATATTTGTCTCTTGGTTGAGCTCAGAAACCGAATCGGGAAGAAGTCAACAAGATAACCTGCTGCTTCAGATATTGACAAAGCATGATTTGCTGAAATAATTAAATCATATTTTTGACATTCAAGAAACTGGTGACCAACTAAATAATCCTTCAGAATAGTCAGAGCTATGAAAGGCGCAAAGGTTTTTCATTCAATGAATTTAGTCTGATTGTACTACAGTAGGAAATTTTTTCCCTCCAGTTGTCATTACAATGGGAGTATAAAAAAGCCAAAATTTCAGAATTGACTTTCCCCGGTATTAGAAGTATACATGAACAAATAATTAGTCTATGTTAATACCAAATTATTTCGGATATGGTTAGTTGAATATTTTATACCTCGTAACCCTCAAGGTAGAACCATTCTCCTGTTAGATGACTTTGTTTTCATGGAAATTCTGCTAACATATTAGTTATTGCTGAAGAAAATAATATGGTACTTTTTTGTCCACCGAGCAAGGGCAATCAAATTTCACAGCCTTTGGATTGCAGTTTTGTGAAGGTATTCCAAACTTTTTTGCTAAAAAACAAGAATTTGAATAGTCCCAACTAAGAAAAGAATTACCCCAAATATAACTTGCAGCAACTGTAGACATTATTTAATTGTTCAAAAGACTTAAAATTTTTTTAAGAAAACACCTGCAATCATTTCAGAAGGAAGGTGGCCATGAATGCATATAGTTTTTTGAAGAGTATGGGAAAACAAAATGAAATATCAATTGGATTCATTTTTTAATGTGCACAAGATAAATGGCTCTACGAGAACTGTGCAATGTCTGGAGAGTTTTGCGATTAATGTAACCGTACAAAGCTTTTACACTTTTACTTTTGAAATCTAAATTACAACTCTCAAATTCTTCAAAAGTGGGGCCCATTTATTCACAACACTCGCGAAAGCGTGGATCTCTAGGAGAATATAGTGAGCATAGGGGTTATTTGATTTAGCTGGGTTATTCTTAAAATTTTAATATTCGCCTTTGACCTTGAGATGTATGGTTCTTGTGAATAAAGGTATTGCAGGATTTTCTTCTCTGAAATGGTAAGATTTCTCGATCCCGTCACCGGATCATATTCAAAATTTGCGGGAGATAGGCTAAGGTATCTAGCAGCGGAGTTTGATGATGAGCCTGGGAATAGAACAAAAGTAATGCTCTGAGGGCCAGACTCTGCTATCATGTTAATGTGAGAATCACGAGAGCAGGGTTGTGTAAGCGTTGGTGCTAACAAGTGCAGCAACTCGTTTAAATTTCCAAATTTAAAACTTCGTTGACCAATTCATTGGCACTTTCTTTTATTTACACATAATTTCCGGCCCGTTTTTAGTAGCTTCGTGTTATCGAAAATATGATAGATGAAATAACTTCCAATGCTATTACTCTGTAGTAAGTATTATTTTAGCTCATGCAAAATTAAATCAACACATATACATATGCGATTTTCTCAGTAACTACTTAATAGATTCCGTTTTGGTTTCTATTGTGGATAGACTGATTCAAGAAGAAGGTTCATTTGTATAATTTATAAATATTTTGCAAAACATGCTTGACCAGTCAAGATGAAAGTCAATGAAGCCGGGAATAAGTAATTGTGGGAGATATAATCTTGTTATGGGCTGCTTCAACCCTTAGGAACATATGGAAATTACGTACGGTAATATTAATTTTACCAAAAAATTCCATAATAAAGTGCACGACAGAATTGATGCATATATTATGGAATATCCATAATAAAAGTTTTTGAAAAGGAACTTCTTTTTATCACAGTTTTCCAGAGCCACGTTGCAAACATATGTCGATCCTTGCAGATTAAATTTTATGTCTATCTTCGTTAACTTATATAGATGAAATTTCTCTGTCGTCGCCATGGCTTTGTTGGTGTTTTTAAGAACACGGAACACACTTTAACATGGGTCGTGTCATTGCTTGAAAAATCTTTGTCTACCTGTGAAAAGCCAAGACGGGTCGCCAGTAAATATATAACAGAGTGCTAGAGTATATATGTGATGAATATGCATAATTAGTAGAAGGAAGACTTCTCTCACAGTAGCCTTTTTCGGTTTTATGTGTTCATCTTGAGCTAAAGGAATTTTATTAAAATCGTAATTGGTTTTATGTTTTTCAAACTAATTTAATAGTTTATACCATTTTGTTTATGCTGTCTTCTGTCTCAGTATGAAAACAAAATGATCTAGAGATGTTTCTTACATTTTTATACATTAGTAGGAATTTTATTAAAATATAAATTAATTATTCAAATTAACAGATACTTGAATATCGACTATATAATGACTACGCAGTTGGCATTCGCGTTATAGCAGATTTTGCAAATTCGACCTTCCCAAATTTGCTCAAGTGGACACCGACATTCGCTAAAAATATAGAGGTTTTTCTGACCGTAAGTATGTTGATTGTTAACTTTGGTGATATTCTGCAAGTAACAAAGTAAGAGGTCTTTATCTGCATTCAAAAATATATTTTTCGCTTTGTAATGTAAAATAACATTTTAAGAAACAAAGCCATATCATTAAACAGTCACGTTAATGTCTACTTAACGTTTTTTTTGTTTCTTTTTATTTCCTTCAAATCACTGCAAACGTGAAAAAAAATTAGTATACGTTTATCCGGGAATAAAAAATATACTTAGCCAAGAAAAATTGCGTCTCGCTGACTATAATTGGAAATTTCAACAATTATAGTATATTGATATGTCTGTCTAAAAGTATTTCTATGCAACATAATTTATTGACATTTGTTCGCGAGAGTATTTTATATGACTGAAGAAAATTATAGAATTTTAGTAAAAACTATCAAGTTATTAAAAACTCAAACCAATGATATAAACGTCATTGGTTTAGTAAACGTATTATTGTATTCTACTCTTATATTGAAAATAATTATTTTAGTCCTGTAAAAATATTATAAGAGTAATGACAAAACCTGTAATATGTAATAAAAAACCTGTAATACATAAATTTAAAAAATACAGTATTCTAAAATAACACATTTCCACTGGAAAAAGTGGAGCACGCATTTAATAAAAAAAAATTCAGGCTAATTAATACAACTTTTTTTCTTTTTGTAGTAACTAGAATCGAAATCAGTAAAATTGTAAGGTATTTAAAAGTTTTACTTAAAATATTTTGTAAATAAAATTCTAGTTACAACATAATGTGTTTATATTAAACTTTAAGTAAACTATGTCAATGCTAATTTCTTCGTAATTTTTACTTTAACACTTCAAAGTTGAATTGGTGGGAGAGGACGCAATTTTTCTTATGGATATTTTCAGTAATATTTGTAGAATTACCTTATGTAAAAAAAATAGTTTTTGTTTTCTTTATAGGTCGCTATTTAAATTGATACATGAAATAAAAAAGTTGAGTGTTTTACTTGCTTATTTAAAAAGAGATCATTTTATTTTTTTAGTATTAGCCCTTAAATTTTGTAATACATATATCGATGAAGATGTAATTTTCCTAGAAAACTACAAAATGAAAAAATTTTTTTTGGACTTGCTTTTTTGAAGAATGTTTTTCTACTCAAAAAGGCCCAGTATTTTTTGACTACGAAAAATATGTAAATTTATCTTTCAGAATTATTAGATGTTTCACATAATGGTTCACATATAGTATGTCATGCTATATTATAAAGCAATTCCTAATTTAAAAGCCATTTTGAAATAGCAAATAATTAATTGATCATTAAATTTTAATTTCTAATAAAATTAAGGTAATACTTAAAATCTGTTAAAATCATCGCACAAACCTTAATGGAAGAAGACCAACCGTTTGCACTACTGACCCTTAAGTAAAACAAGAACTTTGGTGAAATTGCCATTAAATAATCTTTTAAGGTTTGATTTTGAACGTTTGGCAGTTAATGTTTTTTATTATATGCTGTTCAATACACATTATTTTTACTGTTTGGCCAAAAACTCTCATTGGCCCATGAAAATACTTATTTTTTCTATTTAGTCAAAATTGGCGCCTAAAAAACTATGAATATACATAAGATATCACTTATAAATTACTAGCACCTAAAAACTATTTTCTTAGCACGGAAAAACTATTTTCTAATTTCTTCAATTTCACGATAATTTTTCCAACTTTGTTCTT
Source organism: Druceiella hillmani (assembly GCA_039881145.1). Taxonomy (NCBI): domain Eukaryota; kingdom Metazoa; phylum Arthropoda; class Insecta; order Lepidoptera; family Hepialidae; genus Druceiella; species Druceiella hillmani. Next base: position 40,048,132 of record JAYKKI010000009.1, on the reverse strand, counting down.
TATACTCACATTTTACTATTATTTCCGCAGAAATGTTACGGTTGCAGATTTAAAGGCATTCATTTCATCAATGCTCCTTCATTTATGGGTGGTATCATGAACCTAATGAAGATAGGCTTTAAACCCAAGCTGTTCGATAGAATAAAGATACACAATTCTCTGGTGGATTTGCATACAGTGTTGCCTAAGGAAATTTTACCGAAAGACTTTGGTGGCAGTGAACCAACAGTGAACGATATTGCTGGTAAATTGTGACATAATATTTTTGTACTTATCTTTCCGCAAAGTTCAAAGGACCTTACTGTAACCAGTAAGCATATCTTCAGATGCGGAGCAACCAAAAAAGATGTAGGAAATTTATATATTCCTTTCTACGATTTAGGTAATCGCTCGCATGATACTGCTTTCCATTGGATTTGCGCGAATTACAAAAAATTAGGAGCACGAACTCAATTTTGGTAGTTTGTTTTATGTACTATAACGAGTTATTTCGTAATAAATTCACCAATTTGGCTATAATTCATTGGAGAAAATATTTCCATATCTCGAATTAATCTTGTCTTAATTATGAATTCGCATTCGGTAGCTAAATTTGTGTACTATGACATAAGTTTCTTAATGTATCCACCGATTTCATTGTAACACCTTGCAGAAGTTATTCACATATTTTATTAGTCCTGTCATAGTTATGAACTTGCATTTGATCGATTATGTTTCATGCGTTAAATGTATCTTCTTAATAAACCCACTGTCTTGGTTTTAATTATTAAAAAAATATTCACACATCATATGTCCTCAGTTCTGTCAACAAAACACCTACAGCAGTGTTCTAATGGTTTGGCAAAGGACGTTGCTTTTGTTTCAATTACTGGATTATTGTTTTTTCATACCTAAACGACAAAAAGTTTAAAATACAATTCTGACAAAAATATTTTAAAGAAGAAAATGTAAAAATAAGTAACGGAACATAATATATTTAATTCATTTACAGACGAGTGGTATAAAGAATTTTGCAGACCGGAAAACAGAAAGTTCCTCATCGATTCTGAAAACTGGAAGTCGGACGAGACTAAGCGAATCAGCGGCAGTATCGTGACAAATGAATTCGCTACTAGTGGTACTTTTCGGAAACTAGACGTCTTCTAGGTAGAAAGGATCCTGGAAATAAAAATAGTTTCAATGTAATTGGTGTATTAATATATGTTATATTTCAATATTTTAAAATATTTTCACGTCTATTTTTTATAATTCGTCATGTTTGATTAAGTAGTATAAAACAGCCAGCGTATTCCCATTACTTAATATTGAATTGAAGTCAAATTTAAAAATAACTTGTCAAATACAAGATTACACGAGCTCCATACATATTAACCCCTACATTTTTCACAAGAATAAAAACAATCTAATTTTAAAAATATGTAATTAAACATTGAATTATAAATCATTGATTTATATATTTTTTCCTTTAGATGTACCATAAGACCTCATGTTTTGCCCACTTTCAAGATTGGGGGTCTATGGGATATACCCTATAGATTTTAAAAAATAGTGAACAAGACAATTGTATGAATAAAATATACGATTTAAAGGGCCATATTTTGTTGTTCTATAAACCAACAAACTTAAAATTTTAAAGCGATGTAAGGATACAAGACTCTGCGTACGATATTAATTTGATATAAAAAGACAGAAGAGACACACGGATTGACGGAAAATTGAATGATACTATAAGGGATTTATTTTCATATTTTGAGAGACAAAATAGTAAAAAAATCTAAATTACAAAAATTGATAAATTTAATACCCCAGAATTTCATTTACCATAGTCGTTCATGGACTGTTTTAAATGTTTAAATGGCTCAACTTATAATTATGAATACTAAGCGCTATCTGTGTACTACCCTCAAATTGTAGAGTATTGTTCTGACGGCTTTATTTTTTCATGAAAACCACTACTTCAATTTTGGGTAAACATCAAATTGGTAATTTAATTTTTTTCCAAAAAAGTACTTAATTAAAAATTCTTGCTCACAAAGAAAAGCTGCTGAAAAAGTACTTTTGGTATTTAACTGTACTACTTCCCGTTACTGATAAATGCGATTTTTGTCGTCTAAGCAACGTATTGAAGTTCGTTGTAATTGCAACAAAAGTTACATTCTAGAAACGACAACCGAATTTATAGTACGTATGGGTTCAACCGTTTCGTTTTAACCCTTAACTACCAAGTATACTATTGTAACGTAATTGACGGGTAGTGTCCAGCAGACACACCGGTGGTAAAGTTATATGCAGTATTATCTATTTTAACTTGCATTATTTATTACAAACATTACGAATTAAATTTTTGACACAGTGTTCAGAGCAGACATTGAGATTGCATTTATCGCAACACTGTTTAAAAGTTCTGGATATTTTCGAAGGAAAAATGTGTCAATGCTTTTTTCTATTCGTAGCAGAGCCAGATGTTTCGGCGGCTCCTTGATTTATTCCTACCACGTCTTGCATGGCTGATAAATGATAACTCGTCAACCTTTTCTTGTTTTTTCTCTGTACATGAGGGCTCGTAAGAAAAAGTTTTTTTGTGTATTCTTTTTCCGCTGGTTCCAAGTAGGATACAATTTTTTCCGAATATTCAGCAATATGATGCCAACCACATCTACAATGTTGAAAAAATGGAACAAACCATCTGTTTGTTTTACGTCGAACTGTATATTCAAGGACCATCTGATCCAGCGTGTCAACCGTCCCTTGGTGAAGTTGTAGTACAAATTTATTTTTATAATTATTTAATTTTGTATCACTGGTAGAAAGAATCTAAATCGAATTCTTTAAAAGCTCCAAAAAGAACAGAGTAAAAATTCCCAGTTGCATAACTAAGACAGTTCCATCTTTCTTCCATATTGCTCTTGCACCAAAGTGAGTAACGGCATCGTGCACGACTATACTAATATAGCTGTAGCTAAAAACCTTAACGGTTGGATTAAGGCAATCTTACGCTAACTGGATTTACAGTAGACAATTCAATTATAATTCAAATCTCCAAGAAAAATAGGGGAAATTGCTGTGAAAATATTCGCTGATTCACGTTCAGGATATTCCTATATTCGTCATATAAGTCCATGTTAATTATGATAATTGCAAGATATGCATCTTATATATCGCTTCTTGCCATTGATACATTTTGTGTAAGGCGTATAAAATTAAAAATATTTTCGTGACCAGGTCTAGTTGCATACTTATAAAATACTTTGATACACTTTTAATTTATGCATCGTTTCACTGTTTTTAAATTTAAAAGGCCTATCTATTGCGTAAATAATCCTAACCAATTTTGCAACTAAAATTGCACAATTGAATGCGCTTCAGGAACCCTTATTGTGTTCTTATCTCATCCCACAATATCGATGCTTTTGGAATCAAGATGTATTCGCTGTAGCAGCTACAAAATTTGAGAAACGTTTTGCATTTACATTTCCAAACAGTCACACGGAAAATGGGTTAAAATAAGTTTCACTTTTGGATTTTAATATTCAATTCAAAACCAGCACGTCATGGAAAACAATTACATTCTGCGTATCATAAATAATCTTTTAGTGAACATCGTGACTCGAAATTTTGATGTGCTTGCAGTGAAACCAACATTACTACCATCGGTCGGAGTCAGCGTGACGTATTAAATTCGTCCAATTTGTGTCCTTGTTCATAGAACTGCATGCCTTATCAAAAACCACTTTTCGACTCAAACAGCTGGTTCTGTCTGGCTGCTGTTATTGGATAACTTTGAACAGACTTTGAACATTTGCAAGTCACTGTTTAATATTTATGGATCAATGGTATATACCGCCAATAACAGTGTCAAATAACTATAATACGTAGAGAACACACTTTAAAGTAGGCAATTTTAAGGCTATATAAATTATGTGCACCAATCACAATATATAATGAGCAATATATAATATTTGTGAGACCTGGATCATCATTATTCTACATATTTTACCTTATTTTTTTTGCAAATGTAGTAGATATAATATTCTTTATTTTTTTTTAAATTTGCCTGGATTTAAATCCTTAGTGAATAAAAATTGCCTAGTCTCAATTCTATCAGCGATTCATAAATACAAATACTGAATGGATGTTCGTTGTTGACATTCTTTTTAAAAAATAAGATATATATAAATATATAAATAAAAAAAAATAAAAAAAGTATATATATTTATATATATATATATATATATATATATATATATATATGTATATATAAATTAGGAATTCAAGAGCTATTAACTACACAGGACAATAGTTTTTCAGCTATTCGGTATCCATTTGAATCTTTTCTATCAATCGGGTGAATTGTAACGCTGTATTCTTTATATGTATGTAACTTTATATTATTAGCTGTTTTTATCAGAGGCCGTTTAATGTAAAAATTTGAATATTTGGTATTAAAATATGCTTTATTTTCAATATTGAAGTTATTTGAATATATCAGATGTTTTAATAACATGCATAAATTTTAATCGTTAAGACTCAAAATTATTTCTATGCAAACTTTTACGAGGGAATATTGAATAAATTGATTATTTCTTTAATTTAATTTCATGTAAGAGATAATAATTTAAAGGGCAATTTATAAAGGCTAAAAATCAATAATTTTTTCATAATTTTATGAATGAAGATTTTAAAAGTACTATTAAAAATGTACTCATAAATTGTTTTTCTCGTCTCCATCTCCAAAGCGGATAGTCGCAATTATGAAAAACAATTAAATTTAATAACTATAACAATGATTCCAAATATGATAGTTTTGAGAAATCCATAATAATACACTTTTGTCATGGACAATATAATTACAATATAAAAATTATGTTAAGATATGTAATTACGTCAAAAGAAATATCGCGTATCCTTTCATGTTTATTTGCAAGTACTTACGTGTATAACTAACTGCCCTAGTGGCAGTTTTACTTGTATTTACAATAATTCATTGCCCTACTGATTCGTGAAAATAATCTTTTTACGTCAAGTAATAATTATCAAGTATTAATTAATTGTTCTCAAAAGAACACGAGACGATTCCATAAAGAAACTAACTAAAAAATTCGAACTAAACCACGGCTAATCCGCGCAGCGCTAGGTCGCAGCGTCGATACATAAACGGTTGGGGATTAAACTATACGCCGTCACTCAATGCAGATCTTCCAGGAATTCAGATTGTCCATTCTGCTCGACGCTCATCGGCGGAGTACCACGAATGAGCTTGGCGGAGTATATTTATATATATTATAGAGCCGCGGAGGATTTGCACTATGCCTTCTCTTACTAATCGGCTGTCAATCTCTTTCACTATACTCTTCCAACATGTATAGACCGCGATTTATTTCTTTGGTGCCGTAATTTTGTGCATATCGCGCAAAGTAAAATTCATTAATTCAGTTATCTGAACTTCTAAATTTGTCTTTATCTAGTGTTTAATTTATCTAATTCATCTCAGTACTGTAACAATCCAATAATGATAAAAATTCAGGAGTCATTACATTTTCATTTGAAATCATCTTTGAAAAGGTATTTACATTTCTCTCGCTACCATATAATAATTTATACACTCTCGTCTATTCTTTTAATTCCAAATTAACCCTCTTTTGAGGTATCTTCGGTTAAGTTAAAACCATTCATTACAGGGTTTCTCAAGTGTTTTTTTCATTATCAGATTATGTGTTCTAGTGCGTTACTTACTGTATATTTTTCTTTAGCAGTGAAATTGCAACTTACTCGTCTATAAAACAACGTCTTTAAGAAACAGCCTAAAAGAATCCTTTCTTATTCGCTAAGGTTTTATTTATATTAGGCTATTTACAATATGTTAATTTTATATGACTGTTGTAAAATTTACTTAATCCTTAGTTTATTAAATTTTATTTAGACTTGGAAAGCTAAGTACAAGGAGGGCGGAGAGAAGCAATCTCTTATAATCAGGCGTAGTGCAATAAGTGGGAAATATTAGGGTCATGGTGGATTTTATAAATTGACAAAGGCAATGACAAAAAATTTGAAGCATTTTTACATAAATGCACACCATAAAATGAAATAAAATTAATGTGACACTAAATACAATTACATAAATGATATATAAGGGATAGGGAGGGAAAGAAGGAATGAAATATTTGGTTCATAGATTAGGTTATACAAAGCAATATCATATGAAATTTTAGCACAAACACTGAGGGCATACTTTATATATTTATATTTATTTCATCCCATTTTGTGCCATATGCAGTAAACAATTGTTTATAGAATGAAATGATGTCTACGTTAATGGATTACGAGGGTTTTTATTTTCAGAATGTAGTTCAATATCATGAGTTGAAAGATGTTAAAATTTGGAGTGAAGAAATGAAAAGCTGAGAAAATTATTGAGTATATTGTAAGTTATAAAATATGTATACTTTGACGGAAAGGAATATGTAACTATTTTAGTTTTGACTTATATATGGAAATTTGATCGTGTTAAGGCGAACTAATGAATCTAATACACAAGGTTTGAAGCTTTCCTAAATTAATAAGAAATTGCATGAATAAATTCGTATAATAAAAATCTGCATGATTTAGGATCGAAATAAAATTTAACAAATAATAACTTTGGATTAGATAAGTGCAAGATGTTCTGATAATGAATGTTAAAATTATGAAATCAATATTTTTTTTCAATTAATTTTAATATTTTGATATAAATAACAGAAAAGAAATTTACATTCATCAAAAGAGAAATAAAAATAAAGGCCTATAAGTATATAAAAATATAATACGTATTTCCAACATACGCAGGACTAAGTCAGAAATATAGTAGCTAACTTCAATTGTCGGTAAAATATCGCTTGTTATGACAGAATAAGTTTGCAAATATATAACTACAGCGGAAATATGGACTAGAATTTTATATTTTGAAATAATTTCACTATTACTTTATCGATCATAGTCCCCAAATACCAAATTTAAGATCACCAATAAACACCTTGAAAGTTAATAAATGATAAAAATCAATTGCAGTTAACCCTCAAATAGGTACCAGTAATACACGGTCGTTACTTATTAACTGTAGTCATTTACGCAAACTAGAGAGAAATAAGGAAGACAAGCACATGTTTTAAAAATGTTGTTGCATTTAAAAAAAATCGACGATGGAAATATTATGGCCACACTCTCATACAAAAAAGTACCAAATTTTGTTGTGAGTGAATAATTTTCATTTACCTTGTACAAGAAAATTATTTTCCACAAGACGGAACTTCTCAAAGCAAGGTGCTGCTCATAATGGAACACTGCACATGGTGTAAATGTACTTTGAGCATTGTCTTTTTGCTCGAATGCAATAACCCAATAACGGCATCTTCCGAAATTTTTAAATTTTGGCATATGACTTCCTACTTGTGGAAGCTAAATCTCGTTTCGTACTCCGTAAGGGGGGTGCCCTTTGTTGATTTAAATATCGATGGTATTTTTGTTTTACTGGAATAATCGTCGGACATTGACCGATCTAAACCCAATAAAAATCTCTGTAAGTGTTCCGCGTGTTTGAGTTACCTTTCATATACACAACATGTGAATTTATTAGACTGTTTCAAAAAAACCAGAAGAATCTACGCCAATACTTCCTGGATTTTTTGTGCGAACGCATACGGTCGTAACCACACACTTTATTAATCTGCTGTATCATAACATAAATTCACCTGGACTCATATCTGTTTTCCTTGTTTTTTTTTGTTTAAATATTGTGCTAGTCCCTTCTTGTTGCTTCTTATTGAAGCTACACAAAATATTTGGCTTTGGTGGATTGCTAACGGAAATTCAAAACCGGTCAAAATAAGCAATAATTTTTTGCTACAATTTCGACAGATCTAAAACAACACGATAATCAAGTTTTTTTTTCATTTCTTGAACTAATTTTACGGTGTAAACCTATAATTGATAAAGATAACCCGTATCAGAGTGGCACCGGGCCCAATCCTTTTATCTCCTTTTCATTGGTTTCCTTAGCATATATTACTTCATGGAGGTCGTCTCTTTGAATTTTATTATAAATTCATCAATAAATGGCATACATATGATTAACATGCCTTTTTGAAGGTCAAATTCAAATAATCTATGAATGGTTGTACTTTTTCAGCTTGTTATAGGCATGTGAATTTGTTAGGTATTATGCGACACTCTATACAGAAGTAAGGGAATTAATTAGTGATCAGCACTACCTTAATATTTGCTGCCAGAAAATAAAGAGTAAGCGTGTAGGTTTTGAGAAAAATCAATTAAGAATTGTAGGAACCTGTAAAGAAGTGATGTTTTGCGTTCAACTTGTACTTGCGCCACTGGTGAAATGTTTGAAAAATTTTAGAATCTCTTCTATTGCCTCAGATGATATAAAAGTTGCTTTAAGACAACATCAAACTAGTTATCAAATTAAGGATTTGAATAAAGAATTACCAGGTACCTAAATATATGTATATACCAGGTGAATTTTACATATATGTTTCTAAGTAAATAGTCGTAAAAAAATCACCATCTGTAATAAAAATTAGCTTTTGATTATGGAAAAAAACACTAATGTGTGAGTTGTAGTCTTTCACGTACGTGACGATAATCTCGATAATTTTTTGCTGAAGATCCTTCAGAACTAGTGAACATGGTGAGAAAATTATTTACATTAATCTTGAATTTCTAAAAAATGTAAACATAAGAAGCTACATCAGTAAGTCTTATAGTGAATTGGGATCGTCTTAGAAATGCTTACAATTATTTGACGTGTTTAAAATTTAAATTTTGGAAAATAAGAATCTTCATTCTTGTGTACCATATATTTCTTTCGTACTTTTAAAATTATTGAAAATGCTTCCATTTCGAAGTAACCTAAATAAAACCAATGTTAAGCGTCGCCGGTTTTATAAAATTTAATAGCCCGTGTTTTTCTGACTCAAAAAAATGAAAATAATAGGTGCATTATTTAAAAATTAAGTTAAATGAATATTAATTAACTGTACCCTTTTTATGTTTCAAAAACATTGATTATCAATTAGTTTTTAATTTTTAAAATTTGATATTCTAAACACAATGACAATAAAGTATACCAGTTGGAGAATGGAGTGACAACTTTCTGTACTGACCATCAGTATTACTGACGAGGGGTTGAAAGCTATATAAAATAATCTGAATGCCAACATTTTCTTGGTGTATTTATACACCTTTTAGCTTCATAACTGCCATTTCCTTGATTGAAAGTAAACTTAGAATCTAACGAGTCATATCTCTTTGTTTATAAAAGCTTAAACGAGTAATTACTTGAATGTACAAAAATATTTTGGAAATGATTATAGATATATTGAACATGATTTTAAAATATGTAAATACAAAGAAATAAAAAAAATATATTAAATTAAATTTTTTGTTTAAATCAATATAATACATGAAAATGAATACCATGTTGTCCAATGTATATTTCCTTTGTCCCACGAAACTTAATTTACTCAATACAGAAATTGCGCTCTGTCATTTAATTTTGAAGGCAGGTTTTATTAATCATAAATTTTCCTTTTAGCGCAAACTTATATAGATATAAATTTAGCAGTAAGATGGATAAACGGGACATTTACTAGTATATTCTTTTCTTTTAACTTTTATGATTTCCTTGTAGAAAAAAATTAGGAATCACGTTTTTAAAATCAAACATCTAAGTTTGGTGCCATTTTGGATCAAATTGTCGTTCAAATTGGATTCCTGAAATTAATGTATCTCGGTATGTGCGTGTTAAATATTACAAATGACTATATAGTCTCAGGGATTCTTTAGATATATCTAATGAGATACAAGTGCCTAGTGAGCTTTTAAAGTCCTCAATAGTGTTTAGTATTAACAGACAAGCGCTTCACCAAACAGGGTTAAAGACGGTATCTGCTCAATGAATATTATGGTATTGAATATATTTGGCGTTAATTTTGTAGAAATTCATAATTCACAATTAAATGAAACTATGTGATGTAGTATTATTTCTACTTTCTTTAATTTCTTTACCACGACCTAGGTTTCGTTGTATTACAACATCTTCAGGTGGGATATTAACAAGATCTTTGCTAATATCCCACCTGAAGATGTTGTAATACAACGAAACCTAGGTCGTGGTAAAGAAATTAAAGAAAGTAGAAATAATACTACATCACGTATTTTCATTCAATTGTGAATATTATGGTACTTTCATTTTATTAGAACACTTGTTGCAAACGCTCTGAATGCCTCAAAAGTCGGCACACTCTCAACGAAATTAGGGTGGCTAATGGTACCGGTAAGATCCTCTCTTGTTTCTTATTTCACATTCACTTCAAATACTTTTTTTTCTATCGTAATATACTATTTCATTAAAGCAAAACTACAACGTAACAACAAAGAACTTGCCGTATGGAAAATCGTGCTCTTCTACAGAATTAATCAAAATTTTACAGAAATTGTACAATTGATTAGCGATGAAATTAAGTTTTGATCGACTAACCCTTTAAAGTCAAATTTTTCCTCGAAAAAAGTGTAGAGAAGCCTGAAGTCAAATTAAAAAATGAATGAAAATATAAATGAAAAACGTAAACAGTAGTTAATTTCAATTAATTTTTTGCGCTCTGGTAAGTTAAAGAATTCTATCTTATTCATTTTCTACCGGATTTAATAACGTAAGATTTTTAAAAATGCTGACATTTTTTTAGGATATAAAAAACAATTTAACAATTTAAAATCAGGAAAAATAAAAAACAAAATAGTGTACGTAACCGTCATATAAACCAAAAGAAATGCTATCTTCTAAATGCGTATATTTGAATATAAACAAAATTATATTAAAGATTAGAAATATTTGTAAAACTCTTAAACTTTTAAATTAAACGAGTGTAACGGAGAATAAAAATGGGACGGAAACAATTTCTTTAAATACTGTTGTATATCAATTATGATAATATCATATTAAAATGAAATAGTCTGTTAGTTGATTTCCTAGATTCCCTAGTATTTTATCCGAGCAATTATATTCATAACAATGTCGACAATTTTTTTTCATTTTTATGCTACTATATGAAATACTTTTAATTATAACTTGTAGTGTATGCTGGGGGAAAATTATGAACTCTTTCCAAAATGAACCTATTTTGAAATAACTTGGTTATTAGTGTTAATAATTACTAACTAGTAACGTACATATAGGGACAAATATGTGACAGCAAACTTTCAAAAATAAATTTAATTCCAATGAAATTAACTACACAGAGCAAGACCGGACAAGAACGTGAGAAAAGAATTTTGCTATGGGTATATTACTTTACTTTGCACTAGGACTTAAATAAGACCTTATTGCCTTGGATTTGGAATGGACTGTCGGAGTAAATAATAACTATTCCCTTCGGAGTAAATAATAACTCTTTCCTACTATAGCCTTCGATTTCAATTATTTCTCAACATCTAATTTTCTAATAGATTTTTATAGTATCTCATTTTTAAATAATTTTCTGAAAACATCATTCATTACCCACTAATAGTTTATACATATATATATATATATATATATATATATATATATATATATATATATATATATATATATGTATATATATATATATATATATATATATATATATATATATATACATACACGTGATTTAGATATAGATGATATCTAAATGTATTAAAATACTTTTGGTTCATCATATTTATTTCAGTAATGGACTTCAGACCAATCCATATAATGTTTGTATAATAGAAAATCTATCCATCTATGTATCTATCCAAAGTTGGGCGCAGAGTTAAATGAGTTAGTCGATTTCTTACCACTCGTATATTTCATTGCGATATGATTCTTAAAATTAAATAATCAGTGTGTTCACATCATCAATGAAAGTCTGGAGTACACAAAAAACACAGAAATCTTAAAATGTTTTCTTTATAAAACTTGTTACGAAAATGGAAACTAAATCCAACTCAGACTAAATTTCACTTTGCGCACCAGATGCATAATTTAGTTGACGTAAATTTCCCAAACCTAGAATTCTGAACAAATCCTTGTTCATCTCAATCTGTTCGTGTATCAATCCAATCTGCGATGTTCAGAATATTTCCCCGACGTAAAGCAAACCGCTTTACAGAAAGCGAACTAAAATTAATTTTTCGTGTGTAACAAATTACTTTTGCGCGCGCGTTTGCCACAAATATATTCCGTACATAAATTCGATATGTTTTATGTACACCTACATCCTGTGAACCTTGATTTAATATTTATTACCTAAGCGTAAAAACATCGCAGAAAAAGGAATAAAAATGGTGCTAGTAGTATGACTTGTGGAAACTAAGTTTTTTCGACCTTTGAAATAGATGATAACAAAGTATTTTATTGGACTGAGACCCACATAAATTGTAATTTGGCAAGGTTGTATTCTAATAAGAATGATGTTTCGTGATGTGGAGAATCGCCCTAAAAGGTAAGAGCGGAGATGTAAACAGAACCGTTTAATATAAGAAGCATACCCACCTCACTAAATAAATAGATTTATTTGTAAATATCAATAGTTAGTTAACTGTAAATTTATTAAAAACGCTTAAAATGCAAATATAAATCCAGGATTTATAAAATGTCTTTTTTCATACTTTCATTTAAAAAGGGATCAAATCAAGTGTAAATGATTTGTAGCAATGACTCGATGAGTTTATTTAAAAAAAATACGTGATATAAAAATGCCTGTAATTAAAAAAGATTATAAGTTTTGATTATAATAATAGATACAAAAAAAGAAACAATAATACGAATAATATGTTGCTTCAATAAGTTCAGCAGTCGAAATTTTAGACCTAACTTTCAAATAAACAACGTATTTTTATAATTTTTTTTCCAGCATTCGGTGCGGTCCATATTTTATCTCGACTTGTTGAATTCATTCTCTATCATAGATATTAGTATTTTATATATAACGGTATAATATTTCTCTGTTATAATTTTCGTAATAACGTATTCTTCTCTATCGTGTTGCATCTGAATTAATTTAATTGAACAATAGATTTATCTTCAATCAATAAATACGTAATATTTAAATAATAAAATAAATGAAAGGATTAATGTAATAAAATAGGTTCACGAAATATTCAACAGAAAGTTCAAAACCTACTAAATTCAAAATTTATTTGATCTTTATTATGGGTATATTCCTTGTGACCATACCAGAATTGTGTGTTTTTGTGGTGAATGAAAATTTTTGCATTAAGTTTTATTTTTCTCTTCGATGTCTTCGATACAATGATTTTTTAAATTAATTGCTTCTTTTCAAGGCAGAATTGGTAGTAAACAATATACCAATAAAATATAACAAGAAATTAACTTACATTTTAATGCTATCACTATTTTACAAATATTTGTTAAAAAGTCACTGTTTTCCAAATTTATACAAATTTCAAATTGGAAAAATAATATTTATACCAAGAAACAAATATAGTTTTTATTAAACATAATTTAAAAAAAAATTTATACCTACGGGATAATTACTCGAAGTATTAAATGTAGCTATAAAGTGACTACAAGAATCAACAATGCGTAAGTTATATACTTAATGTGCTTTGCCAAATATGGAATAAAAATATGATCACGGGTTCAGAGTCACGTTGATGGACCGCCGGGTTTCGAAACGTGTTAAACGAGCGTGTGTACACAGTAACCAAGAAAACATGACACCGATACGGGCCGTTTCACAATGTTTGCAGGCGGCTGACGTTAAGAAACAATATGTGTATACAACATTTTACACCGCATCCGTATCATCGGCCTTTCGCCAGACCTAATATTATGTTTGTAATTAATAAACCCGCTTATTTAGTTCGTAAGTTTTGGCTTATGTGTTATTTGGCTAACGTTATTTGCCTATTTTAGATTTTGGCCCAATAGACCAATTGTTTTCTATTATTCCATGGAACCATGTGAGTGTTCAGCCAAATAAGGCAAATATTTCCTGGGATCTTTTTCCAAAAGACTTTTTAATTTTTCTAAATTTAAAACTTTAAGTTTGCCGTAGATTACAGGAGTTATAATATCCTTCTCTGAATTGTGCACATATTGCGTGTGGCTATTCGCTCTATTCGATAAGTTCTCTTCGTAGAATTTCTATATTTTGTTCGTACTTTATTTTTTGAGTTCTTATTTAGTTGCCCATGTACACACACACACACACACACACACACATATATATATATATATATACATACATACAAATATATATATATATATATATATATATATATATATATATATATATTATATATATATACATATATATATATTCTATATATATACCACTCCATTTAAGTTAATAGCTTTGAAATTCAAAAGAGAATCCATGTATGTTTGGTGCCTGTGAGGTCCCATCGCCAAAATTTTCAGTTGAATTAACAGCGCTTGCGCACCCAACGTACTCTTCGGAACTTTCGCTCTCTGATTTTATCTATTTAGCTCACTTTATAATTATTTACGTCATTTAGAATACAAAAGTACAAAAGTCGTAGATCATCTTAAGATATTATTTACTTAGTTTTACAATTAAAAACGCAATTAATGCTGCAAGAAATTTTATATTTCCATGAGCGGTATGCCAATGACTGGTGATAAGTAATGACGATGCTCATAGACATAAGTAAATAACTTTTAAATGAATAGTGATAGCCAAAAGATAGTTAATTATTAGCGAGATAAATATTTCATTGTAACTAAAAATTTGGAAAACGTAGTTGTTCATTCAGTCTTTTAAATAATATAAGCTTTTGTCATATGTACAGAAAAAAAAATTACAGCTCAACCTGATATACTTAAAAACTTTTATACGAGCACTTTGTGGCACGTAACATTAACACTACTACGCTAGTCATGTCTATACTTTCTACTAAGTAACAAAATGATAATAGAAATAATATGTTTAGGTCATAAACACTGAGGAAATTTCTTCGTAATTCTGCTTTTCACTCTGAATACACCTTGATTCCATTTTCACATAATAGGTATTTTTTACTTGGAGGTGAAAAGCACCGGTTGTTATAAATTATCTATTTATCCCCGGAGCCTCTGAAATGTTTGCGTCATTGAGCACTCCAGTTATGGAATATCGTGTGCAATGATGATATTAATATTCTTGCGAATATATTAGAGCGTATTGAGAAAATCCTCGAGTTTAAGCATGAATATAAAGAGTGAAGTCTCATAAAACTTATTTTCCAAGGATCGTTTAAAATATTCTTGTAAATTTTACGCAATTTTAGTTCACTATTTGTGAAATAGATAGTTGAATGAATCTTAGAAATTTAAAACAGAACCTTTTTTTAGTTTAGTATTATGCACGCAAATGTTTGTCGTACATAGTTATGACGACAAAATGTCATTGTAAGAAACGCCGGACTTTGCTCATTTTTATATTAGTTAGAATTAGGATGCTTAATATATAATTCCTCATCTTCTCGTCTTAACTCGCTTTTTCAATTCAGTAATATAGAAATAAATATATCTTGCTTTCAACCACTTGTAATAGCAAAGCAGTCAATAATATATATGTCTAAAATTGACGACATATTTGTTTGGATTATGTGAATAAGCTTTTGTGAATACAATGGAACTTGTATCGTTTAGATCCATCTCGAAATTAATTATATTTCTGATGTAAGACGGTGAGGGTAAAACAAAAAACATAAAAAATTTAAAAATATCACGCTCGGTCCGCAGAGTAGAAATAGCGGGTTTAAATAGTAGTGCCTGCCTAGAAATAAACCTGGTAAGCATATTTAGAACTCGCACTGTGAATAGTCTATATTTTGAGGATCAGTAAGTAAGATTATGATAAACATTTTAAAAAAATACACGTTAAATTGTCACATATTTTTATTACCGTAACCAAAAGGCTTCAAATTGATAGTGATATAGACTTCAGTATACTATATTAATTTCAAAGGAAAACCAAGTAACGATAAGGTTTCCATTCCTTTTGTTATATTGACGGATGATCTCTAGAAATAGATCCCATTTAGTGAAACGAAATAAAAATATTCTTTCCAAAAAATACTAACTTGAATAATATGGACCCTTCAAAGAAGTGATGTGTACCTATATTATTTAATGGGCCAACGAAATTATATTTTAATATAATATGAAACAAAATTACAATCTGTTACTAAGCAATCAAAAGTAATATTTTCAACATAACAAGATCATTGAAAGTAAGAAGTAAGAAAATAAAAAAGATGGGTTTCATATAAGAACTACCACAATTAATAAAATTGCATGGTAAGGAAATAGCAGGCATAGCCCACACAAATAGTTTAAAGGCAGAAAATGACATTATGCAATTCTGTATATTATACTGTAAGAAAAAAATACTCGTGTCCTTATTGAAAATCACATTTGATTGTACAAATTCAATAAGTTTTTTTGCAATAAATTTTATCTTGAAATGAAAAGTTTAAAACAATAAGTTTAACTGCAGTCAACATAAATATTTATGTCCCTAAATTTATTATTAAAATTAAAAGTTTTTGGGGCATGAAGTCTATAAACGTCAATAAATCTGAATTTCTAAACGTTCATATCTTTTTTATCCCGAAACTTATCATCCAATCATCAATTTAAAAAAACGAAAACATTCCACTAATCTATTTCAGCCAACCATAAAAAAAGTATGCTTTTTTTATTTTGATCCGTACTTTTATTAAGAATAAACATTTTATCAGAGTAATTAAAGAGTAATTTATTAAAATGTTAAATAATCGGGATAGTGAGGCAAATCACTTGCCTATATGGAACATTGAACTAATGCTTATTCTCGAGATCTTTAAAAAACTAAATCGACTTATCGATTGAATGCTCTAGAAAAACGCAAAGAAACCAAGAAAAATGTAGAGAAAGCCCATAATAAAAAAAAATCATCTTTAAAATATACGAGTTATGTGCTATAATGCGTGCTAAACTGTGCGTTAGCACATAGAAAGCATTAATAAGTCGGCAGCCGGAAAGATGCATTTAATACAAGTATTGATTAAAATCAGTTATGAAATTTTATTACTATACCTTTTACATATATTACCGAGCAAAGTGCTCTGTAACCTTCAGCACAATAGAGAATACGTCATTCGTTTTATTAGTGTTCTTTTATAACACGAGCTATTTTTATTTTCTAAGTAACGCAGTTAAGGTAGAATGCTTTTTCACTCGTTTAGCAAGGGTAATTTTACGAGCAGTCTCAAAATCACAAATCGATGAGTTTTCTTTTATCTCAAAATTCTTTTATCTTAAACATATATACATATATATATATATATATATATATATATATGTCATTCTACCTCCGTATCCACGCTAAGCGAGAAAACCACGCTGATAACTCTGCTGTAAATTAATACTGTAGAGCCGTTACCTCAAGCTCGTGATAGCGAGCTAGAAACAATACGATATTTCTCCGCAAGTCGTTAGGACTCTGAAAATTAAGAAATTACTGATGGTATATAAAGTTTATATTACCTATTCATCTTTACTTATTGAAGATTTATCATTTATCGTTAGTTGTCTTAAATGTTGAAATAATTTTTAGAAATATAATTTTTAATCTATTATATAACTAATGATATATAATTTTAGTAATTCAAGTAAATTATTAAATATTTATTATACTAACGTATCCATAGTATCATGATACTATTATTTTCGATGTACCAAGTTGAAGTTACGCCGAGTAACCGAGTACCGAGTGTTGTCTAGCTATATGTTTGCCGAACCGTGTACTCGGTCGAATTACTCGGTTTTGGTGCGAAAACTCATTTATATGCTATCTAAACGTACAGTATTCAAGCGAGCGATGCATCTGGTGGGGAGTTCTCTTCTGGTGTAGGGTAAAATATTATAAATACATTTAAATTATGTTAATAAATTAATTAGAAATATTAAATACTTTGTGGTCTCTTGTTTTTTTTCTTCACCAAAGCTCCCATTGTGAGATTTTCGCTTAAGAGTCTAACTTGGATCATCTCGCTTTAGCAACCAACAATAGTCTGCCATCATCCTTTTGTTTCACCTTCCCTAATGGCGACGTTATATCTCTCTCAACCTTTATTCTTCACTTGCAGTTTCCAAGTTATCAGGAAAGTAGTCCAAGTGCGAATTAAGGAAGTGAAGTTTAATGTTCATCGAATATTTAATTTTTCACTTTTTCACTCATAATTCGGACTTCATGGTTTTCTATGAAATTGTTCAATATTTCCTTAAAATCATTCCAGGCTTTTAATTAAAATTCATTTAATTTTTCATCGAAAGTTGTGTCTTTCATCAATTTTCTTATGTCCGGGCCAACGAAAATACCTTCTTTTACTTTAGCTTTAGTTGTAGATGGAAAAATTGGTGTGGATATTTAAAACCTTCTCCTTCTTTATTCAGCGCTTTTGCAAATTGTTTCATCATTCTCAGTTTTATGTGTATAGGGGATAGCAACACTTTTTCCCGGGGGACCAAATTTTCTCACACAACATTTATGGTTCCAGGAACTAGTTCAATTCTCGGTGGCCACTCTTTCTTCGTCCAATGTTGTCCTCTGTCTGGATTATCCCACTCGCAGAGAAAGCAAGGGTATTTTGAGTAGCCAGCTTGTTGATCTAACAGCATACTTATGACTTTCTGATCTCCACAAACCATCCAACTGCGTTATTGGTACTTTATTTTATACAACAAATTTTTAAAATTGTCGTAGCAATCTTTCAAATGTGCAGAATAGGCAACTGGCAGTGAAACGTTCTAATTATATTATTACAAATTTAGTCTTTTCTTTTACATGGAAGATCAAGTTTTGTGCCTTAAACAGGCAATATCTTAAATCTTGGCATAATGTTATATTCCCCAATTACTAGAAAAAAAAGATGATGATAAGTATATAAAATTATATCAAGCTATTATGCCATCGTTAAATGGTACCAATATCATATAGGTTGTATATTTTTCGAAAAATGTTCTGTCAATTATCTCGACATAACAATTTTGGGAAAATTTCAGCGGAAGTATTAAGCCATAAGTTATACTAGTGGAAAAGAAAAATAATTATAAGACTCATTGAGTCGATCGAAAAACAACGATTTGTCTATTTATACGAACTAAAAGTTTTAAAGTTATGAATTTTACCCTACAGAAAAGCAACTTTTGTTATAATGAAAAATTAGTCAGCAATCAACATTTCGTGATTTGTTTTCAACATTACAATGAGTACATCTTATTAATATTTCAATAGTTAAGTAACTATTAACTAACTCAACCAAATATAATGCAAGTTAAAAAAAAATTGTAACTGTCAATTTTAATAAAAGAAAACATTCTTGTTCTTGTTACTATCGTACGTTACGTTTTTGTAAGGGTGCTTTTACGTCGATGCATATTTTATGGATTTATATGATTATAATAATAAATATAAATGAAATTAAATATTTATAGTAAACTAAATTAAATATGTAGAATCCAAATATCAATATTTGGTATTTATAATTTTCTTTGGCAGAATGTGTTTTAATTGGGTATCATGTTAGAACTTAATAACCAAACTGAACACAAAAAGATTTCGCTGGCGACTAAATTTACATTAATAATTGACCTCGATCATGAATGCGTTCTTACATACGAGAAGAGAGTGGCAACATGGCATCTTTCTCTCTCACTTGTCAAACCATCCATTTTCGCCTTTATTACTTATACGTAAGATGTAATTTATTTGGGATGTTTGAGTGACTGGACTCATTTACTTAATAATAATAACTTTAACTGGGGGTAAGGTATACGTAACGAAATACGAAAGGATTCGTGTAGACAGTTTCTCTTGAAATTTTGATTGTGCTATAATTTCTAAACCCCTAGAGATAACAAATTCTGGTTTCCACCAATGATCTACATATAATAAGGAGACTCATTGGTACTCACAAAGGGGTCGCTTATAGGATGTATAAACGTAAGACTTTCAATAACTGACGAAACGTGCCACATACATGCATATACAACTATTTAGATTAAAAAACAAAATTATTCAATATTTTTTTCCTATATAGAGCATCGTAATTTTTTTAGTAAAGTTCGCAATTGGCCGATTTTTTCTACTTGCTTTCGGGCGGATATAAATTATTACAGACAAAAAGTACTATTAGTGATTTCTTATTAGAGAATACCATGCTATACAAAGAAGGTCCCGTGACTTCATCTTGCCTCTTCTAGTTTTAACGCACGTGGCAGAAATTTGGAAAAGTAATTGTCAAAACTGAGAATTAGCTTAAATAAAGTGTATTTGTTCTATTTGAAGTTTTCTACGATCCTGTACCTTTGGTTTTTTTTTTCTTTTTCAGTTCCACTGCTTAATTAATGTAAAGAAGTTTGATTTTATAGATGATGTATCTTATAAAAGCATTTGAGTTATTTTGGCCTATTAAAATAGGCCAGTGCAACAAATTATATAATAGACCAAACTATTAATATCTGTATATATATATATATATATATATATATATACATATATATATATATATATATATATATATATATATATATATATAAATATAGATTATATTTAGTCGACAATATCACAAATACGTGTCTGAATATGATTCAATGGAGATATCGGATTATTTTAATCTTTTGTATTTCAGGCGACGGTACCTGTTTTAATATTAAATGTTATCATGAAATTTACTGAGTTTAACACATTGTTTGTTACATAAGTCGCAAAAATGTCTTGCTTTATTTTCATCTTTTCCAATTTAAAAAAAAATAATGCACTTGATTTTATTGATTTCGTGGCATTTCCATTCATTACTTTTACAATGGACAAATTTTTCAGAAATCGTAAGTATATTGTGTACCTAAAATTTAAACGAAAATCTTCAATTCATCAAAACGATACGATGATACAACGCGGTGTAGCAGTTTGTTAACAAAATATCAATCTATATATATTCGCGCTAGTGTTGCAATAAATGTACCGACTCGTTACAAATTATCGAATATTTGCATATGTTGTGTGTGGAGTCGAAGCTTTTTTTATATACCCGACAGTTTTATTGCTCCATACGTTCTTCAGAGAAATGTGATGCAATACCCAAAAGTCACTAGTACTGATGCAGTCAGAGGCCTTGCTGTTTCATGTCGAAACGATCGTCGGCTTTGTTTACTTCGGTACTTTTGTCTTCAATAAGCGCCGCTTGTATACTGGGGCCGCGTATTACTTCATCTTATTCATATCGTTATGTTTAAACAAAACATACTCGTGCATTTTACAAGTACATTTAAATATTCCTTTTCACCTGTTTGTATTATTACAATTCTATTCGTATTTACTGATGCTTCTCACTAAATTGAAATGCACTATGCCAGTGGTAGATAATCCATAATATTTATATTAGAAAATCATTACACTTCATTCTTGATTTGTATCCAAAAATAATTATATCTAGTTATAAGAAACAAATTATTATATTATAGGGTAGTATAAATACAATATGTGCAAGAACATAATCAAAATATGTGTGTGTAACCTAGTTCGAATTTTCGTCATATTATTTTTATCTTATTCGAAGAAAGTTGTAATTCACAATAGCCTAACTTGGCATACGTTAGGCTATTGTAAATTACAACTTCATTATATTGAATTACAACAACATCATTTGATATCTAAATGGAATAAATAATACAGGCGTAAAAATTGTTTTTTCAATTCATTTCTGAAACATTATTTCTACTGTCAAATTGTCATAAAAATGTTATTGCTGTAGAAAGTATTTACACTCACTCCATAATCGATCCACCTGCCAACGCATACTTTAATACCGCCCATTCAATGTATAAATACTTGCTTCGTCAATTCAGCTGGTAATGGCCGTTCAACCGGTACTCGTGTAAGTACACGAAGTCATTCAACATAAATATTATCAATGTCAAGTATTGATGATTGGTAGTGAGTATTATTTTGTATCAGTAACAATTATGTGGAGTATTGAAAATAATTGACATTTTAAAACTCTACATCACCTACTAGTCCCGCCGCACTAGCGCGCCTAGACGGCTAAAGCGCACGTGCCTATCCAAGCATATTACGAGGCAATTTCGCAATAAACTTTTAAACATTGAAACCTATTAAATAACTGTAACAATAACGACAAGTCATGAATCGATTTCACCTTATTTCTATAACACTAATGTAACTATGCAACGTTAATTCTGTAAACTTATTTACGGGTTAGTGTTGCAAAACACATTTAAAAATAGTGTCCCTGAGCAGAAAATATTACCCTGTATGTTTTAGTAGTCAATGTTAAAAAACTTTTTATACAGAAATTTTAAGAGAAAGTTAAGTAATTAAATTTGTCTAAATAAAGTATATCAATTGAAAAAGCAGTTGATTCTGGAAATATTGGTGAAAAGGTTTACAAAAAATATATCCCTTCTCCTAATTCACTGAAAATACTAAAGTCATAATTGTAAAAAAAGACAACATTACTAAAAGTAGACTTTATCAGAAAGCTGTAACAAAGATTGTAAATCTCGTTTAAATTGAAAATTGTTTGCGCCCTTGAAATATACGCTAGGAAATATTTTCACGTGTTGAAAAATAATTGTAATATTTTTGAAAATTTTAACAGAAATGTTACATAACCTTAAATTTTAACATTTATATGTAAAATATAAGGTTATGTAGCATTTCGCATGCGTACGTAGCATGACGTAAGTATACGTCTGTACAAAATCTTTGTAGGCAAGTTTGACTCATACTTACAGATTTTGTTTGCTCATACTCGTATAGATTATGAGGAATCAAAGTCAGTCGCCCGATTTTATGTTTCTCTCTATCTCTCTCTCGCCCTCTCGTATATTTATAAATTTTTCAACAATAATCCATATAAACGTTTGCGTTACTCGTTATTGGTCTCTGTTAGAATTTAATAGTGCATCAAATACAAGTATAAAACCACATATGTAGAGTAAAAGGTACATATATTTTATAAGCTTTTAACAACGATTTAAAATCAGTAGCCTGCTTCTCCATCCCCTGAAAAGTCAATCTTTTAGTATAAATATTTAAAATAGAAGTTATTAGTACCATACAATTAATAATGGCAAGCATTTGACGCTGGTCTTACCAAACTTTTTTTTGATCGAAAATATTGTCAAAATTATTAAAACATTTGACCCTTCACAGTGATTTGTTTTGCATAAATCTGAAACTACTGAACTTGTAAAATACTCGCTATTAAATATTTCAATTGACACCAAAGTTTTATTCCTTTAATAATAAATCATTCAAAAAGATGAAAGTTGAACGACAAATGACAATATTATAAAATACTACGAAGATATAATAATATTATGTAGTAAACATTTAATATCGAAACTGACATTAGAAAAGATCAAATAAAAAAACAATATCAATCATTATTCATTTTTATAATTTTTGACATCTATACGTTTAATAAAAGTGTAGAATTGGCCTGACCATACATTTACGAAAAAGTTATTTAGGGGCACTTAATGAAAGTAATGGAATAGAAAAATATTGTTTTTTGGATTTTTTTCTGCTTGCATATTTATTTTTCTGTTTGTCTGATTAGCTATTTGTTTGACCCGGTATCATGTAAAAATTACTAACTCAACTTAAATGGAGTTTTTTTAAAAGTAGTATTGACATTTCATTTTATTTTATTGGAATCGTTTCACTCAGTTAGATGGTACATATTTTTAAAATGCTATTATTCATGCTAATTTATTATTTTCCAAGAATAAATTTATATTGCATTAGTATAACAATAATAGAGAAGTGCCTAGCTACTCAGTGCGGAATAATTATACAACTGTGAAATGTATCAAGGTACCTTAATATATGAAGCTATGTATATTTTAAATCGCGTGATGCGGTTTTTCACCGGTATAAATATTAGTAAAATGGCCGTGGCTTAAGGTGGAGAGTGTTGCAACTCCTTAAGTAACCGACCCGAATATGGGCAGATGCATGAAGCTAGACATCATTATCTGTCATCTTCTACATTCAAAATTTACGAAGTTGTGTGTATTCATAAACTTGTTTTATTAATCTGTTTAAAATTGAATCTGTAGTAAAATTCGTAATTTATTATTTTTCCAGGTTTAGCATTAGGCTATAAAAATGAATTTTTTGTATGCTTTATTGCTTATAAATATATATAGTTTAACTCTAGAATTGACATGTATATTGAAGGTATGTGGAAAAAAATATTAAGGTCAACATAACAAAAGTAATAAATCATTAAAATATGTTTTTTTAATATCTTTTTCCTTTGTCTGTGAGCCTCTCTATTTGCTTGCGTATCACGCAAGGATAGCTAAAATAATTTTAATGAAGTTTTGCTAATTAAGTCTGTTAGATTTGGAGTGACATGAAGGTTATATTTGATCACAAATTACCAACTTAAAAACAGATATGGAAATTGGACATTTGAATACAAGGTGTAATTACTCAAAAAATTTACTTAAAGTTTACTTTTGTGAATATTATAATAGATAACATTTTGTGTATAAATGTTAGAGTAAAACACATTTTCTAAAGATTTACACAGGGATGACGTCGTGAGCATACCTTGTTTACGAAATGAAAATTAATTGAAAAAATTATCGTATTAAGACAAAATTGAAAGGCAAGAATTCTAATCATCTTATAAAATAGATTCTAAAATGGATTGAAATATTTTGATGTGAGGAACCAATCGATATAATTTTATATAGCTGTTACCAAAAACTGAACTGTATAACTGTTGCAATTTATAACTAAGGTTTTTGACTATAAAATGTTACCTATGAATTACGCAGTGAATTGCAAGTACTACAAACAGGTATTTTTTTAAGTAACTTATGAAACCACGATAATGTTTAAACATGGCTGGTGTTCCATTCGTTGCAACAAATATTATATCCGACAATGAAATCGCTTCCTCCCTAAAAATATCTCCATGCCTTTACAATTATTGGATTTTGGTATGTTTCCAAAATGTAAAAATCAGCTCTTGTTGCATTTTATGATCATAAATAAAACGAGTATACGCCAGCATTAAATTTCATTGTAGATGTTGACTCTCCCAATTCTTAAATTAATCTCTCACCTATGATATGCAGCATGCCAGACTTAGTAATGAGTAAAAAGGTATTCTGCAATTTCATTTC
Organism: Druceiella hillmani; assembly: GCA_039881145.1. Lineage (NCBI taxonomy): Eukaryota > Metazoa > Arthropoda > Insecta > Lepidoptera > Hepialidae > Druceiella > Druceiella hillmani. The sequence goes on along the minus strand of JAYKKI010000009.1, from coordinate 40,022,901 downwards.
GCAACGATAATGAAACATGCATTTACCGTAAGTAACTTCAGAATTTTATCACTAAATGACTGAAAGTGTGAAAAATCTTGAGTTTTTTTTTCAAGGTCAGTTGAGAACACGTGATCTCTAAACTTAAAGATCTAATAGCATCACTGCTGAAGATTTTTTATCGTACGAGGTAAATTGTTAAAAGTTTTTTGAAATTTTGAGACAATTGAAAATTCTACATAGTCCAAGCAGTATTGTCAGTATTTCTATTGATTTAGTCATATTTTCATCTAAAGAAATAAAAGAATTTATTGATGTGACAATAATAGAAAGCATGCAATTGATCGAGGAATTATTCATAATTAATAGCACTAAATAAAACATACTTGGGACGATTTGACGTAGACGTAAAAAAAAAATATTTGCCTTATGTAAAGCAAAAGTGACAACTTCTTACCGGAAGAAAAGGAAATAAATGGCAAAAAGAACTTAAATCGCACCCACAGCAGCATACTAGCTTTCAAGTCACCCTCAACTGAGTGCCAGTTACAGTTCATTCATTTATTCATTAATTGATTCATGATTAGTCGGTTGGTCTAGAACAAATGTGATGTAAGTAATGTTTTCATAAAAACTAAGGATGACTCAGTTTCAAGAATTTTTTTCGTATTTTAATTTTACAGGCGAAAGCCATATCAAATTGGGAACGTTAAGCATAAAAATAATATTTTATGTAAAACGTTCCCAATATGCTATTTTTGTGAAACTAACGTAATTTATGCGGTTTTGATTTATGAACATCAAAAACCCATCAGTTTTTAATTTACTCATAGTGATAGAAGAAAATATGTCATAGGTACAAAGTAAAATGTACTTTACTTTGGATTTTTCTTGGCATCTTAAATATGATTGTATTTTGTTTTTTATCACAAATTTGACTTTATCAATTTTATTTTACTAAAAGATCACGTAACACTTTTCTGAGATTTTTATTTTGGAAGAGTAAATTTTTAAAGTTGAATTTTCATAAAAAAGGTAGATATATAATTGAAACAGAGAATGTTTTCATAGTCAATGTTTTCATCAAGTAAATAAATTCGTCGCGCTCTAGACGCGTCCCTGCTCTTCAAACCACAAATAAGTATATGCCACATCAAACGAAACAATTTATATGTTTTATGGAAAAATGGCACAAGCGTAATTTGCCAATTTCTGCGGATTACGTCTAATCTCACCACGATCAAATTAATACACGTAACGGTTTTCCTTTCCTTTGCATTCGTTCAACGAGATAATACATGCTCCTAAGAAGCAATCCCTAAGAAAGTTCAAATCAATCCCAGGGAGTGTCTGTCGTATCGTTGATATGCAACGATAGAAGTTTATTTTAAAAAAATAGGTTATTCAATATTTCGTTTTCGGCTTTTCAATGAATTTGTCTATTTACATATTTCCTTAAGGTTCATACAATTTTCTCGGAATGAATTTGCCTGTTTTGGTGATTTGAGGATAATTTCTCTCCATAAATAAAACTTGTAATTTATTAAAAACATTTTAATTTTTCTACGAGTATTTTTTTACGTTTATCTATTTTTTATGTTATATCATAAAAATAGAACTCTTAAGTTTAGATCTTTTATCACTTCGTATCCTTAAGAAGATTCTGCAAATTACTATATAAATAGTATTAAAACCAGTTCCGGGTTTTAATGTTAAATACCTTAAAATTCACACAAATTCTACCCATCTAAATATAAAATTCAAGAAAAGAATTAATTGATTTATCCTTCTCTCAAGCTATTTATATTCTTTGAAAGTACATAGTATATATTACTACTAAATATTAGTATAACAATATATAAATAAATTTTTTGATTTCATACGTCTCTTGTGACAACAAATATCACGTTCGAAAGAATTTAATATTGGATAATATTTTTATCGTCGCTGATCGAATATTCCACTCAAATATATAAAAAAAATTTCACTGTTCATTTCTGAAGGATTATTTAGACATTTTATCCATTAGTCATAAACATTTTTATTTAAACAGAAGAAAACCAGAAGGAATTTTCTCAAGTCGTTCGTGTTCCACCTTCATATAAAATTAGCATTGCTTAATTTTGATTAAAATTAAATTCGTTCCAATTGTCAGTTATTCTATTTAGCCTGCCGATTGAATGTTTTAACATTTTTCAGGTATCTATAACAGACATGAATTTGTAAATATTTAATAGAGTAGATTAATTAAAGGCCTCATGTATATATATACATATATATATATATATATATATATATATATATATATATATATATATATATATATATATATACACACACACACATATATATATATATATATATATATATATATATATATATATATATATATATATACATACATATTAACCGTAATTAACATTAATTAGTAATCGATGCAATGTTTGAAGAACGATAGGCTTTGAACATTTTTGCAGATTTACTTGAATATTTAAGTCTTGTATGGTGAATATGGTGATATGTATTGGTGAAGTTAAACATATTTATCTTAATGAATATAAAGATTCACATGACATAATAAATAATCGGCAACGATAAACATTGGATGTTCTAGAAAGGGATTATCATAGGGAAATTTTTTTTATGAATGTCTATAGAAATAAGTTCAATACAAGGAAAGAAGCCACCTATTTCGCACATAGTTAAGAATCATTATGCGGGTAATTGAATGTTAAACTTCATTAAGGAAAACATGAATGTCTTTTCATAGATAAAATTTACAATATTTCGAGTTTATCACGTGCAATAATTTTATTTAAATAAAACTGTAATAACGCCGAACACATTGGAATTTACACCGCCGCTAATTCTTTTTGTATCGATAAAATTTAAGTTTTCTGAATCGATCAGAAACTGCCCTAAATTAAGAAAGTATTCTTCAATACTTTTATAATAAGTGATTGCGTGGATAATTTGGTCGCATTTGTTCACACAAACATATATGATTTAATATTATTTCGAAGTAGTACAAAAACGTCTTAAACCAGGTCAGAAAATGCGATCTCGACTTTAATTTTAACGAGACGAAAAGTTAAAAAAGAGCAATATTGCAGTGAAAGGTTTTGTTAAGATGAAATTTAGAAAATAATGTGTTTCGATCTACTAATTTTATCTGTCCAAGTGATAAATTTAAGTCTAAATTTTTGGTGAATGATATACTGTCACTTAAATCCAAATATATTTAATACAACTTACTCAAGGTAATTTTCGTATTTAATATTGACGGGTGTAAGTTGATCAAATCTATAATTCGGTAAATAGGAGTATACTAGTAAATAGGAGTACACGGTAATAGGAGTATACTAGTAAAGAGATTCGTGCAAGGATTCCAAAATAGATTTAAACACGTGCCATATATTTTCCTGTATTAACTTGGCTGTAAAGAAAATTAAATCCTAGTTTAATTTTTCCATTTAGCTTACATATATTTAATATTTATGGTAAATCTGTTTTCAGTATATTTGAAAACTAATAGCACTTATAGTTGATAAAGTGGATAGTTTGGAATGCGTAGGGATTAAAAAGGTTCCGAAGAAATTATATCACAGTAATTTCCAGATATTTTTACATAGGTTTCAGTATCACTTCAGTATACTGGGAATTCAAAATTTCGTTCCTCTCTTCTCTTGCTAGGTTTTCATTTAATTTTATTTAGAATTTTAAATAATAAACTAAAAGTCATCAAATATATAATCAACAATTACACTTATACAATTACAAATAAGAAAGATATTATCATATTAGTAATAATTTTCTTTTTACGAATAATTAAAATATTATTAATTTATTTTGAGAAAGGCCTTTTCTTCGACAATGTGGTTGACTTTAAATGAAGTGAAGAGTACAAGTGTAACGTAACGGTTAGATAGTAAAAAATTTCTAATTCTCATGATATTTTGAAACTGGACAGAAAAGACGTTTATGATATGAATAAAGCGCTAAGCTATTGCGGAAACCAAAAAAAAACTTTTGCTTTCCGCAATAGCTTAACGCATTAGTACTATTAAATTCACGGATTCTTGGTTGCATCTCATCGTATATATAATTTACTGTCCTCGTGTAAAGATCATTAAATCCGAAATACTTTATATCCGACTCGCTGCTCCTAATTTTAGGTTATTTTAAAAAAGGGAAATTTCCTAATAGAAAAACATTAGCAGCAAAAATTAAATAACATTGAAAATAAATAATTTTAAATAAAATCATATTATTGGAGTCAATTTGCTGTTGGAAATTTTCGAAAATTTCTCTATATTACCCCGGATTACGCATACAAGAACCCGAAAAAATTTATTATTCAGAAATATACATACATATATATTTATCAAAAAATAGTTCTTATATAGATTTGTGACTATTTCAAATTGGCAAAATGGGTAAAACAAAAGGATCGTATTTTGAACTACAAAATTAGAAAAAAAAATACAATTTTGGGTTCTGTGTCAGATTTTCAAAATAATATTTAAAATTATGAGATTTTCAAATACAATAGGAATTGTTCCGCTACTAGCTCGATTCGACCAACAGTTTTCAAGAAACTGATGCTCTACAATTTTGTATTGTGGGTTTGCTTTCTCAAAGTATCACGAATTAAAAAAAATATTTTTCTACCGCAACGCGTTCCCCCATATTACACTTTTCTTATTTTTTCCAGATTTAGTTAAGCTGATATTAACCAGAACGTCAAGGCTAAGCAAAAATACCTTATATGCACAAAAATATAATACATAAAACGTGTAATTTTTTTGATTCCACTAAAAGTGACCAAATAAAAAAATATTTATCGCTCAAGAATTAACCACATTTACTTTCTGTTCTGTTAGCAACTGAGTTTCGGCGTGGAAAGTTCGAACAAAATATGATAATTCCATGATGCAAACTTACCTAAGTTGCTTCATGAATTCTATTTATGGTGGAAAGTGGGCAAAAAAGTACGAAAATATATGCCCAAAATAGGTGAATAACCAAACCCTTGTGCCAATGATTGGAATAAGGGAAATTTAATTAAGTGAATAAGGAAGATATTTACGTGGCAGAATGTAAACAGTAACTTTCAATTATATTTTTGGTCATTGTCGGTACACTTTTTTTTCATCTTTTTTATTATTGAATAGAATTATTGCGCTTATATTTTAATCATTTCTGAATAAAGACAAGTAAATACAAAATTAAATTATTAATAATTTATTTAGATTATGATTAGAAATGATTATATGAACATAGATTAGATGATTAGAAATAAGAAAAAAAAAATATATATATAATTTTATGTGGAAACAAAAAAATTACATGGAAAAAATTTTAAAAACACGTTTCAACATTTAACTGAACAAATTTGGTTACTAACTTAAAATTCAAATAAACAGAAGCTTCTTAAGTCTTTTTTGTGACTTTTTTTTATGGAACAAGTTTATGTTTTATCTACAGTTTCCTATAAAATACTGTTTCCTATAAAAGTTATTTTTCACAAATATACCTTGGTTTGTTACATCAACATAAGTTCTGTTATGTTCATTTCTTACTTAATGAGTCAGTTAATGAGTCACCTACACTTCTCATAAATTAACGGCTTAACGAGAAGTAAGAAAGGAATTGAAATTCTCAGTTCTCGCTCAGTAACAAGTTCATCTACCTGGCATTTCGATAACTGCTACTGCCTAACGATAATAATGTCATCTGGGTACGAATATATGAGCTAAGTTCTATGCAGAATAAAAATAACTAGATAAAATTTTTTAACTTGAATGTATATTATATTCAACAAATTTATTTAAAATCAATTTACTTGAACATTCCAAAATTTTTATAATAAATTGTTGCAATAAGTTTGCGATAGAAAATACCTGTACGCTACCCAAATTTGGTCGCCTTAATCCCGTTACACATTTTACTGACACACCCTGAACTATTTTATTTCTAATTGTGCCATTAAAAGTTACTGTTAAAAATAATTTATTTTAAGTTTTAATGAAAATTTTTAATGAAACTGAATAATTTAATATATTAAAATTCCAACAATTTTCGAATGAACCTATTGTTAAAGTTTATGGAATATATTGGCTTTCCAAAAGCAATAGGTTAACCGTAATTATTTAACTATACGAATAACAGATAAAGTTACCATTTCATTTTTCGAAATATTTATAAGTTACGATTTCATTTTTTGAAACACTAGTTTTGACCAAAAATTGGTTGAGTTTTTTTGTGTTCAAATAAATAAAGGTATATTCTAGACTTTTATCCTGGTTTACAATAGTTCCATGAGATTGGCTACAGTTGGAAAAATGCAACTAACCGACACAATACAAAGATTTTCTGATACGTGAAAATTTGTAAAATTATCGCACGAAAATCTTGCTTTCATGGGACATCTCATATTATATGGCTAGATTTCCGCTAGTATTTCCGTGTGTTGGTGGTGTTGTATTCCATCCAGTCTACGATGGTATTATGGTGTACCTAGTATTATTGCACATCCAACCATCATTAATTTATTTGCAAAAAATCTAAAGTTTTCTTACAAATTATCGAGATTATGTTACAATAATGATGAGACTTTATTCAGAAACTTGAACGAATATGAACCCTAAAGAACAGAAAGCTATTTGAATTTGAGTAAACTTAAAGAAAGGTGTATTCAAACGGTAGAACTAATTAATTGTTTCTTTTTTAATCTGTCTATTGAACCTTTGTCATGTTTTCGAGTATATTTCACTGGTGTGATCAAATCTATTCGTCTTTATTATCCTCAATTTGAATGATAAGTCACGGCAGATGCTTGTCCCTTTGCGGTTCCGTTTTAATTAAATGGGACGCGAGGAATTGTCATCAGAATGAATAATATTGGAATGAATCAATTAGAAAATGTCACGTAGTCGATGGTAGTCATGCCAGCTGCTTGGCGAAATGCGTGTTAACATGTGACTAAGTTTTAAATAAACCGTGAATTACGACTCAAAGAAAAGAAAAGTTCTTTAGATTTTGTACTCACCGATTCTTAATTGAATTGAACTTGGCTAAATTGCTGTTCCAGATTTGTAAATTTGAACAATTACATTTAGAAGCTTCAAAATTTCGAAGAAAATTTATAATTATTAAAAATAATTATATCCAATAAATTAATGGGATATTAATTATTAGCTCATTACCACATCTCCACTTTTGTGATCATACGACTATGATAGTGATGTCAAGTAATATGGTCACTGAGAATACAATGTACAAACATCAGCATAATTCTCGCTAGACCTTATTTCGTCAGATTGAATCCTTTGTAATTGTTTGAATTTCTGAAAGATTGTCTAAACGAAACTTTTTAACATTTAAAATGTAAATATGACATTAATATTATTGTAGATTTACAGGGGCTTAATTCGCATGTATGTATATATATTTACATTAAAGTGCAGTTATTTCTAATTTTCTTCCCCTTATCGCCTGTGCAAGAAAATGAAGGTGAAATCGGACGTTGAGGGTTATTTCATTAAATGTGGAACCGGAATTAAAGGATTTACTGATTTCGTATAAAATGAAATAACAGTTGTCTGTTAAATATTACAGTAGATTTTCTCGAATGCTTATAATTGATGCACCAAACATAGTACAAATTTTTAATTTAGAAATTTTAAATTTTATTTTGAATTTGAAATAATTTATTAGTTTTAATTAGATATTTTATACGCTTAAACATATTTGTAGTTCTTTGTAGTTATATTATCTCTTACTATATTAGTACAGAAAAAAACAAATATTGTTTTTTCATCATTTTTAAAGAGGAGTTTTATCTATACTAAATTTATGATATATGTTACCTGTTTAGTAATTCCTTTAAGACCATATTTATTCTTTCTTATCTTGTTTGAATGGTACCTTAAACACTTGTTATTTAGCAATTGTCCACTAATTGGAAATATTGACGAATGAGACCAAATCTTTTGATTTTGATTTCTATTTAACTTCATAGAGGTGTAATAAATTGTAAACGTTTATTGCTTGAGTATAACTGATAAATATGTCTCTTGTTAAAACTTGTACAATTAGGGATTCATAATTCTTTATGCCGATATAAATAAATACGATATAAAATTTTTACTCAATTTTAACAGCGCACTTTATATTAATCTTTTCTGATTAGTTTATTTTTTACTGATAAAACTTTTTCGATTCCATAAAACTATTGTTAAAGCGAATATATTATGCAATTATAACCATTATTAAATTTACATTCGGTGGTATATTTTAACTTGAATAGTTTAACAAGTATCCAAATAGCACTTGGAAATGCCTTGTGCTGTTTAAATGTAGGTATGACTGCGTACATTTGTACACAGATAGCTGAAAAATTATTATTTGTTTCGCCTACTGTTTGCACAAGTAACTACGTGACGTTTGAGTGATTTACTATTTGCAAACTCGAAATATTTCGAATTGACGATTTATATTATGGTCTTTTATGATTTAACTTTTTCTAGGTATCGTATATTAGCAAGACAATGTAATGACTTTATATTGTAAATACAGATGAACGTATTTACTTTAACAAAGTGATGTAAGCAAAGACTACAATCTACCATGTTGTAAAGTTTAATGTAATTTTTAAGCATCTTTATTACATTACTTAGTTATATCTAAAACATTATAAAGTAGGTATAGTTGCTTGGGTGATTAAACTTTTTGAGGGTTGGGGCTCTGCCTATCACAGTGTTTTTTTTCAGAAACAATTCGATTTAAAAACTTAAAAGTTGGCATATTGATAAAAGTTTCTTCACATATATTCCAAAAAATAATAATTACATATATTTATTGGAAAAGATTAAGGGGTACATTTTTTTTTAATTTCACGTACCGTTTAAGAAGTTTAAATTTAAGGATTTCAAAAACGTTGTTTTTTTATATATTTTATATATTATGTTTTATTTATTTGTTAGACTAATTTTAAATATATAATATAGAATTTACACGTGAAGAATGTTAATAATTTTTTTTATTTTATAATAAAGTAATAGTGTGCTATTATTGTAATCGTTTCTCGTTACTGACAATATTGAAGGTCAAACTGAAAAATAAGTCAAGGGGTAAAAAAAATAATGGTAATGATGATGTCTTCATTATTTTATAATTTCAAGGAATATGATGCTTTTGACTGTAGATATGCGTCAATGTAACGTTCTTACGTGGTTATAAAAATATGAGTGTGATAATAATTATTCGTTAAAGCGTTATTTCTACGTAATTGCGAATAACCCGTGTCTCATTAACTTCTGACATTTTGAAAGTAAATATTCTGCGCCTTGCAGCTTTTTTTTGTTTTGAAAATGATTCATGGATTTTCGTAAAAATAGCAAACAAAATAAAGCAAAGATTTTTAAGCCAGTTGGTTACTCGATTATATGACTAGAGTAAATTGCGTAAACAAATTTGATAAAAATAGAAATGTATTATGCAGACGTTAACGCAGAGCGTCCTCTCGTTTCACCCCTTAACTTTGTAATAGCCAGTGACGTCACAATCCCTTAATTAATTACTTATTTCAAATCCAACTGTTGGTCCTTTGTAATGTTACTGCGCACGATTTACCCATTTCATCAAATTTTATCATCGGCATTATCCCCTATTTAAAGACAAGACTAGAAGGGTCGGATCATCATCATCATTTCGTAGACTCGAGTTTAATTAAAGTGGACGTAGGTTTCAGCCGTAGGATCCTTAATATAGGACAATGGGTGGCAAGCCATTTCCGGTAATGTTTTGATTTGTTTTCTCCTACGAAAATAGATAAATTTTCGTATTGATATATTTCGATGAAATTTGTTTCAAGAATATAATTTTAATTTAATACTTTGAAAAATATTCCTTACAGTTAAATGTAAAGCAAAACAATGTAAACAATCAGCAAAATTTATCGATTTTTGTATAAAAAAATAATGAGACGTAACCCGAATTTAAAAATATTCTAGTTTGACAAATATAGGGAAACGGCTCCGAAACATATTTTCAAAATATTATTTGAAGTTAGAAGGACATATTATGACAAGAAAATAGATACAGTATGTCGCCATTGACCTTAAATCATCCTTGAATCTAACAAAATTATAATTATGAATTTATTTTTTAAACATGTTTTCTGTCACAAACTACATAAGTTTACTTCAAAGAACAATACAATTTTTTGGAGACTTTTTATTAGAACGATAAAATTAAAAATAACCAGTTACGTTTTTTATATACAACTACCAAAATTTGCCTAATAAACTTTCACAAAAATCTTTTCAATTAGTTTTTTGTTATTGGTAACACAGAGTTTCTAACATGATAACACTTATTATGCATAGCCCAATTTGAAATGGTTGTACATAACAAAATTAATAATTGACATTTGCTAGAGAGAAAACGTTAATCGTTATTATGATATTGCTATAAATACCCTATGATCTTTCTTACTATTACGTTCATATAACTTTTCTTCACTTTATAAGTTCACGAAGGATGTCATACAATTTTTATAACGCTCTGGCATTTTGAGTAATAGTACGCAATGTTTAACTTCGGTACAAAAACTTCGGTACAATTAATTCTTGTAAACACCCTCAACCATAAAAAATAGCTGTTTTCACATTGCGTTCTTTTTAGATATAATGTTGATAAAAAAACGAACGATCGACGTAAATTCCACTAAATAAAACTTATAATCGTGTGAACAACATAATAAAAACTTAACTCCATCACAATTTAACACTATGTTAAATAACCTCGTATTGTGTCACAAATATGGTTGGACGATTTGCATTGATGGTTGTAGACTTATAGTAGTTATATGAGAAAATTTTAATGTGAAATAAAATCATAGAAATTACATATAGAACATTATATAAATTATAAAAAAATTAAAATAATAATACAATAGTTGGATATCAAACAACTTAATTATAGCAACAACATTAACACGGTAGTCACCTTTCTCTACTGAATGCGCGCGACTTGACAGTAACTTTCCAAAATATGGAAAAAAATCAGTGGTTTGCCTTTATCTGTGGAACTAGTTTTCCTATATCAACATTATTACATCCATGAACCAATACGAATAGCCTCATTTATGTCTGATACCAATCTAATTAGTGGTCTTTTACTTTTTAGTTTCTGTGGGACACACGCTTAGTTTTTTAGCGTAGGAGTAAAGAACGGAATTGTTCAACTATTTAAACGTGATTTAGGAGAATTACTACCACTGGCCATTCCTCTGTAATACGTAAAATGGCACTAAACACTTTATTAAATAACATCATATAATCGGAAATTCTATTACGATAGAAGATTAAATTGGAAGAAGGAAAAATGAATCCTTTATCCCTACGTCGCCGGCGGCACGCAGCCAATGTCGTATCCAATTACAACGAGAACGACCGAGGCGCGCCTTCGACGACAACGACCGGGGTGGAAATCGATCCTGAGACCGCGTCATAATTCCTCTAGCTCGTTCAGATTTCATGGCCTATGAGGTGTTGCTTCCAAATAGTGGTGTTTTGAAGGAAATTGAGAGAGTTGCGAATGTAAATTGTGCGTAGAATGCATTATTGTCGTTTAAGGATATGGAAGGGAATAGTTGTTATAATATGAAAAAGAAATTAATATTGTTTTTTTCTTTATTTCTCTGATAATTCACAATTAAATGAAACTACGTGATGTATTCTTATTTCTACTTTCTTTAAGTTCTTTACCACGACCTAGGTTTTGATGTATTACATCTTCAGGTGGGATATTAGCAAAGATTCACTAATAGCCCACTTGAAGATGTTGTAATACAACGAAACCTAGGTCGTGGTAAAGAACTTAAACAAAGTAGAAATAATACTTCATCACGTAGTTTCATTTAATTGTGAATAATAAATTTCTACCAAATTTACGCCAAATATATTAAATATCTCTAATAATTGTTACCTGTTATTATTAAATTTCTTTTCTAATGACGTTAAGTTTAATCACATACTGTTTCTGAAATTGTACACGATTATTTCAATTAACAGTCAATTTATGACGTAGAAGAACGTAGTATAATATATTTATATTTTTCTACGTATCGATATCAGGATATTTATTGGCATATGAGCAAAAGCCTATTGTTACCTATCTATCAATCTAACACTATTTTTACCTATCCACTTTTATTTCTCATCATCAGTGTGATATAAGATATAAAATTACTTTCATTTCTAAATAGAATCAAATCTAGCTAATTCGTCGAAGTCACATTTTTGAACTGAAGATATATTGGTATGGGATACGATGTAAGTTTGCAAAAAATACTTACGAAAAAAAAATAACTTTTAATTGGAATCAAAAGAAATTACGAAAATTATATTAAATGCAACATGGCTTTAAACTTAATCAACATCTCGCTTTTAAATCGTAAAACAATCATAAAGAACTTGAAAATTGACTGGATGTTACTATTGTCTGACTGAAAAATATTTATAAAGTTTCCCTACTTTTACTCATGACTTGGATCACAAGTAAAATAGAAAGGATGGACTAATTTATATTTATAATTGTCATATCGTGCACTGCTCTCTCACTTAAAATATTTTGCCTCAAATAAAAATAGCAAATATTTTTTTTATTTATGAATAAAAATATGTTCAAGTAATATTTTATTCGATCAGTTGTATGGTTGTATATAGTCCTATGATATGTAAACAAATGTAGACAAATATATAAAAAAGGAAGAAAGAAAACTATAAAAAATATTATTTGTTTAACTGTACGCGGTAATGGGAGAGGTTATTTATTGTGTTATAACTAGCAAATAAATCAAGTTACAACTAGTGAGTATAAATATCTGATAAACAGCAAAGAGATTAGCGTATATGACCACAAGTAAACAAAAACTATCAACTTCAATCCGAGATGAAATATTATACTATGTTTTAAACCAGAATGCGATGCGAACTTAATCGCATTAAATTACTTAGAGTTTCGCCTTAAAACACAACTTGTGAAATCTCTAGTATTGCTTAAAAAAGTACCCATACGTAAACCAAAATATTACAGAAGTAAGATTAAAAATTTACGTCAAGCAGTCGTTAGTGCTGTGTTCGTTAATAGTTGAAATGACAATTCTTTAAGTTCCATATTAAAATTAAGTTTAGTTTTATTTACATTTTTGTTCTTTAAATATACACTTATTGTAACTATTTACAATATTTTTAAGTAAATTTAAAAAAAAAACTTTCAAAAAGTGCGTAATACAATTCCTTCCGTACATTTAATTTTTTTTTCTAATTTCGATATAATAGGGGAATTAAAATTAAAATATAGTTTAAGTCGGATTACAACTTCAATGGAAACGAAGCTTGTCTTTTTAAATCTGTGTTATTAACGCAATGGCACATGGGTATTATGTGGAAAACATTTTTAAATAAAATTGGGATACTAGTTTTATGTTTTCCCTCCTAAGGTATCGATTACATGGTATATTGAGAAATTGTGGGAACCATATATAGATTAGAAAAGTGAAACTTTTATTTGAATGGGGTTATATCACTGAGAATATTTCATAGACTGCATTCTAATGAAATATGGACTTGGCAATTTTATTCAACGATCGCAATAATGCTACTAAAATTATGCTTCCCATAAAGATGTTGACTGCTAACCAAATGTTTTACGTGCTTAGAAAAATGATGACATAGTTGACTAACATCCATGGTAGATAAATTTATGAGAAAAATAGTACTTTTACTAAAAAGGACAATGGCCCGAAACTTAACAGAATTCACTAATAGGTTCATATTTTGGGCCTATTAAACGGGTCTATTAAAAATTCTTCTGCAAACAGTTGATAATTACAAGGTATTATTATGTACAACGTCAATTTTAAAACTCAGCTTATTCGATACTAGGTGCCAGATCTATTCAGTCAAAATAAAGTACCTACTGGAATTTTGAAAACTTGTTTAGGGTAATGTAAATATAATGGTAAAATTCCACAGATAACTAGCGAATATTAAACAGTTTGACATAAACTTATAAAAACTGAGATTTTTCATAATTCGATCAAAGTGTGTCTTAATAAAAATATACCTTACCAAGCTGAATGAATTTCGAAGAACTGGTTTATAATATAATTAAAAGGAAGTTGCAATTAAAAGAAAAGTGTAAGATGTTTTTTTTTTTAAATTATGTGGCAAAATGGTAAAATAAAAATTATAGCAGAACTTTTAAACTAACCAACTATAGCTTATTTTACGATTTACTCATTGTATTGACGTATTAAATGTATTAGGAACGTTACGATTTATTATGTTTTTAAAAACACTTATTATTATATCCTTACAACTAGCTAATTTAAACTTTGTGGGAAGGATATTAATTCATTTCAATTTCACGTGTTTTAGAGGAAACAATTTATATCCCATCTAACTAGGACGTATTATATAGTCTTTACTTTTTAAAATATTTTCCATGATTATTGCGTCTCATCGGCTCTCTTCACTTTAATTCTCTTAACACATGCAAACTTATTTATTCATAAATTTGAATATGTACTTAAATGACATGAAATAAAATTGAGAACGGTAGTAAAATATTACAAATCTCATAAAAATCAATATGAGAATTGAGTTTAAATTATAAAAAAAGAAAACTTTGTTGAAACTTCGACAATATTTTAGGTAAAAAATATAAAAATTGTGTTTTTCATCGGCCTAATTTGTTAACCTGCTAAATTCACTTTTGGTCAAAGTTTACTTTTCATACCAGTCGAAATATGCATACTGTTATCTGTCGTGTCGTAAAGGAATAACAACTACATTAGCTTGAATATGCGATAAATACTTTGCCCGAAAAATTGCTTTCTTACCAACCGTCAAGTTCCTCAACGAAAACCTGCCTAATCCTGTTAGGGCCTCAGTTTTGTACCGATTGTGTTTCCCAACATACGTCCCTGTTGTGTTATGCCTAGCTGTATTTTGGTTAAGTGTTTGGTTTTATGTGGATATGTAAACAACAAATTAGGAAAAAAGTAAGTTTATTTTGTTTTAACTGTAACTTTTTCTTCTGTTTAGTGCCGAAATTGAATGCTTTCAATTACATTCAACTCCTAGCTCAACATTAGGGAATTGGTATATTTATGCACTGTAGATCTTTTATGAAAGTGGATTTAGCAGTTTATTAATTCAATATTTTTTCCAAATTGATTGCTTGAATTTGTTAAAGTTTCTAAGTTTGATTACCTAAATTATACAGTTAAGTATATTACAGAAATATAAATAAACAGTTAAAGTCGAAGAATGGTTTAAGACAGTGCCGTGTTAAATGTCATTTATTTTTTATTATAATTAATTTAATAAAAATGTTTATCCCTTCATTTGAAGATATCTCCAAGAAAAAAATTGTAGTTTGGCTACTGAGCCTTGTAACTTATTGGATACATCCGGGAAAGTGTTTCCAAAGTCAGATTATGATCCTAATAAAGAATCAAGGGATAATATAATAGAACATTCGGATGCAAAGAATATTTACTATGAGACGATTGATGATGTCGATATAACACCACTGATCTGTCAAGTATTTTGATTACAGGAAAAGTAGAAAAAAAAATTTCTGATGTTGCATATTATCTCATCACCAGACTTGATGCCGTACCTTCAGATTACTTCCATTCCATTATAAATGGAAATTTTATTATAGTACCATTACAAATTGAAATAGAATCACAAGCTACAAATATTCTGACCTTAGATCACATAAATTGTTCCGACATGAATACGATTTAAACATATAATATTATAATATTATATGTCCTGAACAAAATATTTATCCACATCAAGCTATTCCCCATAACCTAGAAACAGCACAAAGCATTCTAATTTCAGACAGAGCTATGCAAAATATATCTCAGATTGTACCTAATCCGCCGATATCAGATGATAGTGACACTGAAAATAAACTTGTGCCATATTCTGATTTAGAGTCAGACTCACTTATAAAAATAAATAAGAGTAAGAAACGGAAAAACCTTTTTGAAGTTGATAAAAAAATGGCTTAGTGAAAAGAATAAACGAAGAAGAGAAGAAGGGCAAACTTTTTTGGGAGGGATAAAAAACAAGACTGTTGGAATTATAATAAACCTAAAGAAGTACGTTCCATTAAAACAAGATGTTTCTGTAAGGTTGGGAAATAAAATACATTAAAATGTGAAACAGTAGATAAAGATGTAAGAAAAGACATTTCCAATCGATTCTGGATTCTTACTTGGGGTGAAAAAAGATCCTAATTACTTTCGTTTATCATCTAAAAATAAACGATGAAAAAGTCAAAGTATGTCGAAGGATGTTTTTGAATAACTTAAATTTAGGAAGATAACAGTACAGAATTGGAAATAGGAGTTTTCAATGCTGCCTCCTAGTACACAGAGACCTTCAACGCAATCAACTGAATCAGTGGTTTCGGAACCGAAACAATCAATAATCCAATTGTTAGATTCTCTTCCTGTAATGAAATCCCATTATTGTCGAGCGACATCACAGAAGTTATCCTTATTACCAGAATGGAATTTTAAGGAAAGCCTCTACCAATTGTACGTTGATAATTGGTGCAAAGAGCGAAATATAAAAGTTCTTTCCATGACATTGTTTTCGAATCTATTTGAAAGAAAAATTTGGCTCTGTTTAAACTGAAAAAAGATCAATACAAAAAGTGTACCTGTTATTTTGTAGGAAAAGTTACAGAAAAAGAGTAAAATGGATATATTGAGAAAAGAAAATATACGTGAGAAGAAAAAGATACAAATAAAAAATAAGAAAATTACCTTTTTACGGTGGACTTACAGACAATACTAATGGCACATAAATCGAATGTCAGCACACTATAGTATAAAAAAAGTTGCAAATTCACAACCTCTGCCTTTTTAAGATAAAAAAGATGGCTTCCGTTTTATTTGAAACGAGGTAGAAGGTGAAATTAGTGCTGAAAATTTGCTTCCGTTTGGGTTGACTTTTTGTAACACAAAATAATACCTGAAGTAAATGCTGTAGACGAAAATAAAACAATAACTATAATAATAGTCAGTGACAGTTACACTTACCAAAGTATAAATTGTATTTTATTCAACGCTGTTTTGAATATTGTCATGAAGCACAAGAATAGAGTGATCGAACAAATATTTTTAGAATGCATTGCATTGGCTTCTACTTGGGTGAGTCACACCCAAATAGAAGCCAATGCAATGCATTCCACTATGGAAAGTTACCTGAAGAATGAAACCGTAAATTTACCAGCCGAATATATAACTATCGCTAACATATCGAAAATACCTAGCACCCTATGCTGTAGAATATTTGGACCACAACTTCTTCAAAAATTTCAACAAAATTCAGTTTTATAGAAGTATACATCCTAAGGTGACTGACATTCATGCAATAGGGTACGAAATCAATGGTGCAATTCTTTGTAAAACTTGCTTTAAGGATGAATGGCGACCTTTACCACAAAGAATGTCTTTGAAATGGTATCCTTATGAGATTACTGATTTAATACAGTGGCACCAAAACCGACGGAAAATTACGGCACGAAAATTTGAGGACTTACAATAAATAAAGAAGACTCTTTCGTCTGACTACCATAAGTATTATAAGATGATTTACGTCACGAATAGACAAAGTGGGTGGAGATTAAGATTTTTAATAACTTTGTATTTTGCCAAATTATAATAAAAAAGTAATAAATATAAATGTAATAACTGACTAAATTTATTTCATTAAAACTCCTCAACCAAATTAAGCTGCTATACTTTTAAAACATTAAGGAAAGTAGTAAAAACCAACGGGAATTTCAGAACCTTGATAACTAGACTGATAATAAACATTATCTTATTTTTTTTATTTCCTGTAAACTTTGAACAAATGGACTTAGCAGGTTAACAAACTAGGCCAACAATTTTTAATATTGTACATTAAAAAGAATAATATGATTTCAGTTCCATACTTTTCAGGGCAATATTTTATTGAAACCTTTTTTTTTGGTTCAATCTTTTTCACACTTTTAGAAAGGAAAAAGAAAACAAAAATTTGAATTTAAAATTTTTCTAACTTATAAATCATTAACGCAAATCTTACCTGCTCTGCCCCTCATCCTTGCTATAGAAACGGATGCATATAATTGAAATCCCTTAAATTATTTACGAGAGATAATTAATCAATTTATGTTACATTATGTTGTTTGTAAGATACTAACAATATGGAAAGATTGAAGAATTTTGAATTTTTAGAGAAGTATCTGTAAACTTAAAGTTACAAAAAATTAAAACTTCTGAAAAATATTATATAAAAATACAATACAACAGTTTTACCCAAATTAGTCCAATGATTTATATTCTATACAATGTATAGTGATAAGTCCATGATAAATTATACGTGTTGTGCAAAATTGAAGAAATTGCTGAGAAAAAAGTTTTGGTTGGTCGTTTGTTTGTTTGCTTTTTAGGGATTCACGCACAAACCAATAAATCTATTGACATACCTCTCTTGTAACACGATAGCTTATATTTTACGGATTTCTAAAATATGGCCTACGTTTGCTAAAAAAAAGTGTTAATAAATAGAAAACATAAAATATCATCCTCATCAGCTGGAAGGCAGCCATTGCTGGACATAGACTTCCCCCAAAGATTCTCAGAAAGATCAATCCCGTGCCGCTTGCATCCAACGGCTTGCCGCGAATTGTATCAGAACCCGGAAGGGGCACTGTCATTCTGGCTCTTCGGGTACGTTGTCGCCCTTAGACGGTTTTGCGCGCTATATGGCCTGACGGTGGTAATTTGAGCCTGCCAATCGTATGATGTTTTTGATGACCTTTGTTCTTCTGCACATCTGTTCATTACGGATCATATTTCACAGAGGAATCTTCAGCACAGCCATTTGTATACTATCTCGGTGACATGGAATATTTTTACGAGACTAATAGTAAGGAGCCACGTTTCATTTATGATATGCTATTATGGTAATACACACTAATTGAATATTTTCCTCTTCAAACATTGGGTGTTTTAGATGAAAGAACATGGTGAAATTACTCGAACACTGACCAGTCGAATTGGATTTTCCTATTGACTTAGTTCTCAAAATTGCAATTACCTGATTGGACAATTTTTCCTAGGCATGCATGGTTATCAAATACTTCGGTGGGTAGTATACCCAACACGTACACATATATGAGCATAATAATATTTTATTGATAAATTTTATATAACAGCAAACGAGATTTGTCTTGCGAATACATGAATATATATTTATACGGATAGCCGAAACTAATAAGTTTTATGACGTCTTGCAATATCCGTTGATTTACAGTAAGGAATAAGAAGGATATTAGTTTTGAAAATTCTACTTATTTACCCTATCCTAAAACTACATGTTCTGACCAAAAAGAATTGTCTACGGATTCTTAAGCGAATCACGTGATGTTACGAGAAAATGATTTATCACACCTCGCATGGCGCAGAAAACTATTTCCCCAATTACCAGTAAATATGTATGTCAAAGTTGAAAGCAAGCGTCTCGGCTGAATCCCTTCAAATAAAAAAAGCGACGAGATACAATTACATACATCTGTAAGTTGCTATTAACAGCGATGTTCATGTAATCCTTATTGATTTAGGTGAAATTGTAATTTTTTTGTTTTTTTTTCTTTAAAAGCCCTCTTTTCTCCTATGTACGAACATATGGATTATCTTTTTGATAGGGTGGATCTAATACCCGAGGCTAAAGCTACTGGCACAAAAAATTTAGGCGCTAGAATCTTTCGTTTAAAAGTTGAAGTACTAATGAATGCCGTTGTACATTTAATCAGAGGGCAGCACAAGTTCTTCCAACAGTTGGCTGCCATGTTAGGTGCAAGTGTTATATATGTTGTTGGTAAAATAGAAACATGTTCTTCAATAAAAGTGTTTAATTTGAGTGCATTAATTCATTTTATACATAAAAATACGATATAATATTGGCGACGAGCGTGAAACAAACCATAATTCGTAAATACAAGTGTTTCAGCAGATATGTAATATCATAAAAGTGACATTATATATCGTGACTTACTTGTTTACCTCAACTACTTGGAATAGAAATAATAGTATACATTGAAAATACATACGTATATGGAAAAACATTATCAAAAACAAATGAGAAATTAAAAGAGTAACTGCAACTGCACTAAAAGACTCATGATTAAAATTAAAACTGGATATTTTTGGACTTACGGTAAACAAAACGGGTGTCAAAATTATAAAAAGTAAAATTTAATTATTACTGAACTTTACTGACTTTTATTGTCGTTGCCACGCCCAGAAAAAAATCATTTTTAAGAAAAGTTAATTATTATGACCAATTTTGACCAAATTTTAAAATTTAATTATTATAACCAATTTTGACCAAATTTTAAAATTTAATTATTATAACCAATGTTTTTACAAAATATGGCAATTATAATAAGGCCATTACATGTTTGTTTAAAGAAAGATAAATTTAACGGGACACAGGCGATAAATCATTTCAAGAAATGAAGGAGCCCTTTTTAATACAACCATTTAACACACTGTGATCAAAACTTTACAATTATATTAACTTGTGATTTATTAGATACTGGAGTAGCCACTGTATTATTTGTAAAAAATATTAATAATATCCTAAAACCAGTAGCATTTGTAAGCAAAAAAATTTAATGATACTCAAATAAAGTATCCTACATTGAAAAAAGAAGAATATGCGATTGTCTTTGGAGTGTATAAATTTGATGAGTTTTTATTTGGTCATCAATTTATTTTACAAACTGATAACAAGGCATGGATAAAAATATTAAAACCAAAATATGAAATATTGAATATATTTGGCGTTAATTTTGTAGAAATTCATTATTCACAATTAAATGAAACTACATGATATAGTATTATTTCTACTATCTTTAATTTCTTTACCACGACCTAGGTTTCGTTGTATTACAACATCTTCAGGTGGGATATTAGCAAAGATATCCCACCTGAAGATGTTGTAATACAACGAAACCTAGGTCGTGGTGAAGAAATTAAAGATAGTAGAAATAATACTACATCACGTAGTTTCATTTAATTGTGACCAAAATATGACTTACTAAAAATGGCAGCGAGGCGATTATAATATTAGTAAATTTTTCTAAGCGGGTTTAATTATAAAATTCGGCACATAAAATCCAAAAAACAACCCGCAGACTATATATTTCATGTAGGTATTAATTGCCAAGACAAATTAAGAAACACTGAAATGTTTCATAAAAGCTTTGACTGTGACATTATCAATTATAAAAATGAATTCAATTGGCAAACTTTTCAAAGTAAAATTATTAAATATTAAAATTATTAAAGAATATTATGTAATATTTTAAGATATTACAGAGATGGCTGGCTATTAAAAATCATGAACCATATTTTAGAAGAAAGTGAAATCAGCGTGTAAAAATTATATCTATTATGGAAGTATAGAGTTATAATACCAAAGAATATTAAAGATAATATAATGTGTAAGTTACGCGCTAGTCATTTAGGTGTAACATGCATGAAAAAAATATCAAGCTCATATTTTTAGTGGCAAGGTATGTATAGCAAAATATATAACATAACAAACACTTGTATTGACTGTTTGCAAAATTAGAAAAATCTATACAAAATTAAATTAACAATATGGCATCAACCGCCAACAATTCGACCCAGATTATATGATTGTTTTTTATTTTATTTACACTAAAAAATGTTTTAGTAATAGCCGATGTTTATTCCAAATAGCACGAAGCATTTGTTATGCGTAACAGAACAGCACAAAAAAGAATTGAAGTATTTATAAGTATTTTTGTTCCTTATGGGTATCCTTTGCATTTTGTCGCTGATAAAGGACCCACATGGACTAGTGAGGAATTTAAAAATGTTAATAAAATAGTGGGAATTAAACAGACATTCATCCCGTCATACTACTTAGCAACAAACGAACTACCTGTACGTTTTGTAATCATTCAAGCCAAAAGTGATTAAAATAGTAGAAAGTGGTAAACAACTTGAATATGATTGTAATTTTTCCCATTTCATTACAGATGTACCGCTCACTACAGGTTATAATCCAGCCAAATTAATTTTAGGAAGGGAGTTTAGATGTTTCTCAAAATTAGGACCAAATCCGGTAAAAATCTACCCTATGGTTTTTAAGAAGTGATATTAACAATAAATAACCACGGGTATTATAAAACATTTTCAGGAATAGGAAAGGTCATCGTGAAAGACTCAAGAAACAATATAAATAGTTGCTTATTAAGGAAGATTTTAATACCATGTGTAACTTTATATGGTAGAAGCGAATGGACTCCAGTTGAAACGATATATCAACAAACTTCTTGATTGTGGCCAAAATTCAGAAAAAGGGATAATTACTATAATGTATAATTTAATTACATACGCAATATCTATATCTAGATATGTAATACATATATAATTATTTAGAGGTTCTAGTTTAGTTTTTTTTGCAAAGCGAGGAAGAGTTGAATAATTAACCAGAGTACAGGACAAGTTCTCCTATCAGTTGGTTATCATGTTAGGTGCCAGTGTTATATATGTTGTTTTCATAATAGAAATTTATTCTCCAATTAAAATATTTGATTTGAGGGTATTAATTAATTACCTATATAGAACTACGATATAACAAATGCTATTATCAAAAGCAAAATTATCAAAAGTTTCAATAATATGAAACCATAGTGTTGATTCTATCGAGTAGCAAAATAGAGAATTGTCTCATGTACTCATACTGATATGGCTAAAAGAGAGGCTATATTCCAATTAAATAGATGAATAAATAAGTGCTGATATATCTGACCCAAAACAAGATAAATATTTACATGAAAACATAGTTCAAAACATGGTTCACGTTTCCTGTAGCTCACCTAACCCAGCGTAATGCGTCGCCTTGCAAGAAAGAGCGAAAATGTGTAGAGAAAAATTCTCGAACGCTACTAAAAGAAACCACCCAAACATTGTGATTGGCTAGTCAGTCAAGTTTTACAATGGAACGTTAGAAATCTCAGAAAATAGCTGAATTATACAATGCGCATATCAAAATAAAATCTGTGGCTTTGTCTGCATGATAAAATATATATGTGCAGGTATATAAATAAAAGATGTAATCAGGGGGTAATAAATCTAAGAAATGAAACTACGTCGCAGCCCGTTAATGAAATGCATACATTTTAAATAGGATTTTATGTTAATAGTAATGAGGCACCATGGCAGCTTCTTGGTTTCCCTTTACATAAGAGGCGTCCAACTAAGATTCGTCTTAACGTACACTCCGAAAAAGGAGAGTACGTGTACTTTGATAAGAATAACTTTCAAGAAAGGAACTCATCATCGTCCAAAACCACGCTCAAAGCCTTGTTCCTGCTTTTCGGACAGATTATTTTACAAAACAGTTTTCTTGTATGCCATAGTTGTATGTTAATACACTTTAAATATCTTAAAAAAATAATGAAAATATTACATTTGAACCACATTTTGCGTAAATTGCCCAAGAGTTTAATCATCAGAAGCCCTAAACCGTGTGTGCATGGAGCTATGTCCATGCAGCAGGTCATTTAATAAATTTGAAATGTTTCTATTTATTTGCGCTACTGCCCATGTCCGGGAGTTGACACTTTAATACAGAATACGTAATAAACTGATAGGAATGATAACTCTGCGTCTGATAGAGAATAATAATTACTGGGATGAAATCATGAAGTAAGTCTTATAGTTTGTGAGAACTATAGGACCTCCTTATATCATTTTGCGGTTTTTCCAATCCGCGGTCTTTGTGAGAAAGGACAAAGCGTACGTGAATGAAGATATTTTATGACGGCCACACCAGACATACCTGGACAATATACTCATTTATATCAAAGTCTTTGCAAACATTTCAGATAAAATAATGTAATTGTGCAAGTCTATTAAGTGGCAAAATTGTTCAAGAACTAAGTTGTAATATCCCGTTTTTCCAGCAGCAAAAGACCAAAATGGTGACCAGGTTTTTATCGGAATCAGGACATATTTTATCGGAATCAGGACCAATTGCTGCGGCAAGCGGAACGAAAAATGGTACACGTTTTTTTTGTTGATTTTAGAGGAACGGGACTGACATTATTTGTTAAATTTATTGCTAGCCCGTATATAATAGAAGATAATACCATGTATTCGGTGTTAAAATTGCTACTAAATCTTGCACAGGAAAAACCAACTATTTACAATTCCTTTAAAATCAGCGTTTGGTGTTTTATTCTCTATAAACATAAAGCTACTAGGGGAAGGCAAAAGCATAATGGCGCACAAAAGGGCAAAAGGGTCCCTAAATAAATTTGAACAGGATATATAAAATAATACTGATAATGGGAAGAATGATTGTATTATTGGCTGGAGACTTCTGCCAAATTCAACCCATGTTTCAAACGAACGCACCTACTGATGAAATCAAAATCTGTCCCAAGTTACTAAGTTTATGGGCAAATTTCAAGATTCAGCTTGATACCAAATATGAGAGTGTACCTCTATAATGACCTTGGTACATGACGTTATGTGGATAAACTATTAAAAGTTAGAGAAGGACTGTAGGAGACAGATACCAAAAGCTTTGTCACTTAGAGAGAGTTCTTGCAAATCGGTGGAGAGTAATCGACTGATTACTAGCGTTTACCTAGATCAGCAAAGTAAAATAAACGACGATTAGTGGCTATGCAAAAGAACATTTTTTTGCACTGAAATATGACTTTGAAAACAAAATTAACAGTTACAATTTGAAAGCGACTCAAAAGGAAATAAGGGAATATTTGTTAATAGATACAGTCATCGACACAAAACAAATCAGTACATATCAAGAACAATTTTTATGAATTCTATATACTTGTCTAGTGTGGCCTTATAGAAGCTAGCATTAAAATTAGTCGTTTCGGTCGTGCTCATGAAAACTTTAAAATGACTGCTGTTTTGTTATGGCTTGCATCTCACAATTTGGACGGAATATAATTAGCCATTATTCTGACAGTGATGCGACAGCTCGCCAACGATATCAGCTGAATCCCTATAACCCCTATAAATCTATTCTTTAAACTTAAAAGTTTACAGTCCCCTATCAAGCTTAGTTTAACTATTACCATCAGCAAAGAACAAGTGCCGGTAGCAGGGAGATTACATATAGCAGGGACGTGCTTAAACAACCATGCTTCTTATATAGTCAGCTCTATGTTGCAAGTCCGCATGTATCAGATGTCCAAAATATCCACACCTTAGAGCCAAATTAAAAGACATACAACGCAGTTTACAGTATCGTCCTAAAATAGCGACCTGTTCTGTGTTCACGGTTGATATTTTGTCTATAAAAAATATTCCATTATTTATCCCTGTAAATTTGTTACTATAACCACACAAGTGAAACCGTGTCTAAATATAGTAAAATGAGGAATGATTCTTTCCTCATTCGTCATTTATTTGCATCTTCTTTTAGATTATAGATATATGACAGAAAAAGATCAAATATTAAAAGTAAAACAGAATTCATATTATAAACATATTGCAATTAAAATTTGCTGGACGTGTATAATTTTAATATCTGTCAAATACCGTACACATATCGATGCATATACGTCATGTACACATGCACATCTGTTTCGACATACTGCGTCAAATTTAATTGGCATTGGTGACTGAAAAAAAACAAATATCTTTAATTTATATTCATTCATTGCTTCATACATTTTGTTTAAATATTATTGCCACTGTATACATACTAGTACATGTAATGATATATTCGTGATATATATATATATATATATATATATATATATATATATATATATATATATATATATTTATAAATATATATATATATATATACATATACATATATATATATATATATATATATATATATATATATATATATACATTATGTATTTATATATGGTATCAAGGTGAGAGCACACCTACTGATAATAGTTGCGTTAACACTGAGTTAAAATCTTTCGTGGATAACTTATTTTTTATTAAGTTTTCCTGTATATTTAATCAATTTTATGAATAAATAAACTGTTATCATTATAACGAGGCGACGTTATATGGAGAATGTCTTCAATATCATTGATTTTTGAGAAAAAAATTGGCTTATTCAACTGTACCAGTGTGTATCCTATCTTAGTCTTACCCAACTTTGAAAATCCCTGTAGAGTATATAGATCTCTATCTTATCCAACTGTGACAATTTTTGAAGAGTATAATTTCTAATTTAAATCAAATAGTAACGAATAGTTTAAACAATTCCAGTGACGCCACAAGTAGTTAGATTGACAAGTAATTGTGCTTCAAAAATATTACTTATAATATTTGGGTACTAATTATACTGAAAATAATTTTTTTATTGTTTTTTTAATTTTGGTTTTCCACTGGAATTGATAGTAACGCAATAAGGAGAATGAAACTCTTTAATTACAATGCAACTTTGTAGGCTTTTTTAGTTCAAGAGATTTCGTGATGAGTTTGTGATATTTGATTTTGGTGTTTCTTGTGGGAGTGCATCAGTGTCTTTGTGCGCTTATGCTTGCAAACTTCAGTATTGCTGACAATTTATTAAAAAATCAGGCATAAAATGTCTTATATGAAATTTAGATTAGAACAGTAAGTGAACGACAGTGGCTAAGTAATTTAAAAACAATGTAAATGAACGATGTTTGCCAAAAAAGTTTAATGCGGATTCAATGAGTCATTGACCCAATAATTATAAAACCGTTGTGATACAAAGATAAAAAATTCTCCAAAAAATATCCTACAACCAAGTAAACTAATGATCCATAAACAAAAATAAATTTTATAATACTACAATAATAGTCTAAAAAAATTTGTCCAACATTTATTTGAAAAAAAAATTAACTAAACTCTCTTTAAACTATTAAAATCCATGATGCTCATGGCATGTCCGTATTGCAGCATAATTTAATTTTATAAATATTTTTGTCGAAAACAGTACACATAATTATTTATTTTAGAAAATTGGTTAATGAAAAATTGGCTTAAATTGGCAAAAATCAATGATATTTTTTGTCGTAAAAGCATTTAAATTAGGTACTTTTATAATTTAAATGCGAGATAAATTCGTAAATCAGAATTAGTTCCATAAACTAAATAGAAAATGGCATTGTATAAGGTATTTCATAAATGAAACTGAAGTTTGAGAAAAACTATTTAAGTATATATTATTTATCAATTAGATGGCGCCACATTTTAGTTTCATTCCTGTATTTTTACCCATTTTTTTGCTGATCAAACTGATAATTCAAAAGTCGATTTTTGGATAAGCTAAATTCAGTATTTTGTCTCTCGTACACTGTTTCTCATTATCGTCTTTTGCTAAACAATGTGAATAATATAGCAGGATACAATCATAAGATATTCATCGTATAAAGTGGCACTTGTCACAATCTTTTTTGAGAGTACGAACATTAGAGAAAGAAAGTTGAAAGTAAGAAAAAGCTATATGTCATATTTTTTTAGCATATTAATTTTTTTAAAAAATCGAATATTTCTTTGGGTCTACTTTTTTTTTTAAAAGTCAAACTATGAGCAAACTTTGGTCAGCTGTAACTATTTGATAGATTTGGTCGTTTACCATATGACCATTTCTAGTTCAAGTGCTGCTATGCATAACTTAAACAAGACTGAATTATTCATGCTGTGTTTTGTGTAATTTTTGCGGGACGAGTAACATATGCAGTCACGAGTACAGTACTCTTTGTTATTTTATTGGCAAACATGTGTTCCAAAATAAATAATTATTTAAATATTCGTAAAGCATTTCAATTGCTAATAATTCATAAATATGGCTCACTAAATACTCAGTCGTTTCGAAAACTTTGTAACCGATTGGTTGGTCATTTTGGTAAGTAATTTTTGGTGTTTGACCGAATAACTTTATCGTATTTACTTTTATGAATAATTAATCTGGATATTTTTAATTGAAATATAAATTAGTTTTATTAATATTAGTTTTATTAATAGTGGAATATTTCCCAGAGATTTATTTACTGTAATTCTCGAGACATTGCTGAAAATTTACACGGAAAACATATTCCCTTTAGTACCACTAAAAGCTTAAAACAAGTTTATGTGAAAATCATAGCGTTTAATTTAATGGAAATAATATGTGCCCTCATTTATATACATATATATATATATATATATATATATATATATATATACATTTGTATATATATACATATATATATATATATATATATATATATTTATACATATAAATATATAAAATAATAATAAAATAAATAGATATAAAAAATAGAAATTGTTATATTTAGGTTACATAAAAATGGGAGACAAAGTTAATGGAGGAAAAAAAACCCAAGAAAATATACTCCATACCTTACAGATTATAAAAGTGCACAATACAGTACACAATTTGATCTCTTATGACCTATTACGGTAATTATTCACATAAGAGACCAAATGGTAAAACCTTAAACAACGTTTACTGACATTTCATATCGTAGATTGTGTTATTTTTTTATGCATAACAATGCAATAAATTGCATTAGATGCAAGTATGAAATGGAATTTTGATTTGACAATAATGTTTATAGTAATATAAATAATTCTCTATATTTATTTGAAATCAATCATCTCAATTAATGGGCATGTGAACATGTTTAAATAAGCTAAATTATAATTAGATCGAGTAATATACCAGCGTCAAATAATTTTTCGATCATAATTACTTAGTGATATTTTACCAATTTTTTTATTTCGTATTGTTTAATACTTAATTGTAGAGATTTTCCACTAAGGGATATTTACATATTAAAAGAATTGTTTCAACAAAACCGTTACAAAAAATGTAAGAATAGAAAGTGATTGAGATTATGTAAAGTTTTTCTACCGCGAAATTAATGTATTAATTCTGACACTCTTCGGCGCGGTTTCACAGACAGCAGAATAAGAAATGGAGGTATTTCAGTACATTTCAAATTTTTTTTTTAAATTTCGAAGCTTCTTGGAATAAATAGCATTTCATTTTTTCTAAAACTAAATAAGAAGTTGAATGGTTTCAAAGAGCCTAGTATACCAGAGGGTTAAGTCTGCCTGAACATATTCAATCGAAAAAGAAATGAGATACACGATCGAAAGAGCTATAATATTGTATAAACATGAAAACATATTTACACAAATGTAAAAGCTTATTAAATATGAGCATAATTTAATATATGGGAAAAAATTACTTCAGAATAAGTAATATTTTTTCTGAGTTTTTCATAAAATGGAAAAATAAGTGCAAAAATGACATAGTTGATAAAAATGTTAGACGCGCCCAATTATTAAATAAAAAAATTTAGTTGTGAAATCTTCCCACGCTAATTGCATTTTCCCAATGAAATATTTATTTAAATTTTTTGACCTAATTTTCAATCTTTGTGATAAAAAGGACTGAGCATGCATTACTATTAAGAATTGATAAAAAAAGACATACCCAAGAAGTCAAAATATGAAAGAAGCAAAAAGGATTGCATAAAGTGAGGTTCTTAATTAGGAGAATTGCGTAAAAGAGATTTCTACACAATTAACGCCAAATATACTCAATAAAGAGAGGTTATAAAATAAATGGTGAATGTTCTAATAAGAGCTTTTTCATAATTTGATTTTTCAATAAATTTAATTATAAGCGGCACTTAAAGCTCTCCGCTGCTCCCGTTCTACTTTAAGTTTTTTCCATTTCAAAAAAAAAAATTAGAAACTTTTCCTTTTCTTCTAGTAAATTGATACCAAGTATTTCAATTTTGAATATTATTGCTTGATTTTGCATTACTTAATATATTAATTAATAAAAAAAATACATCACAAAATGATTGGTTGGTTGGTGTCGTGTCCATTTGAAGTCAAATTAGTCTTCGATTGATCCATGTGCCAAGATCACAGCTTTAGCAATGTCCACAATTTTGTTGTTGTAGAGATTTCCCTGAAATGGAAATTCGTCAATAGTCTGTAGTTTTTTATTTAATTATTGGCTGGGCAGTTGAGAATGTGCTGCAGGGTAAGTTCTTCCCTTAGACAAGTTCGACATGATTTATAGGAACTAGTACCATCTGTATTTATATTCGTTCCACTTAGGTATTTGGCTCTGGGTCTGGAAATATTCTTAGTAGTATTTCTATCTGCATTGATGACACATACTTTATGTTCCTTTATGATGTAGTTTTATTTCAGTCCATATCTTGCAATAGCACTAGCGTCTTCCTAAAGTTATGACGTCTGGACATTCAGAATTTAATTTCCTGGCGTTTTTGCTAACCTATCTGTATTCTCATTTCCTTCTATACCCACGTGTGCAGGTGTCCATTGGAAAGAGCAGTTTTTTTTCTTTCGTGGAAAATTTCCTGTAAGTGATGATGGATATCCTGCACGACTCTGTGATTTCCATTTTGTATCGCTTCCAGGGCAGCTTCAGAATCGCAGATGATAATGAGTCCATTAGCCTTGTCATCATAACCCAGAGAAATATACCCT
Organism: Druceiella hillmani; assembly: GCA_039881145.1. Classification (NCBI taxonomy): domain Eukaryota; kingdom Metazoa; phylum Arthropoda; class Insecta; order Lepidoptera; family Hepialidae; genus Druceiella; species Druceiella hillmani. The sequence continues at coordinate 39,992,276 of JAYKKI010000009.1, read as the reverse complement.
CGTAGGGCCTCGAGAATTTCTTTTAGTTCACCAGTGAAATTAGAAGTGACGTTTTCTGCTCCTATAATTTTTTGGACCTTTAAGTCATTTGTCAGGGTGATGGAAATGCCTGCTCCTCTGTTTAAAATTGTCTCATCTGAGGATTTATCAGTATATATTTGAACTAGGTTACGCCCCAAATAATTTTTGATAATTTTAATTGCTTTGTCTTTAACAATGTGCTCAGATTCCTTTTTCGAACAGTGTTCTAATAGGTTTAAATCGATGACAGTGTTAGTGGGACGGCAGGATGATAAGATGGGTTCCTGAAACAAAGTTTATGTTCCAATTGAAGACTTTCTCGGATTTCCTTGTCGAGCTTCATAGTAGATAATTTTTTGAGACTTGATCTGTAATTTCAGTTAATTATCGTTCTGTGAGATTATAATAACTGTGATGTAAAGGATATCTTCTTTTGTGTAAAAAGTTAATAAGTTAATAATAGTTTTATGGGGAATAATTTAAAAAAAAATGTCTAACGTCACCATGACTATTTAATGTATGTTCAAATTTTATTTTTTAAGAGTGGTTCAAATTATATAAGCAGAATTTGAGTACCCAAATCCTACAACAAAGTCTATTAAATAATAAAATTGAGTGACTAATGATGGCGATAATTCCAAAATTTACATTTTGGTGAGTGTTATGGAATATACATAATATATTCTTACTCAAACAATTATGTTTAATCTTATGTACATATATTGCAGGTGAAGAAAATAACGTGTTGTATTACACAAGAAAAAATATTCAAATGCTTCTCTCTGTCCTTGCAAAATAATTTTTCACTGGTTGGTTGTGTTTCTGGATAAACGTTTATTAATTTAATTAGTTTTAGCCCGCACCCACTTTCGGTTAAGGCTGCAGGATTTGATATTGCGGGGCCATAGCATATTGTTATCACTGACTAAAGATTTTGATTTTCATCTTACAGAAATTACGCTATTTCTTGGATTAAAAAGTAATCAATACTTTGAGTTGGATAACATCCTATATATATATAACAAATTTCATGTAAATTACGTTAGTCATTTAGTTGTAATCGAGTAACAAACATCCAAACGTCCGCATTTATGATATTAGTAAGATTTTTTGGGCGCATTTTATTAATTTTATTTTCAAAAGTAGCAATGCTTTGCCTGCTCTTCACGCAGTACTCAATTTTTTAATAATTTGTAATGTAATATTGAAATTTAAATATTTCACTTCTTTTTTCTTTTTGGATGCATCTCTAATGCTTCCTTTTGTTGATATGGATATTTAAATACATATACAAATTAACATCTAGCGGAATTACAAAACTACGATTTTGATTGTTGCTTTTAAAAGAAGTAGATGTCACTCTCAAATAACTAAGTAGCTATTTATGAATTAACTTCTCACTATTTACTATTTTTTATACATATTAGTACTCATCGTTGGTGTTTTTTTTATTATAATTCAATGTTTATAAAGTCATAATAATCACAATAGACCCAGCATAGTTTAAGAAGGCCATTGAAATTAACCTGCACACTACATATTCTTAGCACGCATTTAATGCGTGGATACAAGCATTATCCATATATATTTCAATAAGTACACACACGCGCGCACGCACACACACACACATATATATGTATGTATGTATATGTACACACATGACGTAAATACGTTGCGAAAAATGAATATCCTTAAAAAGTACAGAAGTACTGCGTACCCTTAAATATTTATACATGCCTAAATATATACAGAACCCTCGTAGTTCTACTGGAGCTAGATGAGTTTTTTTTAAATGAAACGCATGTTCATTTTTTACATGTAGTTGTATTAATATTCATTATCGCTTAAGAGGAAAATAATTTATCGTCTAAATTTCTTTCTTTTGGAAAGTATTCTAAAACAAACTTGAATATTTCTTTAATGAAAGGTTTTTTTTCTAATAATGGATACAATATGATATAGGATCGAAGATCAGACCATACCGACCAGACCGACAAAATATGGTCTAATGTAAGGACAATAGTCCTTACATTAGACCATATTTTGTCGACACTCTCTAAAATGTCTGGTTCTCTCTTCTGCCACGGATTTATCCTACTGGAAACAAACAATGCTTTATTAACTGGAAACAAGCAATGCTTTATTAGCTCAATTTCTTATCTCCGACAAAAGCAATACTTTTTTATTGTCAAAGTTCTTGTCGCACTTCTGTTTTATTGTGTAATTTCTTTGTTAATTGTGTCATGTCCGTTTATTGTTGGCGCTTCTGACCGTTATTTTTTAAAATAGTCTATGATTTAAATCATTGAATTTATTATCTCAATATTTCGTTAAAGCTTATAGGCGATATATTAGCCGAATATTACTGAAAAACAAAACAAGAATGGTTTGTGCGACGTTTTTCAAATTTACCTCAGTTTTTTAAAAGAAAATAACAAATGTAGTTATTTTGAACAATTCGTCTATCATTTCTTAGTTTCGAAAAAAAAATTTAAAATAAAGCGTAAAAAGCCACAATCTTTTTTAAGAGTTTTAAACAGCGCAAATGCCGATCAATTGAAAGAAACTTGCCTTAATGAGACATAACAAAACAATATTAACGTTAATAGGAAAAATGAAAATGGCCACTTTGAACATACCAATTAAAAACAGATAAAAAGGAGGAGTTTACTAATTTAAATTATATATTATGTATATGGCTTCCATCCATTAAAACGATTGCAAATGTGTCACCTGTGTAGTCACACAGGTAATACATTCACAATGTATTGTAAACACAACTGCAGAGTAGCTGCTATAAAAAGCGTAAGAATGAAGAAATACAACGAGCAATATGACCGAATTCCACTTGTCGATAACTTCTGTCAAAATTATTCAGCGATTGAACGACAAGTTGCCTGAAGTACTACGCAAATGAAAATAAATATCAACGTCATTAGGCCGAAGTTCATTATTCAACTTTTGTAACTTTGCAAACGGTATATTTATATATATATATATATATATATATATATATATATATGCTACTGCAATATAAACTAGACGATATGTCTGCGCAATACTCAAAAAAAATATTTTTCTAAATATTTTAATAAAGATACCATATATCATCCAATATTCACAGACACCAAAGTGTACATGGAACTCTTAAAGTGCGGAATCTACTCGTACCCAATTTTATCTATATACTTATACATTTAATTTTAAATTATTCATTACGTTTTAATAAAATAATGGAAGTTAATAATGATTGGAAAGTAAGTACACTTTCCTAATGATGTCACTCCAGGTGTGTGCATTTGAAAATTTATTTTCGACAAAAATTATTCAAAACATAGTTAGCGCGTAGCCAATATCCAGGTGCTTGTACCAACTATGTAATTACTACTATTTGGCTGTTAAAAAATTATGCGTATAATAATATGTATCTGTACACAACTTAAAAATAACTGAAATAGAAATCAACACGCTATTGCTTTTGGAGGTTGAGCAATAGAAACCATATGCCGCGTGGTCAACTGAGTAATTAAATTAACATCGGCATTTGTTATTTATGACCAATTGTAATAACGTCTTTTATAATTATCTTTTTGGTAATTGTATTTATTATATTGAATAAATGTTTCTTTTTTATAATAACGAATATATATCTATATACTCATGTTAGGAAACTGTGTGAGAATAAGTTTGTAAATGTGAAAATGGTATAATATTTACCATACGAGAGTTGTGCAGAATTAATATTTTACTAACTCATTAGACTTAGCAAATACTGTAAATTTTTATTTATATTGACGAAAATTGTATCGAACAAAAACTATACTATTAAACAAAAAAAAATATTCACATAAGAACGCACTGTAATGTAAAATTTGAATGAAATATTATTAGGTGCCCAAAAAACTGAACGTGTGTACTTGCTGTAAAATAAAAATTTAATGTCGGGTGAATACAACGTTAGTAAATACAAATTAAATGAAGGAGAAATTAGTTTTCCTTTATATTAAAAACTAAAAAAATCTGACAAGTGGGAGTTCATATTAAAAAACTAAAAAAAATCTGACAAGTGGGAGTTCATATTAAAAAAGTAAAAAAATCTGTCAAGTGGGAGTTGAATTTCAATATGACCATCAATTGAAAATTCTATTCCTTTTTCATGCGTACACATGTCAAAAATTGAAAAATATCCATAAACTAAGAGTTGAATTTACATTTAACAAACTAAGAGTTGAATTCGCGTTAAATATCACGAACCGAAAAAAATGCCAAGTGAGAATTGAATTCCCAGTAGCCGTGTTTGTATTTCGACAATATAATATTTGAAAAAAAACCTGTCAAGTGAGAGTTGGACTGCAATATAAAGGCTATTTTACCCGTATGGTCACAGTTAATTTTGAAGTTATTTTTCTTTACGTTTATATAACTTTAATATAGGAAATTCGCCTGGTTCATGTAAGATAAATATATAATTTTTTATTCCAATTTGGTACAGCCCTACGAGAAAATAAATATTACATATATAAAAACAATTAAAATTAGTTTTAAATCTACTTAATTAGTTTCAATATGAACGTATATTTTAAAAATATTTACGGTGCATGGAAAGGCATTAAAATATTATCAACATCCATGTTTTTAAAGAATTACTGGTATTGTTAATTTAATAAGATATATTCCATTTGCAATAAAGCAACAAAAACTTGTATATTTGCATCAAAATAAAATAATTAAAATCATAAATAAATTGATCAAGATTTATATACATTTTGTTTTATTTCTCCAAAACTATAAATTTCAGATACATTTTTCCTCTAGTTTTTAAATGATATCTATTAAGATATGTAGGTATAATATAAATTATTTAGACATTCTCAGTTTGGAAAGAAAGAAAGATAAATTTATAGCTTTCTTCATTGCAAAGCAAGCTATATTTTTTCCATCTCTGCATATATGCAGACATTTTATGAAACAATAAATTTATATTTTCTGTTTTCATTTTTCTGTTTTCATTTTAATTGTATATAAATAGCCATTTTTTTCCGTCTCTGCATATATGCAGACATTTAATGAAACAATAAATCTATCTTTTGTGTTTTAATTTTTATGAAGCCGTGCACTCGGAAATCTTTTTTGAATTATAGGGAATGTGTGGTATCCAGAAAAATAAACGTATCTACTCAATAAACAAAATTTCAAGATATTGAAAACGTACACGTTAAGAACTTATTATTTTGTTACTCATTTCAGTGTTAGTTTTCTACATCCTATTATTTATTTTTTATATCTAATGTAGCCTTTATAACAATATTTCTTTGTTAAGAAACTATGTTTTTAACCTTATGCCTAAATATTAGCCATGGAAGATGACTTTTATTTATAAATTTAAGGGATTAGTTTAAGGGATCATACATTGGATTGGGGATTTAGTTTAAGAGATCATACGGATATCTGATATTAGCAATATCTGTACGATATTGTAAACTAAATCATCAATCAGCAAGTCACTAATATAAGTATATATGTAGAGTAAATACCGGTATCATTTCAGGATGCATTATTAAATTACAAAAACTTTCTGTGCGATCGGTAATATTTACGAGCTATTTTAGAATTATTTTTTGTTAATTTGGTACAGCGCTACGTAAAAATAAATGTTACATATATTAAAACAATTAAATTAATTTTTAAATCTACTCAATTCGTTTCAATATGAAAAGATATTTTAAAAAACATATTTATAAAAATATTTACGGTGCATGAAAAGGTGTTAAAATATTATCAACACCCGTGTTTTTAAACTATTACTGGTATTGTTAATTTAATGAGATAGATTCTATTTGCACTAAAGCAACTATTTTATTTTGCAAATATACAGATATTTTAAAAAATATATTTAGAAAAATAATTACGGTACATGAAAAGGCATTGAAAAATTTTCAACATACGTGTTTTTAAACTATTACCGGTATTGTTAATTTAATAAGATAGATTCCATTTGCAATAAAGCAACAAAAACTTGTATACTAAATTAAAGCAAAATATACAAGATATTTGCAAAAAATATAATACCAGTAATATCATTAAGCAGAAGTGCGCACACTTTATTTCACATTACGGTAGCGTTTATTAAAAACACGTAAAATATAAATAAGTGGAAAAGGATAATTAATTTAAATAAAAGATCGGGAGAAAAAGGCAAAAAACTAATTAGGTAATTGATGAATAAAATCTTGAAAAGCGCTCAGTTAATTTATTTTGCGTAAACGAAAAACACGTCAATTTTTTTTTATTATTATTATTTTCTTTTAATAACAAAAGGAGTAAAAAAACAAAACAATAATAAAACCTATAGTTATTTACAGATGTAAAAAAGTGTCAGTCAAAAACTAATTGAATTAATATGTTTTTAAACAAAAATATTAAAGAAAATTATTCAAATTTTCTATCAATCAATAGAATAATTGATAACGGGTACAAGACTTTGACTAATGTGTATTCAAATAGAGTTTTTGTAGAGTTGAAAAGGGAATACCTATTGCTTCGCAAGTTTTTTTCTTAGAATAATCCTTTTCCTTAATAAACTACACAAACTTACCTAAGATTTCTGACAATCACGCAGCCTTATTTTTTTCTTAGGTCGAATTGACATCCAAAAAAAAACATATCTTGCCAAAAAAGTTACATGGCTATGTAAGCAATCACATTGCTGGTAATAATTGTCAACTGACTCAGATTGTTGGCACTAATTTATTTTCAAAAAAAAATAAATAAGACTAAACAAATCTGAAAACAATGCCAAAATGATTATCAAATCATCACCGTAAACGACAACCTCAAACGTATCAACTATAGTCTTACTAATCATTCTTGTAATATTTCGATTCTAACGTAACTCAAAATTAATTCAAAACGGTGCAAAAACTTCAATATGGCTGAAAAGTAAATTAATAATTTTATAAAACATATTATAGACCAGCTTAACTAAGAACAAAATTAAATGAAGCAGAATTAACCAAAGGAGAAAATCAAACTTAACAAGTCACAGCGCGAGTATATCTCAAGCAAATGTAAGTGATAAATATTGACACAAGAATTAAAAAAATACTTTCCTGGAAAGTTGTTTAATTGAGACGTTTGGAAGAAGAAATTGAAATATAAAGCAGAAGATTCGTAAATTGAAAAAGCAAATGAAATATGGAACCGTTTACTTGTATGGTGAAATAAACCGAAGTCTGTAAAGAAATTTAACTGGAACAGTTATTTTTAACTTATTTTGTATTTATAAATTATTTTAAATTTTGTATTATTCCAGTGTACACGGAAATAGTATTAAAGCATCATGGCTGACTTCAAGTACCATCCTATGCTGCTCGTTACACCGGAACAGGTGAAAGCCATACGAGAAGATGTAGGCCTCACCAACTTGGAAAGTTTGAAAGAAGTTATGGAGCACGTTTCGGAGTGGTTCGCTAAGGAGAATCATTTGCCCAATATGACGCTGGGTAGACAATTTTTATCAGAAATTATAACAATAATGTATTAGTATCGAAAATATTCACCCTTCTTAATTATTTGTTTAATACCGGTGAACATTTTGTTAAATATTTTAGATATAATCGAACATAATATTCTTAGAAACTAAGTGACTAACTAAACTTAATGAAATGTTGTTATTTTTGGGTATTATATAATTTCTTGAAATGTTTAATTTATACGTTTCAATTATAGATGAAAAAGTCATCGAAAATATGTACATAAGTCGGAAGTGCTCTCTGGAGCAGACAAAGAAGAAATTAGACATGTTGTTCACCATGAAGTCGCTATTGCCAGAATACGTCATACCGCTTGATCCGCTCAGTCCAACGATGGAAATGGTTTTCGAGAATTGGTAAAAATGGTCACTTGTTAACTAACTAATTTCCTTATGATTATCATGTTTATACATTAACCGCGTGTGTGCCTAGAAGGTTTACTTATATTGCTGTAATAGCAGCTTGAAGCTTGGACATACAAACTATATAGTCGTAGTAAAAATCAGGTTTACTAATGATTATTAACCATATTTTGATAAGAAAGAGAATAAAATTAAGTTGCATGATACGCAGACGAACTAGAAAAAATAAAACAGTCTATTTGAATGGATTTACTGTAAAGAGAAATAAAATAATTATAGTTATCATTTATATAGAATATTGTATTGACGTATATTTATAATTAAGAGGCAATAAACGAAAATAATACGTAAAATATTTTGATTGTATTTTCGGATACCGTATCTCAAAAGTAAAAAATACAACTCTTATAAGATCACTGACGTTTAAGTCCACGTGTCCGTTTGTCCATCTGTGAAAACCGTTTTTCTTTGAAATTATTCGACGTAAAAATATTAAATTTGGTATAGTAATAAAATACATTCACCCGCGTTTATATTAATCTGCGTATATATCAATAATATATACTCAAAAATGTATGTAGGAATATTCCAAGGGGGAAATAATAAACTATTTTTTCAATTAATAATTAATTTCCCGGTTTAAACACTCTCCAATTTGCACACATCTTTACTTAAAATGACCGCATTAGGTGATTGCAGCATTACTTGGTAATTTGCGACCATTATGTAAAATAAAAACGTACTTAATTCTGTAATTTTTTATATTATTTAATAGAAATTTCTTACACGCAACATAAGCCATGAGATGAAGTATCCTCATTTAGTGAACAAGGATACGATTGAGAATAATTCAAAGTGGGGTTAATGATATAATAAGTAGTATAATCATTAATTCCTGAAAATTTATTTACTTTTTCTTTGTAAAGGCACTTTACAGGAATTATTCAACATGACGTTTATGATTTTTTTACTATTATTTGACTGGCCAATAATGGCTGGGAATAAATTGGTTCTTAATACATTTTTCAAATTAAATCATTACTTTTAGAAGCAGGCAGATGTAATTGCTGGTAAAAGTTATTCTGCTGAATAATAATTATGTTTTCGTCTTATATATCATTCGTTAATTATGAAATACTATTATTTCAATTTGCTCGTAATAACGTCTCTTTAATATATAATATTTAATAACTATATTTATACTAAAATTGTAATTTTTAATTCTAAACCCATTACCATCTTTGAAAATAATTGTTTACAGTAATTTCACGCCCCTACCAAAATTGGCTCCGGACAACACACGAATCACAGTCTTTTAAATTCGCCACACTGATCCCGATAAGTTCATCATTACGGATTTGGCCAAATTGATAAACCTGGTGGGAAAGTTATTAATTAATCTAATTATTCATTAAGGTACACATATTTACACGTATAAAGGAATTTATACTTTGCAACATGCACTATTCTCTAGATTGGAAAAGTAGATTGAATCTTGCAAATTACTGCATTTGCTTTCATCGCAAACTAATCTAGGAGTACCCTTTTCCATTGCGCCGTGTTCTAAGTGTTTAATTGTGAGTAAATGTAATAGGATGTTTTTAATAACTGCTTGTTTCTCTGTGAATACGAACTTTGAAGGGGGGAAAATAAACATAAAGTATTATTTAAGACATTTATTGTTCATTGTCTAACATTAATTGATTGAGAACAATCTATAACACTTCTCATTTTTTTCATTATCAAATTTTCCCGTTGCACAAAGCCAAATTTTTCGAATTTATATGAACTATTTTGTCTGATGATAAGCACCGTCACCAAAAAGATCCTGACAGATGACTGATGCCAGACCTGCTTGCCATAATAGATTGTTGGTGGCCTTTCTCTTCCATTCTTCTTGAAGACCATTTCTCCACGAATGGAGCATCAGGTTTTTATATCTCGTCATGTTTTGGTTCTGCTAATGCCGAACTAAACGTATTCAGGCCAAAATTAAAAATCATGTGTGTATTTTGATATAACACTTTTCAGTTTATATAATCTCCTATATTTTATTTTATTATTGAATATATGCTATATACCATATATTCCATTCTGTACTAGACGTCTTTATCTATATCACGTATTATTTTGTTTAATTATTTTCTATCGCGGCCATATATTTTCTTAAGTACCTGCTCATAGAATTCCATTGATAATATATATTAAAAGTGTATTAAACTGAGGCTTCAAATATTATTTCCGTATAGAGTTATTTGAAAAAGAAATTACTCAGGCATCTTATAAAACGAAGCAAAATTTGTTTACATAAATTACTTGTTATTGTTACGTTTTATTACTATGATATAAGTAAACGAGTTAATGTTAAAATTCTTTTTAATCAAATATAACGTTAAAACAGTTTGTTACTGACAGCACATTTTCATCGAAAATAGCTGAACATTATTCCTACAAATGCCATAATTCCTGAATAACGTGGTTAAATAATAGTGATCCATTCCATTTGAAAATTCAATTCGCTTAAATGTGTAATTTTCTTTGTTTTTGCTTACAATTAAACATATCCAAATTATACTTTTCTATTTAATTTCTTCCATCATGGTGCCACAATATATCTAAAAAAAACAACAATGACATAATTGTGTCGTGCCCACGTTATCCAAATCACACAGTCATTATAGTTTATTTTCAAGGACAATCGCATTAGGAATTTTGATACGTGCTTAATTTGAATAAAGCTGAGAGAAAGGTAAGAAGTTTTGTGGATTATGCATTTATGTCTTTGTATATTAAATGTTCAATGATGACGCTAGAATCGTCATCCCTCAAATGTAATAACCAAAAGTAAGTTATGAGGCAAAACTTGTAAGAGTTAAATATGCGTAATAATCGAGATTTTAAGTCTTTTAAGAAATAAATATTCTATTTGTTCATTATGTTACATCTACCTTAACACTGAATTATAAACTTAGATCTATTTTGTATCCATATATTAGTCTTGTGTTTTCACAAGCGTTCATGTTGTGGAAAATGAAATAGTTATACTAACCATATTTACTGTTACCATTGAGCAAGTATTACTTCTTGGTCATATAAATAAAAAAATTACTTTAAAGTATATATTTGACCGACATCTTATGCGAGTGGAAGGGATTATTATTCTCTTTCGTGTATTTTGGAAATTTTTATTTTAAATTTCTAGGAGTTCTATAAAATCTGAATTGATGTTACAAATGCCAGTATTTGGTATAAATACAAGTTACTTTGGTCCAATTACAAATTCATAAATACATATTATGCTCTCTTCCTGTGATAGAAAAATTCATGATATAATATATGTTGGAGTACAATAGTTCATTGTTTATTAACAGGTTTTTGAATATCGACTGCACAACGACTACGCGGCTGGTAATCGCCTTATATTAAAAGTCTAAGCGTAGAAAAACAAAAGATACACGACGGATCAAATATCATCAGCACTCTGGTTCAATTTTTCTTAAACTATCAGATAGAGTCTTCAAAATATGAGTATTATATTATTTTTGCTGTCATAACCTAGGAACCTTGGCTTTACAAGCTTCTTATTGCAGACTGTTTTTAGGAAATTACAAGAGATAAATTCCATATACTAATAAGGAACTCACCAGCTTAACATTACCGTAATAAAAGAGCAGTTGTAAAACATCTCCTCAAGGGGACAATACAAGTATCCAATTTCAGGTGCTCACTGCATTTCGAAGCACCATAGTAAGTGAATATGTCGACGAATATAACAAAAAATCTATTCTAGTGTTATCTAAAAACAGATAGCTTAATAAGCACAAATGGTATTAAAAAGAATAAAAGCACATTTTATTAATAAATGACTGTGAAAAATGAAAGTATGTGACAGAATTTCTTTCATGTTTTTAATATCGTAACCGCCGTTACAGTCCGATCACGTTTGCATGAGCTCAAAATGAAAAACTTTGAAAACAAAAAATAAACACAGTAATCAATAATTACTGTCTCCTTTTTTAAGAAAATTTTCATGATCGGAAATGGAGATACTTTCAGTTAAGAAAAACGACATTAGTAACAACGAAAGTTCGAATGTTGTCTTCAAAGCAACGGAAAGCTTATCAATTTTCATTTCTTTAGTCGTGGATAGTCGTTGTTAGTTCCAAAACATTCGCGGCCTTACAAATGACTCAACCTTCTCTATTTAATAATTAAGACTTTCAGACCTTCAAAACCCTTTTCATCGTTAATAACTATCTTGTCACAAAACCTTTAATGCCAAAATTTATTTTTTCCTTCACGACCATGCTTTTATTTATTTCTGGTTATTTTCCCAATATATTACGTTTTTGTTAAAATAAACAACCTTGAGAATAAAATATTTTACTTATTTTTATAATTAATATTTTTTGTTTTTTACGTGTATTTTAAATTGTTACTTTCCCAAAGTTACATTAATATTATTATTAATTTATATTCTTTGAAGAAGTTATGTGCAACAAAAGAAAAATGAACCATATAGTGAATATTTTTTCATTATTTTCAGAGCAATGAATTTAATTTTACATACAAACGAAACAAGTTGAGGATAAATAATTAATAGTAATTAGTTTTTTAGTTGTTTGTATTTATTAAAAATGAAATGTCAATTTTTTTTAAACGCGTCTCTACTATTTTCACAAGATATATATATATATATATATATATATATATATATATATATATATATATATATATATACACATATGTACATGATGTCACTTTATAAATACATGAATTGAACGTATTTAAATGTTGACTTTGCTTTCTGAAGGTAAACAAAATAAATATATATATATATATATATATATTAATTCTGTAGGCATGTTGCGGAGGAAGAATGAAAGGTATCCATATTATCAATGCTCCTTCATTTATAAGTCGCATTATGGGCCTATTGAAGACAAGCTTCCAACCCAAATTGTTCAACAGAATACTTGTGCATAATTCCATGGAGGATCTACATGCAGTGTTACCCAAGGAAATTTTACCAAAGGACTTTGGCGGTAGTGAGCCCGCAGTTGACGATATTGCTGGTAAAGACTTTGTAATTTATATTCACCTTCTTGCGGAGTGTACTTTAAGAATTTTGCTACCTGTTGATGTATTTCATGGTTCAGGTTCAGGCCATCGTTAGGTTGGTTACTGCATTGGCACGTTGGAGAGAAGCGACGGAACCATGTAACTTTCGTCATTGTTCTGTTATTTTACGTTGGGATCAGCTATGAGGAAAAAAAGAACTCGCTTATAGTAATTATTCCAGTTCTTTGTTTTATACGATATTAATATTTTACACTTGATGATTTGCGCTTGGCTACTGTCATGAAATCCATAGTTTGTAAATTTTGTTCTTATTAGACTTCAAACAAGGCAGGAAATCTTTACTGTTTTTGTATGTAGTTAGATTATTTTATGGTTTCAGTCTTAGTAGTATATTCCGGTTCCGGGCCATTTTGTGTTAGTTCGATTTAAATCTGCTCTGAATTTACCAAAATTATTTCATTTGAAAATTAACCTGCTAATACCTAAATTAATTGCATACCAAAACAGAGAACTTTTTTAAACCATAGTTTAAACCTATTTAGTTTTCTAAACCACAAAATCAGAATTCACATAAAAGCTTAACATTTTACACAGCAGACACAAAAATGGAAACTGGTTTTTTATTTACCATTTAGATACTTTCAAAAGTATGCGCCAAAAAATTTGTCTGTCATATATGTGGGACGATACATGAAATTTTTTTTAATAGTTTTAAGCAAATACTTGTAATATTCCATTCACATAATTCAAAATTATAAAAGCTACAAAACGCATAGACAGACGGATGGAAGAAGAGGCATGACTAGGAAATTATAAATATTCGTTATTTTTCTACAAAATATATATTTGCATTAAATTCAAATCATTTCTTTTTAGCCGAGTGGTACAAAGAATTCTGTAAACCTGAAAATAGACAGTTCCTAATAAATTCAGAACAGTGGAAATCAGACGAGAATAAACGAATTGGTGGCGGTATGACGTCGGGAGAGTTCGGTGTGGACGGTACATTCAGACAATTGGAAGTTTTCTGAAACAAAAAACAGAAAATGCCAATCGACGGAACGAAAGTTGTTTCATTGTCAACAAAATTGGTTTTTTATACTCTTACCTTTAAATATTATGTATGCTGTGTATTTTATATTTACATAACTCGTATTGTACATTTTCCTTAAATGGTTATCAGAATTTTATCTAATTCAAGACTTAGATGAAAATTAATACAAAAAGTTATAAATTACTTCCACTGGTAAAATGGAAATAAATAATTTTTTTGGTTACCGAAGTTGTTAGTTTATTACATTTACTTAACAAAATTTATTACTTATTTGTTTTTCTGAGAAGTAATATATATATATATATATATATATATATACATATATATATATATATATATATATATACATATATATGTATATATATGTATATATATATATATAGCGTGGAATTATTAATGAAAAACTAATTTCAAGTATCCAAACCAAGTTTCAGCTTAATTTTGTCATTAAACTCTGAGTTATCATCGATCAAGCAATTAATTCTGAAAGGAATCGTCAACTATGAAGAATCAAATTTTAAACTGGTATCAAGTTCCCAATAAAGTAAGAGAAAATACTAAAAATCATAATGAATGAGATATCGCCGAATTACAGGGAATATTGTCCTAGTAAAGCCAGTATTTATTAATGACCTAATTTCTTTAAACAATGCATATATTCAATCGAAGACAACCCCCACTAAGGAGAGTGGACAGAGGCCTCCTCCTCAAACATTGCTCACAAAAGTATGAAAATTTATATTTGAAAATGCCCGATTGAAGAAAAAGCATTTGTAAAAAAATGGTTAAGGTATATGGGTCTATAATAATTTTGAATATTTTTCATGATTATTGTCAGCGCAAGATGGGTGTCAAGAATACTCACAATGTCGCAAAAGCAATGTGTCGAATGTTCACATGACGTTTTGGATCTCAATAGAATAGAGAGGAATAAGATCTTGAATTGAGGTCATTACGAGCCTTAATTAAATCGGAATTCTATGCCGTGGCATAAAAAAAGAACCTCAGCCCCTAAGAAAGTAAATATGTTGAATTCTGCTCATTAACTTCAAAGATAAGAACGTTTGTATAAAAGGAGAATACTATGCTGGTCCATTGAAGCAGATTAAAGAAACGGTGAAGGAGAAAAAGCGAATGAGATTACCGAAAGTTTTGCTTCTTTTGCACGATAATGCACTTGATACAAGAGCCATGTTCCGATGGCTGCTCTTCACAATTTTTCTCCTTTTTGCTGTTCATAAGTTTTCCAATATTATAACGTGTATCTTATAGCCTAAACTTAGCCCTCTACGAGTATTATCTGTTACCAAAAATGGAAAAGGAACTTCGTGTAAGAAATGGAACACGTTTATTTATCTCCCCTATACCCTATTTCACGAACTTTTTGATTTCACCTCGAATATATATATATATATATATATATATATATATAGGCGTTCCGTGAGGAGACTTTATTTCATTGCTCTAAATTTGTTTGCCGTATTTATCTTTAAACTTCCTTATCAGTATATCAATGTATACCTAGTAGCTTACCAGGAAAAACTTTTAATAATCAAACCGATTTTTTAACGCACACGTTCCGTGCATATAAGTCTGCAGACTGAGACGTTGTTACGTCCAAAGAAAAACAGAATAGCATATAACTAAAAAAAAATTATAATCTTCTCATTTTATAAAACCTATAATTAAAAGAACTATAATTCTGCTTAAGAAGTAGTTTAGAATCATCGCTGATATAATTCATTTTAAAAAAATTGTTTAAACGTTATAACATACCTATTCTTATTTTTAGTCGAGAAATTAAATGACGATCGTTTTTTTTCCTTCCTCCTTTTTTAAATTACGTACTGCATTTTGAGTAAATTAAAGATGCTGAAAACATTTCCGTATGAAGGTTTTTTTTCAACAAACCTATTTCTACACCTGTTATAATCTATACTATTTGAGCTTGTGTTCTTGTGCTCAATTTGATCAGTCTTTCCTATAAAGTCATTCGATACCAGACATTTTTATTACGATTTCTATTGGACCACGACAGACAATGGTGATATCATAAAAGAAATGAAGAAATCTTGAAAAATTGCGTCCATCAACAAACACTATCTACGTTTATGAAAATGATATCTAAAAAATTCTACAATTCAGCGTGTAAATTTCATAGCGTGCAGCAGCATAAAAAGGAAAACTTCTTTAGGAGTAATAATGGGAATATTAATTGTATTCGTAGGTTAAAAAGGAACAACTAAGAGATCAGTTGTTTGAATGTAAAAAATCTTTATTTACGACGTCGCCGTATTTATGGATCAGCAAACTAATATTTGTCTTCTATTTGATTTTCATTTATTTTATCCCGTTTTCAAAATTTGATTGCCACGATATTGTTTTTTTTAATCGACTTCCATCATGGAAACATAGCATTGCAAACAATATTCAAGGACAATAGGTTATTTGATTCATAAAAAAGAAACAAATGGCAAAATACATATTGAGCCAATCGCTTTCTGTCTTTAAATATCGAAATAAAAACGAGAACCTGATTACTCGAAGACTGAGATTAATTATAACGAAGGTTAATTATAAAGGTGAATAAAAAAGCTGTCAATGTACAGGAGCCTAAAAATTATATAATCCGTGAGTCGAAAATACGCGTGTGAAGGCGCGCATCGAATTTTTAATTATACACCTTACTCATAATTATACATTATATCCTAAATCTATAAAAATGATCATGTCAGTTTATTTTGACATGAAAAATTTATGTATAAATTATGAAATAGCAACTCGCACTAGCGGGGTTTCTTTTGTACTTAAGTATATAGAAACATTTAGAGCCCACAGTACTTTCATCAAATTATTTAAAGATAATATTATTTTCCACAGTGAAAATATATTGCCAACTATACCTTTCTTGTAACTTTTAATAATACTGCTTTATTCAAAGGATATTATTTCTTTTAGGGTTTTAGCTTCAAAATGTAAAAACGGACCCCTTTTAAAATCACTCACCTATCTGTCTGTCTATCTGACTTTCAAGGTCGATTTTTTCAGAAACCGACCTTGAAAGATATTTGATAATTGTCATTTATTATGTTAACTCGCAAGAAAGAGGGTATTTTGAGTACTTAATTTTTTTTTTATTTCATATATTGTGTGGGATATCGTTTGAACAAAAATGTGCAAAAAAGTGTAAACTCCCTCTTGTTTTGGGAAACTCCTAAACCAAAAATTTAATAAAACAGGTGCGTAAAATCTGGTTAGAAGATGATTATAAGACTTTAATTATAATCCTAAATTTTACAGTTTTTATAATATTAACCATATTATCACGCCTGTGAAAGATGTGCCACGCAATATATTTAAAAGGTGCAAAATTAAATTACGATATTTGTACAATTTAATGGAACGTTTAATAAATTTATTGATTGAAAAAAAAACTCGGGGCAAAACGCGGGGCCGGTCGTTTCCCTCCTTATGGTATAATTAATCATTATTCTGTAACTTTATATTCGATCTTAATAAGTTATTTCATTTTGTATAGAGAAAAAGTATAGTTATGAAATAATGGAAGCATTCACACCTTACTTATATAATTATAAATTTGAAATATTATGAAATCATAAAATAAAAAAAATCTCGTTATTGTAAGAAAAAAGGCTTGTAAATAAAAGTATTAATAAAAGTTAACATTTATATGATCATAAAAAAGGAAATAAGACAAATATTTGCATAAAAATAAAATAAACTATTTACTTAAAAACTTATTACCTTATCTATTTGTAGTTTAGAGCCATTTCAAATCAGTCCGCAAAATATGACATTTGATAACAAGACACAAAAAAGGTCATTATAACCAAATGCATTATATATATATATATATATATATATATATATATATATATATATAAATATATATATACATATATATATATATATATATATATATATATATATAAGACCCTTTCGTCTGACTATCATAAGTATTACGACGATTTACGTCATGTGTAGACAAAGTGGGGAGAAATTAAGATTTATTTTAACTTTATATTTTAGCATATTATAATTAAAAGTAATAAATTTAAATTTAATAAATGATTGATTTTGTTTCATTGAAACTCCTCAATTAAATTGAACCTTCACTACAAAAAGTTGCTAAGTAATTGATTTTCTGAATTTTCTGAGATTTGTTTATATCAAGCTACAAGCTATACGTTTATAACTTTAAGGAAAGTTGTAAAAACCGACGGGAGTTTCAGAATTTTGATAGCTAGACTGATATTATCCCCTTTTTTTTGTTCTGTAAATAGGCCGACGGTTTTCAATTTACACGTACATTATGAAGAGTAGTATGATTTCAGTTCCACATTTTTCAGGGCAATATTTTATCGAAACTTTTTGTTGGCTCAATCTTTTTCAAAGTTTTAGGAAGGAAAAAAGAACGAGAAATTCTAATGGAATTTTTTTGTAAGTTATAATTCTTTAACGCAAATCCTACTATAATTGAAATCATTTAATTTATTTTGGAGAGATAATTAAACAATTTATTGTATATTATTTGGTGTGTAAGGTACTAACGATGTGGAAAGATTGAAAAATTTCGAATTTTTAGACAAGTATTGGAGCAATATTTTTCAGGGAAATATTTGAAAATTTGAAGTTACAAAAAATATAAAGTTCTCAAAAATATTATAGAAAAGATAAAATATGAAAATGTTATCCAAATTACACCAATGGTTCAGACTCTAAATAGTACATAGTGATACGCACTTGTGCATGTACGCATCGTCACACACGCGCACGTACTTTCACTTACGTGCACTAGCGAACACATTTATTAATTTCGATTTGTTTATGTTGCGTTTGTGCTTCAGAATCAATTTCAATCAAAAACTTACCTTTTGTTTTCGGTCAAAACAATGCCATTTCGTTCCTTACTGGCAACATCGTTACAAAATAGAAATGGAATAGAAAATGATGCCGAACGAATTTTAGTTCCATTTTTTCTAGAATAAAAAATTATTGTAACAGGATACTATGTAGCAGTTTAAAAACTGTCTAACATCTAGTTATTTGATCTTCAGTAAAATGTGTCAAAGATTACATAAACTTTTTGAGGAGTTGTTGCACTTTAGTACAATATTTTTAATAATTTAGAACCACCAGAACCCTGAAAGAAGATATGAGAATCAGGTTACTATAATTTTATAGCTCACTTGTGTAAAACTAGCAAATTTAAGGTAGTAAGAACTAGCTAAATTAAGTTACTTTGGAGACAGGAAAGAAATTATTTAACCTAAAATTTATTATTACTTTTAGGCTAAATAATTTCATAGGCCCTTTTCCTGGAATTAAATATAATTACACCAAATATAATTCCTACCTCTTACACCAAATATAATAAACAAATATTTGTTTTTAGTGCAGAGATCAAGTGATTACCACTATTTTCTAGTGAAATTGGATGTAATTTTTTTTTTCCTTAGTCTACTAGAGAATTTTCAATTTCAACAACTGAGCTCCCGATTAATTAAGATGTAAAAATATATGATATTAAAAGAATACAAATTTTTCATTTTTCAAAAACTCAAATTAAAGTATTTGTGTTAGTTAAAGCAGAGAAATATTTTTATCTGTGAGTACCGAACCGTCAAAATTGGAAAAGTGATAGTCTGGGTCGACCTAAGGTACTTCTTTAATCGAATGCGTAAATTGATTTGTTGCTTTGAAAGACTCAAATGAGGAAAAAGTGCATTCCGAAGCCTTCGACAAGTTGCCGTCCTCTCCTTGCTTCAAGGCAATCTGCCCAATAATGGACTGTTGTTTATTTCTGCAGCGGATTTTATGCCTTGTTATACATATCTGGCTGTAACTCAAAATGCATGATTGTTGTTGTGAAATTTGTTATATTTGGTCTGTTACTAGCTAATATGTTGTTATATAATGTTTAATTTATTATCGTAAGTAATTAGTATTAGGCACATTAAGATAGAAACAGAAATTTTTAAGAGGTTCATTTAATTAAGTGGAAACACTAAAAATTACAGAAATTGAGGAAATAGAATTTTAAAAGAATAAATATGTTGAAACTTGCTCAAAATAAATAAACATTATAAATATTTTTTTCGCCTAATAAATCTTGATAAAATTCTACCAATTAGGTTTTTTTTTCTTTTAAGCATACTTTTAACCATCTCCTTAAAATCCAGTTGCTAGGGAAGTACAAAGGATGGTCCTTTTATGATTTAACTGCAATATCTACTTGTCCCTCAACTGGAATATAACTTCATAATAACTTTATCCTTGCTTTAAAACAACTCAGTATGATGCAAAAAAAAATATAATATCACCTTCATTACATAAAAATGTTATGATGTGGTGAATTGATAATGTTAAACAATTTCAATCATTTTAAAAACTGTTAGTATCACGGTTGAATATTCAATATTTTGGTTTTCGAAAAATAATTTAATGATCTTTCGGCATATGTATCTGATCAAGTAAGACTATTCACTCACTTCTCTTTACTTAACGTTTGTGACATTGTGATTAACATAATTACATAATATATAAAAAAATGTTTTTTTAATAAAAAAAATTTAAATAGAATAAGAAGCGCATTAAAAATAATCAAACAATAAATACTAAGTTTGAAATTTTTGCAGTAAATTGTAGTTTCCAAAAATAAATATATTTACCATAGAATGGTATCAGTAAGATACGGGGACTTGAACAAAAAAAAACTTGTAAGGTACGAGACCAAAAATTATGATCACAAAATGAGATTGTTTTCACACAATGACCTTTTACTGTTCTAAACATAAAGAAAATATACTTTTCCTTTAAAAAAATTTTTTTTTTATTGTCTATCTGAATACATATTTTTTTGGAAATAAAATTGCTTTAAACGTCTAAAGCTGGTGCAAATATAATATGTTTCAGCATATTCTGATTTATTTAAGATGATTTAAATGATGAGCTCATTGCTGCACGTAGTTTTATCCTTTATCAATTATACGACTGATTTTACTTACATGTCATTTACATATTCTTAACATAAGTTCTTTTCCGTTTTGTGAGATATAAATTATTATAATAAAAGAAATTTTGTAACTGTCCTATGTGGTTTAAAAAACTATCCTTGTGTGCCAAGTTAATTTAAAATAGAACATTAATTTAGTTACATAAATTTGATTCAGAGTCTTTCATTACTTTATTACTTTTTGGGATATGGGTATTTATTGTATTTTTTTTGTTATTTTGAGTTAAGATGTTTTAGTATAATAAAGAAGTGTATAAGTAATATTGTAAATATTTCCAATGAATATGTTTCCATTTTTATGAGATTGGTACAAAGAATTTTCCAAAACAAAAAGAGTATTTATGGGCAGCATCAACTCAAATTCGGTGTCTATGATCTTTTCAGAAAATTGCGAACTTTTTGAAAAACTAGTAGTAATTAACTCGAAACAGTAATAAGTCCATTATAAATTATACATGTTGTGTAATATTGGAGAAATTATTGAGAAAAAAGTTTTGGTGGATCGCTTTTTTGTTAACTTTTTAGGTATTCCTGCATCAATCTATTGACCTACCATCCTTGTAAAACGATAGCTTATAGTTTACGGATTGTTAAAATATGGCCTAAATTTGCTAAAAATTAAATAGAAAAAATAATATATCGTCCTTATCAACTAGAAGGCATCCATTGCTGAACATACGCGCTTCCCCCAAAGATTCTCACAAAAAATCAATCCCGTACCGCTTGCAACCAACAGCTTGCCTGGACTTTTATCAGAACCTGGAAGGGGCACTGTCATTCTGGCTCTTCTGGTACCTTGTCCCTCTTAGTCAGTTTTGCACGCTATATTGCCTGACGTTGTTCACTTTAGCCTGCCTATTATACGATGTTTTTTGATGATCTTTGTGCTTCTCCAGATCTGTTCATTCCGTATAATATTACATAGCTATCTCGGTGACGTGGAATATTTTTACGAGATTAATTTAAAGAGCCACGTCTCATTATTGTTATGCTATTATGGTAATACACAATAGTTGAAGACTTTACTCTTCAAACATTGGGTGTTTTAGTTGAGAAAACATGGTGAAATTTCCCGAACGCTGACTAGTCGAATTGGATTTTCCTATTGATTTCGTTCACAAAATTGCATTTACCTGATTGGACAATTTTTCTTAGGAATACATGGTAATCAAAGACTTTGGTGGGTAGCTTACCCAACCTGTACACACATATGAGTAAAATAATATTTTACTGATAAATTTTACGTAAAATCAAACAAGATATGTCCTGCGAATACATGAATATGTCTTTACACGGATAGCGGAAACTCAAGTTTCATGATGTCTTGCAATATCTGTTGATTTACAGAAAGGAATAAGACGGGTATTAGTTTTGAAAATTCTACTTATTTCCCCTATCATAAAACTACATGTTCCGACCAAAAAAAATTGTCTATGTATTTTTAAGCAAATCACGTGATGTTGCGAGAAAATTATTTAAAACTCTTTGCATGGCGGAGAAAACTTTTTTCCCATTTCCGGTCAATATGAACGTCAAAACTGAGAGCAAAAGCGCCTCAGCCAAATCTCTTTAAATAAAATAAGCGACGAGATATAATTATATACATCTATAAGTTGCTATCAACAGTGATGTTCATGTAATCCTTATTGACCTAAGGGAAATGGTATTTTTTTAGAAGAAACATTAAAGATAAAAGACTACTCACACGGCGACATAATGACTACGATCACTGACTTGGAAGTATTTTCCAGTAAACATTGAAAAGCATATCGACAACAATTCGAATGTTTAATTTTTTTGAACGATGCAGCGTAAAAAAAAATGTGCCGTTATTTATTATAAAGCTAAGTACGAATGTTTATGATTTTTTGACAACGTTGTATGTGCCGAACTCATCAATAAACGAAACATACCAAAAAATATATAAAAACCTGAGAAAATACTACCATTTTGTAAAAAAACAATACGCGATAGTAAGCAAAATTCTGAAAACGATGTCAAAAACCTAAAGAATAGATAGAACAATACTTCATTCAACTAAAATAATTGTCCAAAAACTGCAATTTCAAAAACTTAAATGAAGAAATAAAGGAAAGATTGTTAAATTCTACTTACTATGATTCTGTAAAATTTGTATTATTGAAACAAGCTGACCAGTCACTGGATATATTCATTATTGACATTACATTGGAAAAACAACGGAGTTAGTTTATAATCTAGCGTTTAACCATTGAAAAGACACAGGTGTTTTAATTACAGAGAAACAATTTTAATAGAAATAAAAACAGTGGTTTTCGCAATGAACAAATATGTCATGTTCTTGTTGTGGAAAAAATGGACATTTGAAAGCACAACGTTCACTCTGAGAAATACTCTGTAGCGAGTGCGGTGTCAAAGGACGTATTTTCAAGTAAAAACAAGGCATTTAAAGTAAAAATGTAAATTTGTTAGAAGCTACAAGTTTTGATGACAAGGATGTTGTTGAAGATAAAAGCATTGACGCTGAAACAGAAATTTTTGATATCTTTTACTTCAGTGACTGAAACAATATTCCATCTGCAACGTTGTAAGTTAATATAAATAGAAAAGTTATAGAGTTTCAGGTTGATTCTGGAGTTGATGTGGGTACTATTACTTTAGCGGATAAAGAAAAATATTTTCCTGATTTAGAAATTAAACAACGTAATGTGATATTCACTAACATCCATCAGTCAACTTCGACACTATTAGTGGTTATTGAAAATTTAAAAATAACTCAAAATGTGTTGAAGTTAATAGTCAAAGATTGTTTGTTGAAAAAGACTGACTGCAATAAATAATGGCAAAGATTGGTTCTCTTTGTTGCAATTATGAACTTCAAAATTTGAACAAAAAGTAAAATTAAATAAAGAAAATGAAGTAAAATTTTTAGGGATAAATTAATAAACAACATAAAAATTGAATATACCACCTTATTTAAACCACGTGTGGAGAATTTTAATTGAGAACCAACCCATTTATCTATTTAACAAGGTGGAAACCCAATATTCATTCTTATAAGACCTGTTTCATTAGTATTAAAGGATAAAGTCACATGAAATTGAAAGATTAGTAGGAAGTAAGCCGATAGAACCAGTGGAGTACATAGAGTGGGGTATTCCAGTAGCACCGGTTTTAAAGCCATATGGAACAGTTCATTCCCCTGGTGATTTTCGTATTACAGTAAGTAAATATTTGCAGATCATTACCCATTAAGTACAACAAAATAACATATATCGATGAAAATGTAGGGCAACAGTTATTTTTGTGAATTGGATTCACAGGCCTCTTTATACAAAGAATCTCAGGAATGAATCGTGGTAGTTACTGAAAAAGACATCTATTTATCCTTAACTTTTGGTATCAGTACCGGTCCTGGTATATTCCAAAGATTAACTACACAAAAATTAAATGGATTAGACATAATAGTGCATATTGATAATATATACGTATATGGAAAGATATTATCAGGGACAAATCAGAAATAAAAGGAAGTACTGCAAATACTAAAAGACTCAGAATGAAAATTAAAACTTAAAAAATGCAAACTTTTTGAAGAAAAACTGGACATTTTTGGATTTGAGGTAAATAAAACGAGTGTCAAAATTATAAAAATAAAATAAAATTACTGTCGACCTTTACTGACCTTTATTGTCGTTACCACGGCCGCATAATGTAAAAGTGCTTAAATCGTTTGTAAGAAAAATTATTTATTATAGCCGATTTTTGCAAAATATGGCAAGAATATTACGGCCATTACATGTTTCTTTAAAGACAGTTAAGTTTAACGGAGAAGAGGCATAGAATAAATCATTCCAAGAAATAAAAAACCTTACTAATATAACCCTTTTATCTCAATATGATCAAAATTCTACAATTTTATTAATCTGTGATTCAGTAGATACTGGAAATATACGTTGTATTATTTGTAAAAAACAGTAATAATATCATAAAACGAGTAGCATTTCCAAGCAAAAAATTGAATTATACCCAAATAAAGTATCCTGCATTGAAAAAAAGAATGTGTAGTAATTTTGGAGTGAATTAATTTTACGATTTTTTCTTTAGTCATAAATTTATTTTACAAATTGAAAACGAGGCATTGACAAAAATATTAGGACCAAAATATGGCTTGCCAAAAATCGTAGCCAGGTGATTACAATATTGGTAAATTTTTCTAAGGAGGTTTAATTATGAAGTTCAGCACATAAAATCCAAAAAACAGCCCGCAGACTATGCAGTGCATCAATTCCCTATGTAAATTAAGAAACATTGAAATGTTTGATAAAAGTTATGAATGTAACACTATTAATTATATAAATAAATTAAACTTTCAAACATTCAATTGGCAAACTTTTCAAAGTGAAATTTTGAAAGATAAAATGTTTTGTAATGTGTTAAGATATTACTGAGACGGCTGGCCAGTAAAAAACTATGGACCATATTTTAGAAGAAAAAACGATATCAATGTATAAAAAGAATGTCTATTATGTAAGTATAAAGTTATAATATCAAAGAATATTAGAGACAATTCAGTGTGTAAGTTACGCGCTAGTCATTTAGGTGTAACATGTATGAAAGAAATATCAAGATCATATTTTTGGTGGCAAGGTATGGATAGCAAAATAGACAACATAACAAACAATTGGATTAACTGTTTGCAAAATCAGAAAAATACAGAAAAAATTAAATTAACAATGTGGGCTCAGCCGCCAACAATTTGGCACAGATTACATGAAGATTTTTTGTTTTCTTTACACTCAAAAATGTTTTAGTAATAGTAGATGCTTATTGTAAATAGTACGAAGCATTTGTTATAAGTAACATAACAACACAAAGAAAACATGAAGTATTTAAAAGTATTTCTGTTCGTTATGGAGAGTGATGAATAATTAAGTAGAGGGCAGCACAAGTCCTCCAGTCAGTTCGCTGTCATGGTAGGTGCGAGTGTTATATATGTTACTGACACAATAAGAACTTCTTCAGTTAAAGTATTTAATTTGAGTGTATTAATTAATTACCTATACAGAACTACGATAAAAGATTGTCAAAAGCATAATATTCGTGGAACCATAGTGTTGATTCTGTTGAGTAGCAAAAAAGAGAATTGTCTCATATATTTATACTGGTATGGCTAAAAGGAAGGCTACATCCCAATTAAATACATGACTAAATAAGTGCTGACATAACTTACCCAAAACAAGATTAAAATTTATACGAAAACATAGTGTTCATACACAGAAACGTTGCCCCTGTAGCTAGCCTAACCCAGCGTAATGGGTCGCCTTGCAAGAAAGAAAGGAAATGTGTAGCGAAAATTTCCCGAGCGCTACTAATAGAAACAGTGCGCAATACAAAGCTACCCGTGTTATAGACGCAGTTCATCCCAAGATTGTGATTGGCAAGTCAGAGTCAAGTTTCCAAGCGGAACGTTATAAATCTTAGACAATAGCCGAATTGTGCATGCTCCATTTTTTTAAAAATGCGCACATTAATATAGAATCTCCAGCTTTAACTACATGATAATATATATATATATATATATATATATATATATATATATATATATATGCAAGTATGTAAATAAAGGAAGTGATCAGGGGTAATAAATCTAAGAAATGAAAATACCGCGCAACCCGTTGATGAAATGCATACATTTTAAATAGGAATTTACGTTAATAGTAATGAGCCACCTCTAGCTTCTTGGTTTCCCCTTACATAAAAGGCGTCCAACTGACATTCATCTTAACGTGCTCTCTGAAAATGGAGAGTATGTGTGCACACACAGCTTTTTGGTTTTTTTCGATGTTTTCCAGATTATTTTACAAAAAGTTTTCTTGTATGCCATACTTGCATATTAATACACATTAAATATCTTAAGAAAATGTAAATGCTGCACTTAAGCCACGCTTTATGTAAATTGGCCAATAGTTTAATCGACAAAATCTCTAAGCCTTATGTGTCCGAAGCCATGTCCATGCAGCAGGTCATTTAATGAATTTTGAATGTTTTCATTTATGTGGACTACTGCCCATGTTCGGAAGTTGACACCTTAATACTGACAGTCGTTAGAAATACGTAATAAATTGACAGGAATATAAACTCTGTGTCTGATAGAGAATAATTATTACTGAGATAAAACCATGAAGTAAGTCGTGTAGTTCGTGTGAATAGTAAACATGAAGGAACTATAGGACACCCTTATATCATCTCGCGGCTTTTCCAATCCCCAACCTTTGTGAGAACGCACAAAGCGTACATGACTGAAGACATTTTATGACGGCTACAGCAGACATAGGTGGACAATGTACTCATTTATAACAAATTCCTTGCATAAATTTAAGGTAAAATAATGGGAGTGTGCAAGTTAATTAAGTAGCAAAATTGTTCGAGAACTAAATTATAATATCTTGTTGTCGCAACAGCAAAAGGCTCAAGTAGTGACAAGGTTTTTATCGGAACCAAGACAAACATTCGACTAATTATTACGGCAAGCGGAGGAAAAAAATGGTGCACTTTCCTTTCTTCTTGATTTTGGAGGAACGGGAAGAACATTATTTGTTAAATTTATTGGTGGCCTATATATGAGATAATGACGTTTCCATAACCGTACATTCCTCCGGCATAGCAATTGCACATTTTCACAAGAATATTATTTGCACTGAAATATGACTTTGAAAACAAAATTAACAGTTGTAATTTGAAGGTGGGTCAAAAGAAAATTACGGAATATTTGTCAGTAGACACAATCATACAAAACAAATCAATACATATCCAGAACAAACTTGTAATTCTCTATACTTGTCCAGTGTGGACTCATACACGATAGCACTAAAATTAAGCGTTCCGGTCGTGCTTACTAAAAGTTTAAAACGACCGCCATTTTCCTATGTATGGAAAGCTCACTAACGATCTCAACACCTGCGATTTTATAATATTATTAGACCTGTTCTTCCAATTAAAATTTTACAGTTCCCTATCAAGCTTAGTTTTACTATAACTATCAGCAAAGAACAAGTGCCAACATTATAGGTAGCAGGGACGTGCTTAGCGAAAAACTGTGCTTCTTACTTAATCAGCTTTATGTTGCATGTTTGCATGTATCCGATGTCCAATATCTATATCTTGGTTGGCTATAAGAGATTGCTCTCGTAACCATAAGTCCTCCATATGGGTCAATTAGATATATGAAAGTAGATAAATAAATAAAATCTCCACACCTTAGCGCTAAATTAAAAGACCTACAACGTAGTTTACAGTAGCGTCCTAAAATAGCGACCTGTTCTGTGTTCACGGTTGATGTTTTGTCTACGAAAAATATTCCATTGTTTATCCCTGTAAATTTGTAACTATAACCACACAAGCGAAGCCGCGTCTAATTCTAGACATATGAGGAATTGTTCCTTCCTCGTTAGGCATTTATTTGCATCGTCTTTTAGATTATAGAAATATGACAAAAAAGGTTCAAATATTAACAGTAAAATAGAATTCATATTATAAACCTGGTGCTATTAAAACTTGCTCGACGTGTATAATTTTAACACCTGTCAAATACCGTACACATATCGATGTATATAAGTCATGTGCACACACATCTGTTTCGACATCCTACGCCGAACTAGGTTACACGGGCATTTAGCGCAGCAACATTGTCAAACTTAATTTGCATAGGTGACTGAAAAAACAAATATCTTTAATTCATTTTCGGTCATTGCTTCATATATTTACTTAAATATTATTGCCAATGTATACATACATGTTACAATGTATTCTTGGTAATATATATATTATATATATATATATATATATATATATATATATATATATATATATATATATGCATTTATATATGGTATCAAGGTGAGAGCACACCTGATGACAGTTGCAGTAAAACAGAACAATCCGAGTTAAATTCTTACGTGGATGATAGATTGATATTTGATAATGTAATTTCTTTTATTATTTCTTACACATTTTATCAGTTTTATGATTGGTGTATTAACAAATAAATTATTATCATTATAATTAGGCGGCGTAATATGGAGAATGTCTTCAATATCATCGACTTTTGAGACATGCATTGATTTCCTTATCCAACTGTGTTAGTTTTGTTCGACCTTATTCTTATCCAACTATGACACTCCTTGTACAGATCTCTATCCTATACGACTATAACAATTCTTGTAGAGTATAATTTCTAATTTAAATCAAATAGTTACGAATATGTTAAACAATTATCGCCAGTGACGCTACAAGTAGATAGAATGACTAGTAATTCGGTATAAAAAATATTAGTTATAATATTTGGGTACTAATCATTCCGGAAAATAATTTTTTCATTGTTTTTTTTTTAAATTTTGGTTTTTCATTGGAATTGATACTAACGCACTAAGGGGGAATAAAACTCTTTAATTGCAATGCAACTTTGTAGGCTTTGTTTAGTTCGAGAGATTTCGTGATGAGTATATGATATTTGATTTTGATCTGTCTGTTTGTGCGCTTATGCGTGCAAACTTGAGTATTGCAGACAATTTATTAAAAAAACATAGCATAAAAATGGCTTACATGAAAATTTAGATTGAATCATAAATTAACGACATTGGCCAAGGAATTTAAAAACATTGTAAATGAACGACGTTTGACAAAAAAATTTAATACCGCTTCAAGGAACGATATTGGCCCAATAATTTAAAAACGGCTGTAGAACAAAGACAAATAGACTAACGATACATAAACAAAAATTAATTTAATGAAACTGAAAGAATGGAATATTTCTCAGAGATTTATTTAAGGTAATTCTAGTGATATTTCTAAAAATTTACACGAACAACCTTATTACCTTTGGTACTACTAAAAGTTTAAAAAAAGTTTACGTGAAAACCATATCTCGTAATTTTAAAAAATAATCTTGATATTTGTAAATAGTTTAATGTGCCCTTATTAGTGTAGTTAAAAAAAAAAAGTATATATATATATATATATATATATATGTATATATATATTTATATATACACATATTTACACATTATGAGAAGTTCTCTCATTTGATACGTGTAATTTTTATATGTATATATATATATATATATATATATATATATATATACATACATATATACACATTATGAGAAATTCTTTCATATGGTACGTGTAATTCCAAAATTTAGCCATCATCTTAGTATAAGTTAAAGATGTACTTGCAGTTTCATATACATTGATAAATACAGGCTGTCCAGTGGCAGATTTCAATGTTTGAAAAATTGTACACACCTCTAATACAACACACACCTCTAATACAAAGTAGGTTTATTTTAACTTTATAACAGCAAATGCGGATTTCATTTTTTGAAAACCACGTTTTCCAAATGGCGGCCATCGAGTGTGACACACTTTTCGAGTCTAGCACGCATGTTTTCAAAATCGCGTCTGCAGAGCGACTGGGATATCCTACTGACTTCGGCTCGAATATTTTTTTTAAGTTGTGTCACAGTGCTTGGATTTGTTTTGTAAACAACGGATTTTAAGTATCCCTAAAAATTTGGCCTTTTTTCAATCAAAATTGATTTTTTTTGTTGTAATTATATACAGCATTTAAATTAGGTACTTTTATAATCTATATGGGAGATAAAGTCGTTAATCAAAATTAATTTGGGAAAATAAATAGAAGATAGCACCATATTATTTATTTAATAAATGAAAGTAAATTTTGAGATTATATAATAATTCGATGGCGCTATATTTTAATTTTATTTTTTTATGTTTACCCATTTTTTGCTAATCGAACTGATAATTCAAAAATCAATTTTTGGATAAGCTAAATTCATATTTTGTTTCTCGTACACTGTTTCTCATTATCGCCTGTTGCTAAACAATGTGAATAATATAGGGGGATACAATTATAAGATATTCATTGTATAAAATGGCACTTGCCACTGTCTTTTTTGAGAGTATGAACATTAGAGAAAGAAGATTGAAGGGAAACGCTACATGTTATATTTTTTCAGTCAATTTTTCACAAAATCAAATATTTTTTTCGATTTACTTTTTTTCTTAAAAGTGAAACTAAGAATAAACTTTGGTCAGTCGCAAGTATTTGATAGTTTTTGGTCGTTAACCTCTCAATTATTCCTAGTTCAAGTGCTGCTAAACATAACTTAGAGAAGACTGAATTATTCATGCTGTGTTTTGTGTAATTTTTGCTGAACGAGTAACATATGCAATGTAATGTTAGAGGAGTACAGTACTCTTTGTTATTTCATTGCCAAACATATGTTCCAAAATAAATAATTACTTAAATATTCGTAAAGCATTTCAATTCATAATAATTCATAAATGTGGCTCACTAAATTCTTAGTCGTTTCGAAAACTTTGTTACTGATTGGTTGGTCATTTTGGTAAGTAATTTTGGGTATTTTTTGACGGAATAACTTCATTGTACTTAAGTTATGAATAATTAATCTTGTTATTTTAAATTGAAATATAAATTATTTTTTATTTAATTATTAGAGCACAGTACATCGACTTTAATTTTTATTTATGTTGAGTTTAGCTGTCCACGTCTCAAAAAAAAACAAAAGGCACGAAGACATATGTAATCACTCTTGTCTCCATTCGTAACGGTTTTCTCAAAAATAGTTTTCCACTTTTATATTTCTTAAGCTAACTCTTAACAATGTTTGCACGAAAATTTTAGAGTCGATAAAAAATTTGGTAAATTTTTCTTTTTATAACATACGAAATATAACCTGAAAGAGTGGAATATTTCTCAGAGGTTTATTTAAGGTAATTCTAGAGATATTACTGAAAATTTGCACGGAAAACGTATTACCTTTAGTCCTACTAGAAGTTTAAACAAAGTTTACGTGTAAACTATAGCGATTAATTGAAATCTCGTAGTTTTAAAAAATAATCTTGATATTTGTAAATAGTTTAATGGAAATAATATGTTCCCTTATTTGTGTAATTAAAAGAAAAAAATATATATAAAAAAAAAAATATATATATATATATACATACATATATATATATATATATATATATATATACATATACATATATATATATATATATATATATATATATATATATATATTCTTATCCGTGCATAACCATACTTAATATTTTGCAATGAAAAAGCTAAAAATCACAGCAAGCAAAATATGACAGAGGTATGCTAAAAATGCTAATGAACCAGATTTTAAAAACGTGTTTTTCAAAGAGCCAGTGAGTAACCAATATTTTAAATGGCACATTTGTATTACGATTGATTTCTGGGTGGCCAGGTCGAGAGTTGTGGGGAAGTGAGAACATTGTGAATTTTAAGGGCAAGGAATGCACAATGTCAATGTCCTGGTGTTGGTCAATAATACATCATCACCTTTTTACCTTTTTTGGTCAGTAATACATCATCACCTTTTTTTTATGTAACGGCCATCTCCTTTTTTGTGAAAAGTGAATAAGCATTTTAAGGAAAATAATTTTTAGAAAAAAATTTGCTAGCATCACTATGACTAATTTACGTTCAAATTTTATATTTTCAAGAGTTGCACAGATTTTATAAGCAGAAGTTGACTAACCAAATCCTATAACAAAGTCTGTTTAATAATAAAATTGAGTGACTGATGATGACGTTAATTTCATAATTTACATTTAGATGAGTGTTAAGGAATATGCAGGTTATATCACACTCTAACAATTTTGTATAATCTTATATACATATATTGCAGGTAAAGAAAATAATGTGTTGTATTTCACAAGAAAACATATTCAAATGCTTCTCTCTGTCCTTGCAAAACAATTTTTTTTGGTTTTTGATATTTAGTTTTAGCCCGCACGCACTTTCGATTAAGGCTGCGGGATTTGATATTGCGGGGCCATAGTATATTGTTATCACTGAATAAAGACTTTGATTTTAATCTCACAGAAATTACGCTATTTCTTGGATTAAAAAATAATTAATACTTTGAGTTGGATTATACACTATATAACAAATTGTTATAACAAATTTCTTAGATTTTCTTATTTTTCTTAACTGTTATAACACATTTTAATTAGAAGAAATTGTTATAACAAATTTCAATATATGAAATTTTACGCTTATTCAAATATATGAAGTAATTTTATTTTCAAAACTAATAATGATTTTCCAGCTCTTCATGCGATACTCATTTTTTCCTTTCAATTTTTCAATTCTTTTTTCAATGTTTTTCCTCTTGGATATACTTAGAAGGAAGCATTTGAGTTTGATGATATGTAAATTTAAATACGTATTTAAATTGACGTCTAGTGGCATCATAAGACTTAGTTACTCTTAGTTACTCTTAAATAACTAAGTAGCTATCTATAAATTAAGTAACTGAATAATAGCTTATGATTTCTATTGCAGATATTGATCAAATGAAGCAAAGTTTCACTAAAATTCTTCCACTGCTCATTTTGTGTTACACTCTGAGACACACCTCATTACCATTTTTTTAATATCTGTAGCGGAACCCGAGAAATTTAATGAATTTTTCATCAAAACTTAATTAGTTCACATCTCAGTTGACTGATTTATCTACAAGCCTCCAAAAGCATACAATTTTTCTTTCACAAGCAATATTTATCAAAACACCAATTGTAAAGGTAGTTCATTCTATAAAAATTAATTTCTGTACCTAGTTCTACACGTAATTTATTTTTACTGGTTTGAACCAAAATTGAAATAACATGAAGATTATAGAAGAAAAAAAAACAACATTAAACTCCGTTTCAACTTACACACCCACAACGCTTAAAACGTCTCCACACAACGTCATTTAAATTTAACAAATATTTACTTGAGAAATGTCATATTTGATTGCACATTTTATTTGTAATTAAGTTACATAAAAAATCGTTATTATATGATTCTATGTAATAGGTTTTTGGATAATATAATTGTCAAATACTTGCACTCTCTACATTGGTTCTTATCATTGTACTATTTTCCTTATCAACTAGCAATCCCTTGCCTTTTCTTCTGCGCCAACTGCTGAAATCACAGCATTGCTGGCCACATAACAATTTGTTTTTGTATATTTAAAAATACATTTGTGTCTTCCAAATATACTATTTAACAAATATTTCAAGTAGTAAAAACAATCATTCACATGCACGAACAATCATTTATAATTGCTGCGTCATGGACACGGCCGCGTTTTGTACGTGAATACGTCTATGTAACGGGTTATATTTTTTAAATAAATTATTTTTATTTATGTATTTAGGATAAAAGCAAGGAAATAAATAATTATTGTGTTACAATAGCGTATAGGCCGACATAATATATTTTTGATAATATTGTTTTATTCTAACACCTTATTATATACACTATCACTACTTTAAACTAATGTTTTATATACAATCGATAGATTTTGACGACAGCTGACGATTATAATTTAAACGAACAATGTAGCTTTTTCGAATCAAAAGTTATACTAATGGCAAATCTCTATACGCAGCAAAATAACCTCAAAATGGCGGCGCTTCCCCCTCCACAGCGCGCGATGCGTCACTGTTCTCGTTGATAGTAATGAATTCTTTGATCTTTTAGCTATCCAGTGGTATAATTTTTGATGTAGAGGATAGATTCGAAACTGCAAAGCCAAACTGTATCCCTCGATTTTGTTATCATTAGGTTTTTTGGTTTGCCCCCGTATGGTAGCAAATTTAAAGATGAATTCACGTCAAAAAAACCTCTCGAGTGAGAGTTGGACTCCCATGTAAAGACTATTTCACCCGTAAAGTCACAGTTATTTTTCTTTACGTTTATATAACGTATAGAATAGCCTTGTATATACGTATAGAATAGTATAGAAATTCGCCTCGTCCAAGTAAGATGAATAGCACCAAGTAAAATAATTAAAATAATAAATAAAATGATCAAGATTTACGCACATTTTATTTTTATTCTCCCAAACTATAAATGTCAGACACATTTTTCCTCTAGTTATTAAATTATACCTAATAATTTATGAATGTGTAGTATAAATTTTTTAGACATTCTCAGTTTAGAAAGAAAGGAAGATACATTTATAGCTTTCTTCATTGATAAAGAAAGCTAATTTAATTGCAAACAAATATCCATTTTTTTTCATCTCTGCATATATTGCAGACATTTAAGAAAAGAATAAATCTATCATTTCTGTTTTCATTTTTATGAAGCCGCGCACTTTAAAATATTTTTTTGAATTACAGGGAATGTATGATATATAGAAAAATAGTCGTATTTACTCAATTTATTTTTACATTTTACATTTATTTTTAATTTTTTTTTTCATTGTCAATTTTCTACATGCTATTATTTATTTTTTTATATCTAATTAAGCCTTTCTTATGATAATTTTTTATTTAGAAACGATGTTGTCAATCTTATGCTCAAATACTAGCCCGAAAGAGCCGGGTGCGACATTTTTTAATTACCTGACGGCGCCTATAGTTTAAGAGATCATACTAATATCTAATATTAATCAGCAAGTTTTTAATGTAAGTAAACATCTAGAGTAAATACCGATGTCATTTCACGATGAATTACTAAATAACAAAAACTTTTTGTGCGATCGGCAATATTTTCGAGACATTGTGGAATTTTTTTTCATCAATTTGAGACAGCCCTATGACAAAATAAATGTTACATATATTAAAACAATTAAAATTAGTTTTTAAATCCATACAATTGGTTAGAATATGAGCAAATATTTTTTAAAAATATATTTAGAAACATTTTTACGGTATATCAAAAGACGTTAAAATATTATCAACATCCATGTTTTTAAACCATTTCTGGTGTTATTAATTTAATGAGATGGATTCCATTTATACTGATACAAAAAAACCTCTATATTTGCAAAAAATATAACATCATTAATACCATTAAATAGAAGTGCGCACATTTTAAATAACATTACGATAGCGTTTGTTAAAAAAACGTGTAATTATATTTTACTGAATAAATAAGGATACTTATTATAAAAATGCAAACAAGTAATCAGAAAATTGATAATTAAAATCTTTGAAAAGCGGTTAGTTAATTTATTTTGCATAAACGAAACACACGTCAATATTTTTTTTTACTTTGATTATTTTTTATTAAAAACGAAAAGAGAAAAGAAAAAAAAAACTATAATCAAACCTGTACTTGCTTAGAGATGTGAAAAAAGATTAGTCAAGAATGATCGAATTTATGTGTTTTTAAACAAAAAATATTAAAGAAAATTATTAAAATTTTCTATTATCCAATAGGATAATTGATGATGGGTATAAGACATTGATAACGGGTTGACATGCCATTTTACTTTGCCTCTATAATATTTCGTCCATATTATTATTATAATATTCCTTTTCCTCCATTGGCTTCACAGATTTAACTAAGATTTCTGATGCTTCTTGATCTTGCTACGCAGCCTTATTTGTTTTCTTAGGTCGAATTGACACCGAGAAAAACATATCCGGCCAAAAAAGGTTATATGGCTATGTAAGCAATTACATTGCTGGCTATGATTATTAACTGACTTCCATTGCAGCCACATTGTAAAAAAAATAAAGCTAAACAAATCTGAATACCTCAAACTAGATAAAATTTCATTATATTATTCGTAATAATTCTCTTAATATTTCGATTTTATAGCAACGCAAAATTAATTCAAATTTTGCAAAAACTTTAATACGGCTCAAAAGTAAATTATTAAATTTATAAAAAATATTATAAGCCAATTGAACTAAGAACAAAATTAAATGAAGCAGGATTAACTAAAAGATAAAATAAAACTTATCAAGTCACATCGCAAGTATATCTCAAGCATACATAAGTGATAAATATTGACACAAGAATCAAAAAAATACTTTCCTGGAAAGTTGTTTGAATGAGACGTTTGAAAGAAGAAATTGAAATATAAAGCATACATATAAACTGGAAAAGCAAAGGAAATATAGAACCATTTACTTGTATGGTGAAATAAGCCGATGTCCGTAAAGAACTTTAACTGGAATGGTTATTTTTATCTGATTTTGTATTTATAAATTATTTTAAATGTCTATTGTTCCAGTGTACATATAAATAGCACTAAAACATCATGGCTGACTTCAAGTACCATCCTATGCTGATCGTTACACCGGAACAGGTGAAAGCCATACGAGCAGATGTGGGCCTCACCAACTTGGAAAGTTTGAAAGAAGTTATGGAGCACGTTTCCGAGTGGTTCGCTAAGGAGAATCATTTGCCCAATATGACGCTGGGTAGATAATTTTTATTTGAAATTAGAACAACAATGTTTTAGTATCGACAAGTTTCCAAACTAAGTCAATAGACTTTATTATTACATGCGAACATTCTGTTAAATATATTCGAACATAATAATCTTCTTTACTTCGAGGGAATTTTGCCATTCATGGGTATTACATTATTTCTTGAAATATTTATTTTATTTGTTTTAACTATAGGTGAAAGAGTCATCGAAAACATGTACATAAGTCGAAAGTGCTCTCTGGAGCAGACGAAGAAGAAATTAGACATGTTGTTCACCATGAAGTCGCTGTTGCCAGAATACGTCATACCGCGTGATCCGCTCAGTCCAACAATGGAAATGGTTTTCGAAAATTGGTAGAAATAGTCACTTGTTAACTAATTTATATCCTTATGATTATTATGTTTATACATTAATCGTGTGTATGCCGAGAGGGTTGACCTAAATTACTGTAATAACAGTTGGAAGCTTGGAGATAAAAACTATATAGTCTCTGTAAACATCAAGTTTACTAATGATTATTAACCATTTTTAGATAGGCAAGAGAATAAAATTAAGTTGCATGATACGCAGATAAACTAGAAGAATTAAAATAGTCCATTGGAATGGATTTACTGTAATGAGAAATAAAATAATTATAGTTGTCCTTTATATAGGCTGGTGTTGATAATTACCCAGAAAAAGAATATTGTGTTGAGATATATTTATAATTAAGAGACAATCAACGAAAATATGATATAAAACATTTTTATTGTGTTTTTTGGAAACCGTATTTTAGAAGGAAAAATACAACTCTTATAAGACCACTTACGTTCCAGTCCACATGTCCGTTTGCCCTTCAGTGGAAACCGTTATTCTCAGAAACTGTTCGACGTAAAAATATTAAATTTGGTAAGATAAACTCATTCTCTTTTATAAAAACTGTCAATAATTTATGCTCAAAAATATTTGCAAGGAATATTCCAAGGAATATAATAAATTAAATTTTTTTCAATTAATAATTAATTTCCCGTTTAAGCACTCTCCAACCTGGATACGTCTTCACTTAAGATTACCACATTGGGTGATTGCAGCATTACTCGGTAGTTAATAGAAAATAAAAAAGTACTTTATTCTGTAATTTTGTATACCATTTAACAGAAATTTCTTACAGACAAAGTAAGCCATTTGATGAAGTATCTTTATTTAATGAATACGCATACGATTGAGAATAATTTAAAGTGGGGTTAATGAAAATAGTGTAATCATTTATTACTTTTTGTTCATTTGATTTTTTTGTAACAGCATTTTACAGGAATTATTAAACATGATGTTTATGATTTTTTCGCTATTATTTGACTGGTTTATTAATTTAAAAAAATTGGTTCTTGATATAATTTTCCAAATGAAATCATTAATGGATATAATTGCTGGTGAAAGTTATTCTGCTGAATAATAAGTATGTTTTCATCTTATATATCTTCTTTCGTTAATTATGAAATACTCATTTTTACGAGCAAACTGAAATAATATTATTCTCTTTAATATACAATATTTAACAACTATTTATATTAAAATTGTAATTGTTAATTCTAAAACCATTACCATCTCTGAAAATAATTGTTTACAGTAATTTCACGCCCCTACCAAGATTGGCTCCGGACAACACACGAATCACAGTCTTTCAAATTCGCCACACTGATCCCGATAAGTTCATCATTACGGATTTGGCCAAATTGATAAACCTGGTGGGAAAGTTATTAATTAATCTAATTATTCATTAAGATAACATAACTAAACGTAAAATTTAATTCATACTTTCCATCATGCACTGTTCTCTAGATTGGAAAAGAAGACTGAATCTTGCAAATTACTGCATTTGCTTTCATCGCAAACTAATCTAGGAGTACTCTTTTCCATTGCGTCGTATTTTAACTGCTTAATTGTGAGGTAAATGTGATAGGTTTTGTTTAATAACTGCTTGTTTCTCTGTGAATACATACTTTGAAGGGGGGAAAATACATGTAAAGTATTATTTTAGACATTTATTGTTCATTGTCTAACATTAATTTATTGAGTACAGTCTGCCATACTTCTAATTTTTTTTCATCATCACCTATTCCCGTTGCACGGGGCCAAATTTTTTGAATTTCGATGAACTATTTTGTCTGCTGATAAGCACCGTCACCAAAAAATCTAGTTTCCTTCAGACCTGCTTGCCATAATAGGTTGTCGGTGGCCTTTCTTTTCCTTTCGTTTAGAAGACCTTTTTTCTACGAAAGGAGAGTCAGGTGTTTATATCTCGTGATGTTTTGGATATGCTAATGCCCAACTAAACGTATTCAGGTGAAAATTAAAAATCATGTGCGTGAATATAACACTTCTCAATTTATATAATCACATTTATTTGTTTCATTATTGAATATATGCCATGTACCATATATTGTATTCTATACTAGACGTCTTTATCTACATCGTGGCCATATATTTTCTTAAATACCTGCTCACAGAATTCCATTGATAATAGATATTAAAAGTATATTAAACTGAGGCTTCATATATTATTTC
This sequence comes from Druceiella hillmani, assembly GCA_039881145.1. Lineage (NCBI taxonomy): Eukaryota > Metazoa > Arthropoda > Insecta > Lepidoptera > Hepialidae > Druceiella > Druceiella hillmani. Next base: position 39,952,365 of record JAYKKI010000009.1, on the reverse strand, counting down.
CGTATCGAGTTATTTGCAAAAGATTACTCAGGCGTCTTATAAAATCCAGCAAAATTTGTGTACATAAATTACTTGTTATTGTTACCTTTTATTATTATGATATAAGTAAATGACTTCATGTTAAAACTCTTTTTAAGCAAATATAACGTTAAAAAAGTTTGTTACTGACATCACATTTTCATCGATAATAGCTGAAAATTATTACTACAAATGCCACAATACCTGCATAACGTGGTTAAACAATAGGTATAAATTTTGTTCATTTGAAAATTCAATTCGCTTAAATGCATAATTTTCTTTGTCTTCGCTTATGGTTAATCAAATCAAATATTTACTTTTTCTTTCTATTTCATTTCTTCTATCAAGATGCTATAACGTATCTAATAAAAACAACAATGACGTAATTTTGTGTTACCCATGTTATCCCTATCACACAGTTATAGTTTATTTTGAACAATCGCATTAGAAATTTTTATATATGCTTCATTTGGATAACGCTGTAAGAAAGGTACGAAGTTTTGTAGATTATACAATTATGTCTTTGTAGATTAGACTTTCAAAGCCGCTGCTAGTATCCCTGAAATGTAATAACCAAAAGTCAATGATATAAGGTAAAACTTGTAACGGTTAAATCTTCGTAATAATCAAGACCTTAAGTTTTTTTAAGAAATAAGTATTCTATTTGTTTATTACATCTACCTTAATACTGAATTATAAACTTAGATCTATTTTGTATCCATATATTTGTCTTGTGTTTTCACAAGTTCATGTTGTTGAAATCGGAATAGTTATACTAATCCTATTTATTGTTACCATTGAGCAAGCATTACTAAATAAATAAAAACATTGTAGTATGTATTATACCGATATTTTTTGCAAGTAGAAGGGGAAATTATTCTCTTTCGTGTATTTTCGAAATTTTTCTTTTCAATTTCTATGATGTTTGGAAAATCTTAATTGATGTTACAAATGCTAGTATTTCGTATAAATACAAATAATTTTGGTCCAATTACAAGTTTATAAATAAATATTATGCTCTCTTTCTGTAACAAAATAAAGTTATACGTGAATAAGTTTCACATTTCGTAAGTTATAATATATGTTGGAGTACAATAGTTCATTGTTTATTAACAGGTTTTTGAATATCGACTACATAACGACTACGCGGCTGGTGATCGCATTATTCTAGACTATGGTAAATTTATCTTACCGATGATGCTTAAATTAACACCGACATACGTCACAAATATGGAGACATTTATAACGGTACGTACTTTACCAGCTACTGTGATGCTGTATGAATATGGTCTGAATATCTGAATTAGAATATGTGGCAGATTTCAATGTTTGAAGAATTGTAAAAAATACAAATACAAAGTAGGTTTATTTTAACTTTATAACAAGAAATGCGGATTTTATTTTTTAAAAACCACGTTTTCCAAATGGCGGCCATCGAGTCTGACACACTCTTCGAGTCTAGCACGCATGTTTTCAAAAACGCGTTTGCAGAGCAATTGGGGTATTCTACTGACTTCGGCTCGAATATTTTCTTTAAGTTGTGTCACAGTGCTTGGATTTGTTTAGTAAACAACGGATTTTAAGTATCCCCATAAGAAAAAGTTACATGGGCTTAAATCGGGTGACCTAGGTGGCCACGGTACGGTACCGTTTCGGGATATGTTTTTTTCTGGAAATAACTGCCGCACTGCATTCATGGACACATTAACAGTGTGAGCTGTTGCCCCGCACTGCTGGAATCATGTGTTTTGGTTGAAGGATGGACTATTCTGTAGTTCTACTCTGAACAAGTCATTTAACATCTGGGCATATCTCTCCGAATTCACAGTTACAGTTTGGCCACGTTGATTTTCAAAGAAATAAGTACCTATGATTGCAGATGCAGACATGGCACATCAGACTGTTACTTTAGGCTTATGCAAAGGCTCTTGATGCATTTGTCTTGGGTTGTGGACATCCCAGTAACGAAAGTTCTGCTTATTCACATATCCTCCAATGTGAAAGTGAGCTTCGTCACTAAAGAATGTGTTGCCCATCCAGGTAGCAGTACGAAATCTCAACAACATCACCTCCGCGTAAGTTTTTCTTAATTCAAAGTCAGAATCGTGTAAATCTTGAACAATTTGAATTTTATATGGATGGAACTTGAGTTTTTATTGCATTATTACCTGTAAAGTTGATTTCGAAATTCCCAATATCGATGAGTGGTAAACGGGGATTTTCAACGACAGAAACCATAACACGCTCGATATTTTCTTCCGTGGCTACCAATGGTGTAGGTGGCCTGGGCCTATTTAATGTTGATCCTGTTGCTCTGAACCTTGCTACCCATGACTGAATAAGGTTGATCGATGGTCCATCACGTAATCGACGAATACTGTGACGATTATTAAATCGACGGCGTGCTACAGACAGCAAAAATCCACTCGAAATGTACGCCTCGACGACAAAAGCGCGGTGCTCTTCACTCTACTGTTCCATGGCTACTAAAACATCCGCACCGCTTGCGCTTCTAACGACGCCCCCCGCGCCCTCTTATGTGTTGCGTTCAGAAACTATGTTTGTTCAAACTTTGAAATCTGCCACTGGACAGCCTGTATCTCTTCTATTACTTAATCTAAAAATGTTGGCTTTTTAATAGCAAATAGAATGATAAAATTCCAAATATTGATCAATTAAAAAGCCTGAAGAACCTTGAAGAATTTCAAGTTTATTTTTGAAAAGTCTAATCGGCGAAAAAGAAAAGAAACACGACGGATTAAATATAATCAATATTCTGGTTCAATTTTACTTAAACTATCAGATAGAGTCTTCAATATATGGGTATGATATTGTTTTTGCTGTTATAACCTAGGAACGTTGGCTTTACAAGCTTCTTATTGCAGGCTGTTTTTTAGGAAATTACAAGAGATAAATTCCATATACTAATAAGGAACTCACCAGCTTAACATTACGGTAATAAAAGAGCAGTTATAAAACATCTCCTCAAGGGGACAATACGAGTATCCGATTTCAGGTGCTCACTGCATTTCGAAGCACCATAGTAAGTGAATAAGTCGACGAATAAAACAAAAAATCTATTCTAGTATTATCTAAAAACAGACAGCTTAATAAGCATAAATGGTATTAAAATGAATAAAGGCACATTTTAGTAATAAATGACTGTGAAAAATGAAAGTCCTTGACAGAATTTCTTTCATATATTTAATATCGTAACCACCGTTACACTCCGATCACGTTTGCATGAGCTCAAAAGAAAAAACTTTGTAAAGAAAAAAGTAAACACAATAATCAATATATACTGTCTCCTTTTTTAAGAAAATTTTCAAGATCAAAAATGAAGACACATTCAGTTAAGAAAAACTACAAGAAAAACGACTTTAGTAACAACGAAAGTTCCGATGTAGTCTTGAAAGCAACGGAAAGCTTTTCAATTTTCATTTCTTTAGTCGTGGATAGTCGTTGTTAGTTACAAAACACTCGCCGTCTTATAAATGACTGAAACTCCTCTATTTAATAATTAAGACCAGTAGACTTTCAAAAACCATTTCATTATTAATAACTATCTTGTCACAAAACCTTTAATGCCAAAATTTCCTTTTCTCTCACGATCAGGCTTTTATTTACTGTCGCTTGTTTTTCGCCCAATGTATTGTTTCTGTTAAACTAAACCACCTTGAGGATCAAATATTTAATTTATTTTTATGATTAATATTTGTTTTGCATTTTATGTGCATTTCAATTATTTACTTTACGAACTTTGTAATAATATTATTATTAATTTACATTATTTTGAGAGCAATGAATTTAATTTTACATACAAACGAAACAAGTTGAGGATAGATAAGTAATAGTAATTAGTTTGTTAGTTGTTTGTATTTATTAAAAATAATATGACAATTTTTTTTAAACATGTCTCTATTATTTTCAATATATATATATATATATATATATATATATATATATACACGTGACTCAATTGTGTCTACTTTTTAAGGAATTTCTGCATGCTTTTACTTTATAAATGCGAAAATTGAAAGTTTTTAAATGCTGACTTTGCTTTCTGAAGGTAAATAAATAAATATATATTATTTCTGCAGGGATGTTACGGAGGAAGAATGAAAGGTATCCACATTATCAATGCTCCTTCATTTATAAGTCGCATGATGGCCCTATTCAAGATAGGCTTCAAACCCAAATTGTTCAACAGAATACTTGTGCACAATTCCTTGGAAGATCTATATGCAGTGTTACCCAAGGAAATTTTACCAAAGGACTTTGGCGGTAGTGAGCCCGCAGTTGACGATATTGCTGGTAAAGACTTTGTAATTTATATTTAACTTTTGCCGAGTGCACTTTAGCAATTTTGCTATATGTTGATGTATTTTATGGTTCAGGTTCAGGCCATCGTTAGGTTGGTTACTGCATTGGCACGTTGGAGAGAAGCGAGCGAACCATGTGACTTTCGTCATTGTTCTGTTATTATACGTTGGAATCACCTATCAGGAAAAAAATAAATCGTTTATAGTAATTATTCCAGTTCAAGTAGTAAATTTGCGATTGGCTACCGTCATGAAATCCTTGGTTTGTAAATTTCGTTCTTATTAGACTTCAAATAAGGCGGGAAATCTTTACTGTTTTTGTATGTATTTAGATTATTTTATGGTTTCAGTCTTAGTCCGGTTCCCGGTTCCGGGACATTTTGTGTTAGTTTGATTTAAATCTGCCTTGAATTTACCAAAATTATTTCATTGGAAAATTAACCTGCTAATACCTAAATTAATTGCATACCAAAATATAGAACTTTTTTAAACCATAGTTTAAACCTATCTAGTTTTCTAAACCATAAAATCAGAATTAACATAAAAGCTTAATATTTTGTACACCCGACACAAAAATGAAAACTGGTGTTCTATTTACCATTTGAATTCTCTTAAAGGTATGCGCCAAAAAATTCGTCTATCATATATGTGGGACGGTGCATTAAAAACATTTTTTTAATAGTTTTAAGCATAATTAATATATTTTAATTAATTTAATAGTTTTAAGCATAATTAATATAATAAAAAATGATAAAAGCTACAAAACGCATAGACAGACGGATGGACGAAGAGGCATGACTAGGAAATTATAAATATTCCTTATTTTACTACGAAACTCTAAAAAAAATGGACCAAAATATATACTTGCATTAAATTCATTCGTTTCCTTTCAGTCGAGTGGTACAAAGAATTCTGTAAACCTGAAAATAGACAATTCCTAATAAATTCAGAAAAGTGGAAATCAGATGAGAATAAACGGATTGGTGGCAGTATCACATCGGGAGAGTTCTGTGTGGACGGTACATTCAGACAATTAAAAGTTTTCTGAAAATAAAAAGCAGGAAGTGCCAATCGATGGAACGAAAGTTGTTTCATTGTCAACTAAATTGGTTTTTTATACTCTTACCTTTAAATATTGTGGCGTATTTTATATTTATATAACTCGTAATGTACATTTTATATAAATCGTTATCAGAATTTTATCTAACTCAAGACGTAGATGAAAATTAATCCAAAATGTTATAAAATACTTCTGCTGGTGAAATGGAAATAAATATTTTTTTTGGTTAACGAAGTTGTTAGTTTATTACATTTAATTAACAAAATTTATTACTTTTTTGTTATTTTGAGAAGTAATACATACATACATGTATACATATGTATATATATATATATGTATATATATATATATATGTATATATATATATATATATATATATATATATATATATATAAATTTTGTGTATGTACATATAGCGTGAAATTATTAATGACAAACTAATTTCAAGTATCCGAACCAAGTTTCAGCTTAATTATGTCATTAAAAGGAATCATCAACTATGGGGAATCAAATTTCAAACTGTCATCAAGTTCCCAATAAATTAAAACAAAACACTAAAAGTCATAATGAATGAGATATCGCCGAATTACAGGGAAATATGGAGGTAGTAAAGCAAGTATTTATTAATGACCTAATTTCTTTAAACAAGGCAAGGATACAATCTAAGACGACCCCCGCTCAGGAGAGTGGACAGAGGCCTCCTCCTCGAACATTGCTGAAAAAAGTATGAAAATGTATATTTGACGACGAACGATTAAAGAAAAGCATTTGTAAAAAATGGTTGGGCTATCTTCTGTAATGGTTTTGAATATTTTTCATGATTATTGTCAGCGCTAGATGGATGCCAAGAATATTCACACTGTCGCAAAAGCAATGTGTCTAATGTTCACATGACGTTTTGTATCTTAGTAGAAAATAAAACAATGAAATCTTGAATTGAGATCGTTATGAGCCTCAATTAAATCAGAAGTCCATGCCGTGGCATAAAAAGAGTACCTCAGCCCCTAAGAAACTAAATGTGTTGCATTCTGCTCATTGACTTTAAAGATAAGAACGTTTGTATTAAAGGAGAATACTACGCTGGTCCACTGAAGCAGATTAAAGAAGCAGTGAAGGAGAAAAGGCGAGTGAGATTACCAAAAGTTTTGCTTCTTTTGCACGATAATGCACTTGTACACGAGAACCATGTTGCGATGGCTCCTCTTCAAAATTTTTCTCCTTTTTGCTGTTCATGAGATTTCAAATATTGTAACATGTATCTTATAGCCCAAACTTAGCCCTCTACGAGTATTATCTGTTACCAAAAATAGAAAAGGAACTTGGTGTAAGAAATGGAACACGTTTTTATAACCCCCCTACACCCTATTTCACGAACTTTTTGACTTCGCCTCGAATATATATATATATATATATATATATATATATATATATATATATATATAGGCGTTCGGTGGGGAGACGTTCAGTTCATTAATATATACCTTGTATCTTCCCAGAAACAGCTTTTAATATTGAGACCAATTTTTATAACGCACACGTTCCGTGCATATAAGTCTGCAGACTAAGACGTTAAGAATAATAATCTACCCATTTTAAAAAACCTATAACTACAACAACTATAATTCTGCTCGAGAAGTAGTTTAGAATCGTCGCTGATCTATATTAATTTAAAGAAATACTGATTAAACGTTATAACATACCCATTTTTATTTTTAGTCGAGAAATTAAATGACGATCGTTTTTTTTTGCCAATTGCATAGGGTTATATTAAATTACGTACTACATTTTGAGAAAATTAAAGATCCTGAAGACAATTCCATGTGAAGATTTTCTTTTCAACAAACCTATTTTTTGCACCTGTTATAATCTTGTGCTATTTGGGCTTGGGTTCCTGTGCTCAATTTGATCATTCTTTCCTATAAAGTCATTCGATAGACAATGGTGACATCATAAAAGAAACGAAGAAATGTTGAAAAATTGCTTCTATCAACAAACACCATCTACGTTTATGAAAATGATATCTGAAAAACTTTACACTTCAGCATGTAAATTTCATAGCGTGCAGCAGCATAAAAAGACAAGCTTCGTTAGGAGTAATAATGGGAATATTAATCGTATTCGTAGATAAAAAAGGAACAACTAAGAGATCAGTTGTTTGAATGTAAAAAGTCTTTATTTACGACGTTGCCGTATTTATTGATCAGCAAATTTATATCTGTCTTCTATTTGGTTTTGAATTATTTTATTCCGTTTTCAAATTTGACGCCACTACGTTTTTTTTTCAATCGACTTCCATCATGGAAACATAGCATTGCAAACAATATTCAAGGACAATAGGTTATTTGATCCATAGAAAAGAAACAAATGGCAAAATAGAAACAAAAGGCATATTGAGCCAATCGCTTTCTGTCTTTAAATATCGAAATAAAAACGAGATCCTGATTACTCGAAGACAAACAAAGTATATACCTCTTGAGTTGGAAAAATTCGTGTCAAGGCGCACATCGAATTCTTAATTATGCACTTTACTCATAATTATATATTAAATACTAAATCTATAAAAATGATCATGTCAGTTTACTTTGACATGGAAAATGTATGTATAAATTACAAACAAAAATTAAACTGTTAACTACAACAACTCTCACTACCGGGGTTTCTTGTGTACTTAAGTATATAGAAACATTTAGAGCCCACAGTATTTCCATCAAATTATTTATAGATAATATTATTTTTCACAGTGAAAATATATTGCTAACTATAGCTTTCTTGTAACTTTTAATAATACTGCTATATTCAAAAGTTTAATTTTTATTCAGTTTTGAGGATGAAAGAGAAAGGGTGAGGCAGTGATAGGTATTTCATGGATTTTTACAACAAATTTCTAAACATTTCTCACATAACCTTCAGGCAAAACCATTTTTTAATCCTTACTATTTTTCTTTCAAATGATGTTCCACATGTTATTTGGAAATATTTTCCTGTTAATTCATTTTTCCTTAGAAATAATTTTGATTTTTAATTACTGACGTGTATGCGGATTAATAAAATTTATTACTTTTTCAAATTTCAAGTTTTTACGTCGAAAGGTTTTTGAGATCCGATCTATCTTTCATAACCTTTTGAAAAAATGGCTTCCAAAAATAGTTATAACTTGTTCTTTCAATTGACATCGCACTTAGACTTTTTAATTTAAAAATTTTATTTTGTCATTTGATCTCCTAAAATTTATACAATATTATTTTGAGTTTCATTTATTCAAGCATATGATTATTAATATAGTTTATTAATATACCAATAGTTTCAACAGCAGATATTTTTAGAATAATGACTGTGATAAACAGATGAATACAAAAGTGATCTAACAAAGTTTTAATTTTTGTTTCTTAAGAATAAAAATTGGTATCATTTACATTTTTCACAAACCAGCTCAAAGAAATCCAAGACAGTTACATAGTTTTTCGGCAAACTTGCTTACTTGTGAATTGTACCATCTTTTTAGTTAAGTGTATTTTAAAATGAGTGATTTCGATAAAAAAAGAAATTGAAACGTGACGAAAAAGTTTATTAAAGATGATAAAATTAATATTACAGCCTTTGGTGTAGCAAACATTTAAAACTATTATAACCAATATAATCTTGGAGTAATTTTTCTTCTTGGCTAATGTATAAAATATGTGAAACAAATATTTGAAATTATAAAGGCTTTAAGTGAAATTATTTTTGCCTGCAAGTCTTTACTTCTATTTGCTAAATTAAGTTAAAATAGTTAAGTTTTATAAACTTTTTTTATTAAGTTAAAATAGTTAAGAAATAGTAATAATAATAAATAATAAGAAATAGTTAAGAATAGTATAATCTTGTTCATAATAAATGTTCAACATAGCAACAAAGTATGATTTCATAATATTTATCACATGTTTGAATACATAACGAACCGGCCGTATTAACCCGAAGAACACAAGTATTAACTTTTAAACATTTGTAGCGGGAAATACCGACTGAAAATAAAATTAAAACGTTAATGCCCGAATGAAGTTTGCTAACAGTACATACGGTGGACTTTAGCTAAGCGGTAAAATTACCCTTACAAATTGCCGACTTATTAAATATTTACATATGAAATTAACAAAGACCTAACATATGTGTATAAATTATACGTAAATTTCAAGAGGAATAAAGCGAGCCTTGTCTAGGTTAGTTACATGATACAAAAAAAAAATACAACATAGTGCTATTATAAAAATGTTAACTTATTACTAAATTATTAATTTCGTAAATAGGTCTAATCTTTTTAACGTCAAAATCTAAGTTTTTATGAGGAATTACCCGTTTTTTCCAATTGATCTGTATATCTTCTGTGATTTTATATATAAAATATAGCTATTTTTCATAATTAAAATAGTCATAAATAAAATATAACTTTTGTGTATGTATTATTTGTTGCGTATGTTAAATACTGAAAATAGTTATTTGTTTAATAGGTAAAAAATTAATATCTAACATTATGTCCACAATATTTTTTTATTTATTTCGTATCAAGATAGAGTTTTTATTTGAACGAATATATCAGAAATATTGTTCTCTAATACGCTAAAACTTCATCATCTCTGAAATTATGTGGATTGATACAATAACGTAGCTTATGTGTTCAATTAAGAGCAACGTAGTTTATGTATCAAATTTATTTTAATATATACTATGCATTAAGTTCAAGTAATGTAATCTATGGGTGTCAGCAAGTGAGTTTTAAAATGGAACTCCGAACGCAAGTATAATATTTTATCTTTAAAGTTTCTTCGACCAAAATTAATAACTACGATTATAAATTATAAGCATAATTACATTACTTTTTAATAAATGATTATACTACCAGTATATTCGTTTAACTAACCATGAATCTTACTCAATAAATATAGTTTTCCATATCGGTAACAAATCAAATTTTTATTTTATCTGCCCAAGTTATGACGATAAAAAGAGAAAATTCTTTTTTAAACGTTACATAAATTTTCCAGCTTTTTCAAAAATATGAGCGAGAAATATGCGTTTTCGGATAGCCCACAAAAAAATTAATACAATTGTGGTTTTACAATATATCACATCTACAGTTGTTCTAAATTTTTCTTGAATAATTTTTAAAGAAATTTAATACGACAAATTTATTGATAAATCTCTATCACCGAACTTCCAATATAAGAGTAAAAATTAAAGAAATAAATTCGTTTTTAAATTATAATCCGAAAATCCACATTCAAAATTGTATTAAAATAAAATTTGGCAAAACAATTTCAAGTGTATACAGGAAAAATTAATAATTAAAAAATTTCTAATACAGGCCAAATCAATTTTTACCAAAATGTCTAACGTACCTATGTATGCAAACGATATTTGGTTGGATGGGACATTTTAAACAAAATTCTAAAATATATTTTGTTTAATTTTGTCAGTTGTATCCTGAGTTCGAGGCACAAGGAAATATAAGAAAATTGAATGCCTTCTCTTAAAATATGAAATAAAATTTGAAAAAGGTTACTTTGAAATTTTATACAGTTTCGAAGACATTGTTGCTTTTAGGGTTTTAGCCTCAAAATATAAAAACGGAACCCTTTTAAGATCACTCACCTATCTGTTTGTCTGTTTGGCTGTGAAGGCCGATCTTTTCAGAAACCGTTTGACGTAGATACTTGATAATTGTCGTAATTATTTATGGAATTAACTCACATATTTCGCTGATATTTTAAAATCTTTACATGGTAATTACGAACAGGATAAATTAAGTCCTTAACTTTTTTTATTTTGCATATTGTTCGTTTGAACAAAAATGTGCAAAAAATTGCAAACTTCCTCTTGTTTTGGAAACCCCTGAACAAAACATTTAAAAAAACATGTCCGTAGGATCTGACTAGATGATTATAAGGAAACTATAATTATATTCTAAATTTTACAGTTTTAGAGATGATCACCATATTATCACGCTTGTGGAAGATGTGCCACGGAATATATTTAAAAGGTGCAAAATTCAATGTCGATGTTGTTGATATTTGTACAATTTAATGGAATGTATTATAAATTTATTAATTGAAAAAAAACTCGGGGCGGGTGTCCCCAAAACGCGGGGACCGTCCGTTTTGCACCTTCCGGTATAATTAATCACTACTCTGAAACTTCATATTCGATCTTAATAAGTTATTTCATTTGTATAGAGAAAAAGTATAGTTATAAAATAATAGAAGTATTCACACGATACTTATGTAATTATAAATTTGAAATATTATGAAATCATCGTTTTTGTAAGAAAAAGGCTCATAAATAAAAAGTACTAATAAAAATAAATTTTTATATGATTATAAAAAAGGAAATAAGACAAATATTTGCATAAAAATAAAATAAACTATATACTTAGACATTTATTACATTATCTATTTGTGTGTTTGAACCCTTTCAAATCAGTCCGCAAAATACGACTTTTGATAATAATACACAAAAAAGGTCCCAACCAAATGTAGTGTTAGAAAGTAATGAAATTACTTTCATTTGAATTGGGAGTCTTTTACGCAATCCTAGATAAAAAAGATACTACCATAATATTACTAGAAATACTCTAAAAAATAAAAAAAATTTATACATGTGTGTGTATATATATATATATATATATATATATATATATACGTTCACTTTTTCCATAGCCGTAAAGGAAAAACTAGCAAATAGGACAAAACACCGTTACGGCTGATCAATATAGACTAATTAATATTCGACTTAATGTAATTAACGGACCTCCGTGGACGAGCTTCAAACCATTCATTTTACCCTAAATATTTATATTTGAGTGACGCTAGTCGGTGCGAGCGCCGGTAATACTTGAATATATCACGTCCATCTGAGGGAATAATAGTGAATCACTAATGTTGTTAAAAAAATATTTAGAGCAAATTTATATATTTTTAATTTAACCGTGAAGATTGTGAATTATTTCTACCAGACTAGTTTGCAGTTCTTCATTATTAATATGCACTGCTTATAATAAACAACTATGCTGATTTTGTAATTATTAATAAAACAAAATTAAGCTTACATATCAATAATCACTAAGTATTTTCGCATACATGAATTTACACAATTATAAGCAAAAAGAACTTTAAGACTATTATTTACACGAAAGTTTTGCGACTATATATATAGGAAACCTTATTTAGAGGACACTTTTGCTTCACAATTGTGGGGTATATAAGTAAAAAATATATTAATAAATTATATTATAATTTTTTTTACTAAATTGTACTTTATCTCTAATTTTTCTCTCAATATTCCCCTTATTTTCTTGTTGTTTCGACGTTTCTCACTTTCTATATATATATATATATATATATATATATATATATATATATATATATATATATATATATATAATATTATGTGATTCCATGATTAACTGGGAGACAAATACAGCCACTAATTTGCGAAAATTGTTGTATATTGAAAACTTTACAAATCATTTTATGTAAAAAAATGAATGAAGTTAACATTTTTTCCATCAAATGAATCGAGCCAAAAGATATCTTGCCAAAGCAATGTGCAACGATGAAGTGTTATCAGGGTTAATAAGAGAACAAGTAGTAACCAAAGTACATTTACAGAAAAAGTAAAAAGGTTGTTCTTTCTTAGGAAGTGCAAAGAATATAAAGGTTTAAAAATTTAAGAATAACACGACCACATATTTGCATCGGGATCGGGTTATATGGTAATATAACCCGATAACATACCTTCACTGTTATCTAGTGGTATACGCAAGCAAACAGTCGTTAAGATAGACTTAAATTCAAACTGGAATAAATAACTCGTTGGAAACTGTAAATTATGATAACTCGATGTACATGTACCTATATATATATATATATATGTATATATATATATACACACACACACACATATATATATATATACACACACACATATATATATGTATATATATATATATATATATATATATATATATATATATATAACGAATTCGTTTATAATATAAATTACGAAATTTAGCAGTAGTAGATATAACAGTATATTAAGAGGGTTTGAAAAAGATCTATTCTATTCTTAAATATGTATTCTTTTATTTCTTAAATGTTTGGTTTGTTTAATGTGTAACAAAGAAGAAGTTTACTAAAACAGATACTGATAAAGAAAAGCCATAGTCAGTGAGAGAGACAAAATGACAGGATATTAATTCCTTCATTGAAATATTCCTCAGATCGTCAACAAAAATTTGCAGGAAGGTGTGTTTGAAATAAACCAAAGAGAGATCACAAAAATACATGGGAAGAGTGAAGAACTGCTCTATGAAGAGTCAATACTTCTGTACGTAAAAGATATTAAGAGTTTTCCCTTATTTCGGAGCTAATTGCAAGATGGAGTCTTTATGACGATAAAAAACTGGTCACAAATTGCTTATATTTTTACCAAGGTGGAGTTTCTAGATAGTCCAACAAACTTCTATATCAAATAATTTCAGAAAATCAATCAAATTTCTTCAATCAACCATTTACTGAGTGAAATTAAATGTTAGATGTCCAGTAGTACGTAATTTTGAATAAGAAACAATTTCATTCCTAAAACTAATATATCTCTAAATTTCCAGTGCTTCCTTTTCACTAATAATTTTAATTTGCTCTTTAATTTTTTTAATCAATAAATAATTACAATTCATGAATAAAACTACACAATACATACCAAAGACATAAATCCAGATACTATAAAGTCACTCGCTAAATATCTGTCAAAAAGTCAATAATATACTCGAAGACCCGCTTAAATATAATATTATTACTCAGTGCGTCCCCTTCCACGTGAACTATTTTTTGGAAATAATAAAATGGCAAATCCGTGTACTCAGAGTTAAAGCCAAACTTAACAAGGAATAAAATCCACTATAGAAATAAACAACTGTCCACTATTGAGATAATTGCCTTGGAGGAGAGAAAGGGCGGCGACTTATCTAAGGCTTTTTCCTCATCTGTTCTCTTCGCAGTGACAAATTTATTTACACCATTTGCTGAGATTCCATCCTAGACTATTTACTTCCAGTCTTCGATAATTCTGTACTAAATATAATTTCGCTGCTTCTATTCCTAAATTATAAAATAGTCCAAATACTCAAATTGGAATGAAATGAATTACCAGAACACTGAAAGAGTTTTCCGGTTATTTATTGGAACTACAGTTGTAATAAATGGGCAAGGTGTCCTTGGAAGCTCCATATAATCTTTAACAATTGTTAAATACTTTAGTTTATGGGTTGTTATGTATTGTATAATTAAATTATTTACAATTAGTTCTGAATGATTATATATTTGTTAACATTTATACAGTTTTTAGAGTTAGTTATGAATGATTATATATTTGTTAACAAACTGACGGAAAATTACTGCACGAAAATTTGAGGACTTACAACAAATAAACTAGACCCTTTCGTCTTACTACCGTAAGTATTACGACGATTTACGTCATGAGTAGACAAAGTGGGTAGAGATTAAAATTTATTTTAACAGCATATTATATTAAAAAGTAATAAATATAAATTTATTAACCGATTGAATTGGTTTGATTGAAACTACTCAATTAAATTGAACCTTCACTAGAAAAAGCTGCTAAGTAATTCATTTTCTGAATTTTCTGAGGTCTGTCTATATCAGTCTACTAGCCATATTTGTAAAACATTAAGGAAAGTCGTAAGAACCAACGGGAGTTTCAGAATTTTGATACCTAGACTGATATAAAAATTATCCTATTTTTTTTTGTTCCGTAAACTTTGAACAAATGGAGTAGTATTATTACAGTTCTATATTTTTCAGGGCAATATTTTATTGAAAACTTTTTTTGGCTCAATTGTTTTCAAAGTTTTAGAAAGGAAAAAAGAATGATAAAATTTTTCTAAATTATAATTCATTAACGCAAATCGTACCTCGCTGTGCTCCTCATCCTTGAAACGGACGCACATAATTGAAATCACTTAAATTATTTTCGAGAGATAATTAAACAATTTATTGTATATTATTTGGCGTGTAAGACACTATCAATGTGGAAAGATTGAAGAATTTTGAATTTTTAGACGAGTATTGGAGCAATATTTTTCAGGGAAATATTTGAAAATTTGGAGTTACAAAAAATATAAACTTCTCAAAAATATCATAGAAAAGATTAAATATAAAAATTGTATCTAAATTACAACAATGGTTTAGATTCTAGACAGTACATAGTGATACGCACTTGTGCATGTACGTATCCTCACCCACGCGCACATACTTTCACTTACGTGCACTTGCGAACACATTTATTAATTTCGATTTGTTTATGTTGCATTTGTACTTCAGAATCAATTTTAATCAAAAACTCATCTTTTATTTTCAGCCAAAATAATGCCATTTCGTTCCCTTACCTGGCAACATCGTTACAAAATAAAAATTCAATAGAAAATGATGCCGAACGACTCTTAGTTCCATTTTTTCCAGAATAAAAAACAACACATAAAAAAATCTTAAAAAATTATCCATAATTTGTAACAAGATACTATGTAGCAAATGAAAAACTGTCTAACATCTAGTTATTTCATATTAAGTAAAAAGTGTCAGAGATTATATAAACTTTTTGAGGAGTTTTTAAATTTTAGTACAATATTTATAACTTACACAAAATATAATAAACAAATATTTGTTTTTAGTGCAGAGATCAAGTGATTACAATTATTTTCTAGTAAAATTGGTAGTAATTATTTTTTGTATTGGGAGAATTTTCAATTTCAACCTTTGGGCAACTGAGCTCCCAATGCGCTTTTTTATGATATCTTAAGCAAATGTATTTAAAATATTTGGTCTCTTATTACCTAATGTGTTGTTATATCATTTTTAATTTATTATCATAAGTAATTAATATTAAGCACATTAAGATAGAAAAAGAAATGTTTAACACTTTCATTCTAAGCCAATTAAGTGGAAGCACTAAAAATTAGAGAAATTGAGGAAATGGAATTTTAAAAGAATAAATATTTTCAAAGTTGCTCAAAATATATTTTAATAAACATTATAAATATTTTGTTGCCTAATAAATATTGATAAATTTTTACTAATTAGCTTTTTTTCTTTTTAGAATACTTTTAACCATCTCCTTAAAACCCAATTGCTAGGGAAGTACAAGGGAGGGTCTTTTATGATATAACTGCAATATCTACTTGTCCCTCAACTGCAATATAACTTCACAATAACTTTATCCTTACTTTAAGGCAACTCAGTAGGAAGGCACAAAAATATAATATCACCTTCATTACAGAAAAACGTTATGATGTGGTGAATTGATAATATTAAACAATTTCAATCATTATAAAAACTGTCATTATCATCGTTGAATATTCAATATATTGGTTTTCGGAAAATGATTAAAGATCTTTCGGCATATGTATCTGATCAAGTAAGACTATTCACTCACGTCTCTATAGGTAACGTTTGTGATATTGTGACGAACATAATTACATAATGAATAACAAAATTAATTTTTTAATAAAAAAATTTAAAATAGAATAAGAATCCCATTAAAAAAAAATAAAACAATGAATACGAAGTTGGAATTTTTGGAGTATATTGTAGTTTCCGATAATAAATATATTTACAGTAGAATGGTATCAGTAAGATATGGGGACTTGTACAAAAAATATACTTGACTTGTAAGGTAGAAGACCAAAATTATATTTACAAAATAAGATTGTTTTCGCAATGATCTTTTACTGTTTTATACATTAAGATAATACATTATTCCCTTAAAGAATTATTTATTTTCCTGTCTATATGAATACAGATTTTTTGGAAATAAAATGATTTTCCACGTCTAAAGCTGGTGCAAATATAATTTTTCAGCATATTCTGCTCCATTTAAGATAATTTTGATGACGAGTTAATTGCTGCATGTAGTTTTATCCTTTATCAAATATAAGACTGCTTTTATTACATAACTGTTATTTATATTCTTAACATAATTTTTTTTCCGTTTTGTGAGAAAGGCATACAAAACTAAGACATACTTTTAGCATTTTCATAAATTAATTATAATAAAATAAATTTTATAATTGTCCTATATGGTTTCAAAAACTATCCTGGTGTGCCAAGTTTATTTAAAATAGTAACATTAGATTGGATACAGATTTGATCCAGAGTCTTTCATTACTCTATTACTTTTTGGAATATTGGTAGTTATTGTATTTTTTAGTATTATTTTGAATTTAGATGTTTTAGTATAATAATACATAAGTAAATATTTCCAATGAATATGTTTCCATTTTCAGGAAATTAGTGCAAAGTATTTTCCAAAACAAAGAGTATTTATGGGCGGCATCAACTCAAATAAATTCGGTGCCTATGATATTTCCCAATAATTGTGAACTTTTTGAACAAGTAATAATTAACTCTAAGCAGTAATAAGTCCATGATAAAATATATGTGTTGTGTAGTTGAAGAAATTATTGAGAAAAAAGTTTTGGTTGGTCGCTTGTTTGTTTGCTGTTTAGGGATTTCCGCACCAATCAATCATTCTATTGTCCTACCATCATTATAACACGATAGCTTAAAGTTTACGGATTGCTAAAATATGGCCTAAGTTTGCTAAAAAAATGTTATTAAATAGAAAAAATAAAATATGATCCACATCAGCTGGAAGGCACCCATTGCTGAAAATAGGCTTACCCCAAAGATTCTCACAAAGATCAATCCCGTGCCGCTTGCATCCAACAGCTTGCCTCGACTTTTATTAGAACCTGGAAGGGACACTGTCATTCTGGCTCTTCTGGTACCTTGTCGCTCTTAGTCGGTTTTGCACGCTATATGGCCTGATAATGTTCACTTCAGCTTGCCTATCATACGATGTTTTTTGATGATCTTTGTTCTGCAGATTCTGTTCATTACGGATCTTTGTTCTGTTCATTACGGATCATATTACATAGCTATCTCGTTGACGTGGAATATTTTAACGAGATTAATATAAGAAACCATGTTTCATTAATGTTATGCTATTATGGTAATACACGCTAATTAAAGACTTTACTCTTCAAACACCGGGTTTAGTTGAGAAGACATGATTTCGTTCACCAAATTGCATTTACCTGATTGGAAAATTTTTCCTAGGAATACATGGTGATCAAAGACTTCGGTGGGAAGTATATCCAACATGTACACACATATGAGTAAAATAATATTTTACTGATAAATTTTACGTAAAATCAAAGGAGATATGTCCTGCGAATACATGAATATGTATACGGATAGCGGAAATGATATCTTGCAATACCCGTTGATTTACAGAAAAGCATGAGACGGGTATAAATTTTGAAAATTCTACTTATTTTTATGAAAATTATTTAACACTCTTCGCATGGCGTAGAAAACTTTTCTCCAATTTCTGGTCATATTAACGTCAAAACTGAAAGCAAGCGTCCCGGCCAAATCTTTTTAAATTAAAGAAGCGACGAGCTACGATTACATACATCTATATGTTACTATCAAATGTGATGTTCATGTAATCATCCTTATTGACCTAGGTGAAGTGGTATTTTTTGTTTTTATTGATTAATAGCCCTCGCTACCCATACAAATGCGCGCATTATGTATTCTCTTATGTATAAACTTACAGAAGTTTCCTGTGTGCGGACTTATGGATAACATTTTTGCTAGGGTGGAGCTTATACCCGGGTCCAAAGCAACTGACAGAAAATATTTAGGGGCTAAAATTTTTCGGTTAAAAGCTGAAGTACTAATGAATACCCTTGTAAATTTAACCAGAGGACAGCACAAGTACTCCCGTCAGTTGGCTGCCATGTTAAGTACAAATGTTATATATGTTGTTTGTGAAATAGAAACATGTACTACAATAAAAGTATTCAATTTGAGTGCATTAATTCATTTTATACATAAAAATACGATATAATATTGGCGACGAGGTTGAATCGAACCATATTTCGTAAATACAAGTATTTCAGCACATACGGAATATCATAATCGTGACATTAAAAATCGTAATTTGTTTGTTAACCTCATAGTAAAAAGGTATTGGTTTTTATTAATAGATTTAATGGAATAACAAATAAAAGAAGGGAGAAAAGCTTGGATACAAGTTAAAACTAAAAAATAATTAATAAGTATCCCCAATAAACTAGCACAGAAAATTATGTTCTTGAAAACGCTGTCTTTTGAAGAAATTAGGAAATACGTGAATACGTAAACAAATTTAAGACAAAAGACTACTCACACGGCGACATAATGACTATGATCACTGACTTGGCAATATTTACATTGAATGTTTCATTTTTTTGAACGATGCAGCTTAACAAAAAAATGTGCCGTTACTTATTACACAGCTAAGTACGAACGTTTATGAAATTTTGTGACAAGTTTGTACGTGCCGAACTCGTCAATAAACAAAACATACGAAAAAATATATAAAAAACTCAGAAAATACAACCATTTTGTAAAAAAACAATGTGCTACAGCAAGCAAAATTCTGAAAACGATGTCAAAAACCTAAAGAATCGATAGAACAATAATTCACTGAACTAAAAGAATTGTCCACAAGCCGCAATTTCAAGAACTTACATGAAGAAACAAAGGAAACATTGTTGAATGGTACTCACTATGATTCTGTAAAATTTGTATTACTGAAACAAGCTGACCAGACACTGGATATATTCATTATTGAAATTATATTGGAAAAACAACGGAGTTAGCTTATAATCTAGCGTTTAACCATTGAAAAGAACAGGAATAAATACAGGTGTTTCAATTACAGAGAAATAATTTGATAGAATAATTCAATAGAAATAAAATCAGTGGTTTTCGCTCAAACAAACAGTGGCTTTCGCAATGAACAAATATGTCATGTTCTTGTTGTGGAAAGAATGAACGTTTGAAAGCACAACGTTTGCTCTGAGAAATACTATGTAGCGAGTGCGATGTCAAGGGACGTATTTTCAAAGTTTGTAATAAAAACAAGGCATTTAGTTTAAAAATGTAAATTTGATAGAAGCTACAAATTTATATGAGAAGGATGTTGTTGAAGATAAAAGCATTGACGCGGAAACAGACATTTTTGATATCTTTTAGTTCAGTGATTGAAATAAAATTCCACCTGCAACGTTGTAAGTTAATATAAATAGAAAATTTATAGAGTTTCAAGTAGATTCTGGAGTTATTTGGGTACTTTAGCGGATAAAGAAAAATATTTTCCTGATTTAGAAATTAAATAACGTAATGTGATACTTCCATCAGTCAACTTCAACACTATTAGTGGTTCTTGAAAATTTAAAAATTAACTCAAAAGTGTTGAAATTAATAATCAAATATTGTTGTAAAATACGGACTACAATAAATAATGGCAAACATTGGTTCTCTTTGTTTCAATTGTGAACTTAAAACCAAAAAGTAAAATAAAAAAAATAAGTGAAATTTTTAAGGATAAATGAATAAACAATATAAAAATCGAATATGTCACCTTATTTAAACCACGTTTGGGGAATTTTAAGGGAGAACCAATCCATTTATCTATTTAACAAGGTTTAAACCAAATATTAATTCTTGTAAGAACTGTTTCATTAGGATTAAAGGATAAAGTCAAACACGAAATTGAAAGGTTAGTAGAAAGTAAGCCGATAGAACCAGTGGAGTACCTAGAGTGGGGTTTTCCAGTAGCACCGGTTTTAAATCCAAATGGAACAGTTGGTTCCTGTGGTGATTTTCGAATTACAATAAAAAAGTATTTGCAGATTGATAATTACCCATTAACTACAACAAAATAACATACATTGATGAAAATGTAGAGCAATAGTTTCTGTAAATTGGGCTTACAGGCCCCTTTAGACAAAATAATCTCAGGAACTAATCAGGTAGTCAAGGAAGAAGAGTAGAGAGAGAGTTAAGGAAGAAGGTACATTCCAAAGATTAATTACACGAAAATTAAGTGGATTAGACATAATAGTGTATACCGATAATATATACGTATATGGAAAAGCATTATCAGAGACAAATGAGAAATTAAAAGAAGTACTGCAAAGACTAAAAGATTCAGAATGAAAATTAACACTTAAAAAATGCAAATTTCTTGAAGAAAAACTGGATATTTTTGGATTTGAGGTAAATAAAAAGGGTGTCAAAATTATCAAAAGTAAAACTGAATTATTGTCGACCTTTATTGTCCCTCAAGTAAAATTAAATTACTATCGACCTTTACTGACCTTTATTGCCGTTATCATTGGCACATAATGTAAAAGTGCTTAAATCGTTTTTATGAAAAATATTTATTATAACCGATTTTTACAAAATATGGCAAGAATATTATGGCCATTACATGTTTCTTTAAAGACACTTAAGTTTAACGGAGAAGAGGCATAGGATAAATCATTCCAAGAAATAAAAAAACCTTACTAATATAACCCTTTTATCTCACTTTGATCAAAATTCTACAATTATATTAATTTATGATTCAGCAGATACTGACAATAACAAAGTATCCTATTTTGAAAAATAAAGTATATATAGTAGATTTGGAGTGAATAAATTTTACGAGTTTTTATTTAGTTGTAAATTTATTTTACAAACTGATGACGAGGCATTGACAAAAATATTAGGACCAAAATATGGCTTGCCAAAAATCGCAGCAAGTCAATTACAATATTGGTCATTTTTCTGGTCAAGTTCAGCACATAAAGTCCAAAAAACAGCCCGCAGATTATTTTTCACCTGTATTAATTTCCAAGTTAAATTAAGAAACACTGAAATGTTTGATAAAAGTAATGAATGTAACACTATTAATTAAATAAATAAATTAGAGTTTAAAAAAGTTAATTATTTTAAGCTAATTTAGTGTGTAAGTTACGCACTAGTCATTTAGGTGTAACATGTATGAAAGAAATATCAAGATCATATTTTTGGTGGCAAGCTATAGCACGATAGACCACATAACAGACAATTGTATTAAATGTTTGCAAAATCAGAAAAATACAAAGAAAAACTAAATTAACAATGTGGCCTCAGCCGCCAACAATTTGACACATATTATATGCAGATTTTTTGTTTTTTTTTACACTTAAAAATGTTTTAGTACTAGTGAATGCTTATTTTAATAGCACGATGCATTTGTTATGAGTAACTTAACAGCACAAAGAAAAATTTAAGTATTTAAAAGTATTTCTCTTCTTTATGGAGAGTGATTAATAATTAGGCAGAGAGCAGCACAAGTCCTCCTGTCAGTTCGCTGTCATGTTAGGTGCGAGCGTTATACATGTTACTGACACAATAACAATTTGTTCTTCAATTAAAGTGTTTAATTTGAGTGTATTAAATAATTACCTACATAGAACTACGATAAAAGATTGTCAAAAGGATAATATTTGTGAAACTA
This sequence comes from Druceiella hillmani, assembly GCA_039881145.1. Lineage (NCBI taxonomy): Eukaryota > Metazoa > Arthropoda > Insecta > Lepidoptera > Hepialidae > Druceiella > Druceiella hillmani. The sequence continues at coordinate 39,929,538 of JAYKKI010000009.1, read as the reverse complement.
TAGTGTTGATTCTGTTGAGTAGCAAAAACGATAATTGTCTCATATGTTTATACTGGTATGGCTAAAAGGAAGGCTACATCTCAATTAAATACATGGCTAAATAAGTGCCGGTATAACTGTCCCAAAACAAGATAAAAATTTATACGAAAACATAGTTCGAAACGTGGTTCATGGTCCTTGTAGCTCGCCTAACCCAGCGTAATGGGTCGCCTTGCAAGAAAGAGAGGAAATGTGTAAAGAAAAATTGCCGAGCGCTACTAAAAGAAACAGTGCGCAATACAAAGCTACCTGTTTTATAGACGCAGATCATCCTAAGATTGTGATTGGCAAGTCAGAGTCAAGTTTCAAAACGGAAGGGTATAAATCTTAGAAAATAATCGAATTGTGCCATGGTCGCTCATTTTTTGCAAAATGCGCACATTAATATAGAATTTGCAGCTTTAACTGCATGAATATATATATATATATATATATATATATATATATATATATATTAATATATTCATGCATATATAAATAGGACTTTACGTTAATAGTAATGAGCTACCTCGGCCTCCTTGACTTCTTGGTTTCCCCTTACATAAAAGGCGTCCAACTGACATTCATCGTAACGTGCTCTCTGCAAATGGAGAGTACGTATGCTTTGTTTAGAAAAACTTTCAAAACCGCGCTAAAAGCCTTATTGTAGCTTTTTGGATTTTTTTCGGTTATTTTCCAGATTATTTTACAAAAAGCTTACTTATATGCCATAGTATAATTAGTGTAAATGCTGCACTTAAACCACGCTTTGCCTAAATTGGCCAATAGTATAATCGTCAAAACCCTAAGCCGTATATGCTCGAAGCTATGTCCATGCAGTAGGTCATTTAATGAATTTTGAAGGTTTCTATTTATGTGGGCTATTGCCCATGTCTAGAAGTTGGATACTGTCAACAGCCAGAAATACGTAATAAATTAACAGGAATGTAAACTCTGTGTCTGATAGAGAATAATAATTACTGGGATAAAACCATGTAGTAAGTCGCATAGTTCGTGTGAACAGTAAAAATGAGGGAACTATAGTATACCTTTATATCATCTCGCGGCTTTTTGAATCCCCAACCTTTGTAACAAAGGACAAAGCGTACATGACTGAAGACATTTTATGACGGCGACAGCAGACATAGGTGGACAATTTGAGGTAAAAGGGAGTGTGCAAGTGAATTAAGTGGCAAAATTGTTCGACAACTAAGTTATAATATCCCATTGTTGCAACAGCAAAAGGCCGAAATAGTGACCAGGTTTTTATCGGAACCAAGACAAATATTCGATCAATTGTTACGGCAAGTGGAGGAAAAAAATTGTGCACTGTTCTTTCTTCTTGATTTTGGAGGAACGGAGATAACATTATTTGTTAATTTTATTGCTAGCCTGTATATAAGAGAAAGACGTTTCTGTAGCTGTAAATTCCTCCGGTATAGTAATTGCACAATTCAGGCATATGACCAAGTATTCCGCGTGAAAATTGCCACTGAATCTTGCTCAAGAAAAGCTATGTACAATTTTGTTAAAATCAGCATTTTGTGCATTGTTCTGTATAAACATAAGCTACCATAGTTTGCCCTACCCGAGTGGTAGGTCAAAAGCACAATGGCACACAAAACAGCAAAATACTTCCTAAATAAATTTGTACAGGATATATAAAACAAGTTCTCTCATTCATTCTGTCAAATTTAACCCCTGTTTCAAACGGACCAGTGTCATATGTATGGCATATTATGTGTTAGGGGCCAATGTCAAGATTCAACCTGATAACAAGTATGAGAGTGCACCTCTATTACGACCTTGGTACAGGACGTTATGTGGATAAACTATTAAAAATTAGATGTGGATTGTAGGTAACAGCCACCAAGGGTTTTGTATCACCTACATGTAAATTGATACAGAGTAATCGATTGATTACTAGCGTTTACCTAGATCAACAAAATAATATAAATGATGATTAGCGGCTATGTCAAAGAACATTTTTTGCACTGAAATATGACTTTGAAAACAAAATTAATAGTTATAATTTGAAAGTGAGTCAAAAGGAAATTACGGAATATTTAAAAACAAATCAACACATATCTAGAACAATTTTTTAATTCTCTATACTTGTCCAATGTGGACTCATGCAAGATAGCACTAAAATTAAGCGTTCCGGTCGTGCTTACTAAAAGTTTAAAACGGCCGCCATTTTGCTATGGGATGCGGCTTCGCGTCTCACAATTTGTACGGAATATAATTAGCCATTATTCTGACAGTGGCTGAAAAGCTCACCAACGGTATCATCACCTGCGATTTTATAATATTATTAGACCTGTTCTTCCAATTCAAAATTTACAGTTCCCAGTTCCAGTATCAAGCTTAGTTTTACTATAACCATCAGCAAAGAACAAGTGCCAACATTACAGGTAGCAGGGACGTGCTTAAAAAACCGTTTTTACATCATCAGTTTCTTTATGTCGCATGTTCGCATGTGTCCGATATCCAAGGTCTATATCTTGGTTGGCTGTAAGAGATTGCTCTCGCAACAATAAGTCCTCTATATGTATCAATTAGGTACATCAAGTAGATAAATAAATGAAATCTCCACACCTTAGCGCTAAATTAAAAGACGTACAACGTAATTTACAGTATCGTCCTAAAATAGCAACCTGTTCTGTGTTCACGGTTGATATTACGGTCTATGAAAAATATTCCATTATTTATCCCTGTAAATTTGTAACTATAACCACACAAGCGAAGCCACCTCTTAATCTAGGAAAATGAGTAATTATTCTTCCCCCATTAGTAATTTATTTGCATCGTCTTTTAGATTATAGAAATATAATAAAAAAGGACAAAATATTAACAGTAAAACAGAATTCATGTTATAAACCAATTGCTATTAAAACTTGCTCGACGTGTATAAATTTAGCATCTGTCAAATACCGTACACATATCGACGCATCTACGTCATGTACACACACGCATCTGTTTCGACATCCTAAGCTGAACTAGGTTACACGGGCATTTAGCGCAGCAACATCGTCAACCTTAATTTGCATAGGTACTGAAAAAAACAAATATCTTTAATTTATTTTCGATCATTGTCTCATACATTTGTTTAAATATTATTGCCAATGTATACATACATGAAACGATGTATTCGTGGTAATATAATACACATTGTATATATATATATATATATATATATATATATATATATATATATATATATATATGTGCATTTATATATGGTATCAAGGTGAGAGCACACCTGATGACAGTTGCAGTAAAACAGAACAATCCGAGTTAAATTCTTACGTGGATGATAGATTGATATTTGATAATGTACTTTCTTCTATTCTTTCCTACACATTTTATCAGTTTTATGATTGGTGTATTAACAAATAAACTATTATCATTATATGAGGCGGCGTAATATGGAGAATGGCTTCAATATCATCGATTTTTGAGACATGCATTGGTTGGCTTATCCAACTGTGTCAGTTCTGTTCGATCTTAGTCTTATTCAACTACGACAATCCTTGTATAGATCTCTGTCCTATACAACTGTGACAATCCTTGTAGAGTATAATTTGTAATTTAAATCAAATAGTTACGAATACTTTAAAAAATTACCGCCAGTGACGCTACAAGTAGATAGAATGACAAGTAATTGAGTGTCAAAAATATTAGTTATAATATTTGCTTACTAATTATTCTGGAAAATAATTTTTTGAAGTAAAACTTTTTTACGCACGCTTGTCTTGGGGAGCAAGCTGGTGAATGCGTGACGAGAGCGTTACGAAAAATGTGATCGGGCGAGGCGAACGGAAGTTGAGAGGGAGATATAAGTAAGTGAAGAGAGAAAGTTACGATTCGTATATTCTCTCTTTCTCTCATAGCCAGTTATGTTTCGTATATCTAAGACACATTGCAAGCCTATTCTCTGTATCACACTATAGAAGCAAGAGAGAGCAGTGCGCGCGCACATTTTTTTTCTCTCTTCGTCTCATAGCCAGTGCATGAAATAAATATATATATATATATATATATATATATATATATATATATGCGAGTTTGCTAGCGTTACGCGAACGGTGATTTTTTGATTATTTTGTAATTTCATTTCGTTCTTGAACAATTTTATAAATTATTGTTTTGTTCAATTCATTAAATATTGTACGTTTAAAGTGAATAAAATTGTAAATTCATTTTGTAGTTCATATTTTGTGAATTTGAAGTTTTACTTCAGTCGTCTGGTCTAAAGAACACTTGTATTTTAACCTTTTTTTTTCATTTTCCACTGGAATTGATACTAACGCACTAAGGAGAATGAAATTCTTTAATTGCAATGCAACTTTGTAGGCTTGTTTAGTTCAAAAGATTTCGTGATGAGTCTGATATTTGATTTTGGTGTTTCTTGTGGGTGTGCATCAGTCTGTTTGTGCGCTTATGTGTGCAAACTTCAGAATTGCAGACAATTTATTAAAAAACATAGCATAAAAATGGCTTACATAAAAATATAGATTAACTCATAAATAAACGACATTGGCCAAGGAATTTAAAAACATTGTAAATGAACGACGTTTGCCAAAAATTCAATACCGCTTCAAGGAAAGATATTGACCCAATAATTCCAAAACGGCTGTAGAACAAAGATAAAAAAATCAATGTAGAACATAAAAACCATAGCGGTTAATGTAAATCTCGTGGTTTTAAAAAATAATCTTGATATTTGTAAACAGTTTAATGTAAATAATATGAGCCCTTATGCGTGTAATTAAAAAAAAAGAAATATATATATCTATATATATATATATATATATATATATATATATATATATATATATACTGGGAAATTATTTCATTTGTTACGTTTAATTTCATAAATATTTATATTTTTACGAATTTTTTGGTAATTGAACTGGTAATTCAAAAATCACTTTTTGCATAAACTAAACTCAATATTTTTTCTCTCGTACACTGTCATCATTTTTTTTCTCGCACACATTATCATCTTTTGTTAAGCAATGTAAATAATATAGGAGGATACAATTATAAGATATTCATCGTATAAAATGGTACTTGCCACAGTCTTTCTTGAGAGTACCAATATGAGTGAAAGAAGATTGAAACTAGGAAAAGGCTACATGTCATATTTTTTCATCTCATTAATTTCTTTCGGTTTACCTTTTTTTCTTAAAAGTGAAATTATGAATAAACTTTGGTCAGTTGCAAGTATTTGATAGTTTTTGGTCGTTAACCTCACGATTATTTCTAGTTCAAGTGCTGTTTAGCATAACTTAAACAAGACTGAATTATTCATGGTGTGTTTTGTGTATTTTTTGCGAAACGAGTAACATATGCCATGTAATGTTAGGCGAGTACAGTACTCTTTGTTATTTCATTGCCAAACATATGTTCCAAAATAAATAATTACTTAAATATTCGTAAAGCATTTCAATTCATAATAATTCATAAATGTGGCTCACTGAATTCTTAGTCGTTTCGAAAACTTTGTTACTGATTGGTTGGTCATTTTGGTAAGTAATTTTGGGTATTTTTTGGTCGAATGACTTTACTGTAATTAAGTTATCAATAATTAATCTTGTTATTTTTAATTTAAATATAAATTATTTTTATTAAATATTAGAGCACAGTACATCGACTTTAATTTTTATTTATGCTGAGTTTAGCTGTCCACGTATCAAAAAAAAACAAAAGGCACGAAGACATATGTAATCACTCTTGTCTCCATTCGTAACGGTTTTCTCAATAACAGTTTACCACTTTTAAATTTCTTAAGCTAACTCTTGCACAAAAATGTTTGCACAAAAATTTTAGGGTTTTATATTTGTAAATTTATGGTTTTCGATAATAGCATATAGCTTAATAAATTGGGACTAAAAATACAAAATTTATGTTTAAATGTAATTTCTTGAATTATCAGGAAAATCAGGAATTCTTGTCATGAAAGTACATTACGCGAAGTTGCTCATTGGCTGCGTCGTGTTATTTAATATAGTTGTAATTTATAGAAACTTAAATATTGTTTAATTTTCACTGAAAAAATATTGGTGTAATTTCTTATTGAAATACACAAAACTTGTTTTTTTGCTTCTGGGTTAATTCTTAAGATATTTTAATCTTTCATTAAGTTTTTTTCCATTATACATTGGAAAAAAAAACATCAAACTCACAACGATTAAGACATCTCCACACAACGTCATTTAAATTTAATCAATATTTATTTGAAAAATGTTATATTTGATTGCACATTTTATTTGTAATTAAGTTACATAAAAAACCGTCATTATATGATTCTATGTAATAGGGTTTTGGATAATATAATTGTCAAATACTTACACTCTCTACACTGGTTCTTATCATTATACTATTTTCCTTATCAACTAGCAATCCCTTGCCATTCTTCTGCGCCAACTGCTGAAATCACCACATTGCTGGCCACATAACAATTTGTTTTTGTATATTTAAAAATACATTTGTATCTTCCAAATATAGTAGTAAAATAATTTAGTAGTAAAAACAATCATTCACGAACGAACAATAATTTATATCCTGAGCAGTCAGTTTGGTCGTTTATCTACAAATTGATTAAAAAATATTGATATATTCTGCGGAACATAAATTTTTTTAGCTCAACACAAAGCTTTTATCCATCTAGAAAATTGTAGCTTTCTCACAGTCAAAAACTTTTGGAATCGGTTTAATTATTTTTGAATTTTACTATTTACTTATATATTAACAAAAATAAAAATAAATTCACTTTGTAACATTAATATAGATATAGGTAATCGAAAACTATGAAATTTAACATGGCAATTAGTGTTCATCGTCGGTGTTTTTTTTACTATAATTCAATGTTTATAAAGTCATAATAATCACAGTAGGCCCAGCATAGTTTAGGAAGGCCATTGAAATTAACCTGCACACTACATGTTCTTAGCACGCATTTAATGCGTGGATACAAGCATTATCCATATTTATTTCAATAAGTACACACACGCGCGCACACACACACACACACACACACACATATGTATGTATGTACATGACGTAAATACGTTGCGAAAAATGAATGTCCTTAAAAAGTATAGCAGTACTGCATACCCTTAAATATTTATACATGCCTAAATATGTACAGAACCCTTGTAATTCTACTGGAGCTAGATAAGTTTTTCTTAAATGAAACGCATGTTCATTTTTTACATGTAGTTGTATTAATATTTATTATCGCTTAAGAGGAAAATATTTTATCGTTTAAATTTCTTTCTTTTGGAAAGTATTCTAAAAGAAACTCGAATATTTCTTTAAAGGTTTTTTTTTTCTAATAATGGATACAATATAATATAGGATCGAAGATCAGACCATATATTGTCCTTACATTAGACCATATTTTGTCGATACTCTCTAAAATGTCTGGTTCTCTCTTCTGCCATAGATTTATCCTACTGGAAACAAGTAATGCTTTATTAATGTTTGGCTATGTATCAATGTTTTATCTCCGACAAAAGCAATACTTTTTGATTGTCAAAGTTTCAGTTGTTCAGTCTCGATCATATTGTTTACTAATTATTTGAGTCTTTGTCGCACTTCTGTCTTATTGTCTCATTTCTTGTCATAGTTGAACTGTTACTGTCTCTTGCCGCGCGCAAAATTATTTAAGCGGTCTATACCAAAATATCCTAAGTTATTTTTCTTCGTAAATATTTTGTCTACGCATCACTGCTCGTACATAGTATCTTCAGTGCATCAAACAACTAATGTTCAATAGATCTATTTTCCTCTGTCAGCACTTCTGTCCGCCTTTTTTTAAATTGCGCTTTAAAGTATCTGAATCTATGATTTAAATAATTGAACTTTTTATCTTTATATTTCATTAAAGCTTAGAAGCGATTCTTGCAAAAATTCAATTTTCCGTGAAGTATACGAGCGGAAAATTACTTGAAAAACTAAACAACATTCTTGTTGCGACGTTTTTGAAATTTATGTCAGTTTCTTTAAAGAAAATGACAAATGTAATTATTTTGAACAATTCGTGTATCATTTTTGAAAAACAAACTATTAAAAAAAACGTAAAAAGACGCAATCCTTTTCAATAGTTTTAAACAGCGCAAATGCCGATATATTTAATCATCAAAAAACTTGACTTAATAAGACATAATAAAACTAAATTAACGTTAGTACTTTGAAGGAAAAATGAACATGGCTACTTTGAACATACCAATTATAAACAGGGAAAAAGGAGGAAATTTTCATTTCAAATTATATATATATATATATATATATATATATATATATATATGTATATATATATATATATATATATACACATTTATATATATGTATGCATATATGCAGACATTTAATGAAAGAATAAATATATTATGTCTGTTGTCATTTTATGAAGCCGCGCACTTGGAAATATTTTTGTGAATTACAGGAAGTGTGTAATATCTAGAAAAATAATCGTATTTACTCAATAAACAACATTTTAGGACTGTGTAGTTATTTTCTTTAGAGACGATGTTGTTAATTTTATGCTCAAATACTAGCCTGGAAGAGCCGGGTGCGACTTTTTTTTATTACCTGAAGGCGCCTATAATTTAAGAGATCATAAAAATATCTGACATTCACATATCAGCAAGTCATTAATGTAATTATACATGTAGGGTAAATACCGATGTCATTTCAAGATAAATTACTAAATTACAAAAACTTTATGTACCACCGGGAATATTTACGAAACTTTTTAGAATTTTTTTTCATCAATTTGGGACAGCCCTACGATAAAATAAATGTTACATATATTAAAACAATTAAAATTAGTTTTTAAATCTATACAATTAGTTAGAATATGAGCAGATATTTTTTAAATAAATATTTAGAAATATATTTACGGTATAAAATATTATCAACATCCGTGTTTTTAAACTATTACTGGTGTAGGTTAATGTAATGAGATGGATTCCATTTGCAACAAAAATTTGTATATTTGCAAAAAATATAACATCATTAATATTATTAAGTAGAAGTGATAGAGTTTGTTATAACATTACGATAGAGATTGTTAAAAAACTCGTAAAATATAAATAAATGGATAAAGGTAATTAATATAAATAAAAGATCGGGAGAAAAAGGCAAAAAAGTAATCAGATAATTAATAACTAAGTACTTGAAAAGCAGTTAGTTAATTTATTTTACGTAAACGAAACACATGTCAATATTTTTTTTTATTTTTATTATTTTCTTTTAAAAACGAAAAGAGTAAAGAAAAAAAAAACTATAATCGAACCTGTAGCTATTTACTTAATCAAACCTGTAGCTTATTTAGCCAAGAAGGAATCGAATTTATGTGTTTTTAAAAAAAAATATTAAAGTAAATTTTTCAAATTATCTATTAATCCAATAAGATGATTAATGACGGGTATAAGACATTGATAACGTGTTCATATGCCATTTTCGTTTTCCTCTTTAATATTTCCTCCATTTTATTATTATAATAATCCTTTTCCTCCATAAGCTGCACAGATTTAACTAAGATTTCTGACGATCACCCAGCTTTATTTGTTTTCCTAGGTCGAATTGACATAAAAAAAACGCATCCAGCCAAAAAGTTACATGGCTGTGTAAGCAATCACGTGATTATCAACTGATTTATTATGAAAAAATAAAACTGAACAAATCTGAATACCTCAAACTAGATGAAATTCCATTATATGCTTCGTAATAATTCTCTTAATATTTCGATTTTGTCGTAACGCAAAATTAATTCAAATGGCGCAAAAACTTCAATATGGCTGAAAAGTAAATTACTAAATTTTTAAAAAATGTTGTAAACCAGTTGGGCTAAGAACAAAATTAAATGAAGCAGAATTAACCAAAGGAGAAAATCAAACTTATCAAGTCACATCGCAAGTATATCTCAAGCAAACATAAGTGATAAATATTAACACGAGAATTAAAAAAAAACTTTTCTCGAAAGTGGTTTGATTGAGATGTTTGAAAGAAGAAATTGAAATATAAAGCAGTAGATTTTTAAATTGGAAAAGCAAAGGAAATATAGAACTATTTACTTGTACTTGGTGAAATAAGCCGAAGTCCGTAAAGAAATTTAACTGGAACAGTTATTTTTAATTAATTTTGTATTTATAAATTATTTTAAATGTATTATTCCAGTGTATACAGAAATAGTCCTAATACATCATGGCTGACTTCAAGTACCATCCTATGCTTCTCGTTACACCCGAACAGGTGAAAGCCATACGAGAAGATGTGGGCCTCACCAACTTGGAAAGTTTGAAAGAAGTTATGGAGCACGTTTCGGAGTGGTTCGCTAAGGAGAATCATTTGCCCAATATGACGCTGGGTAGGCAATTTTTATTAGAAATTACTGCAATAATGTATTCGCATCGACAAGTTTCCAAACTACTTAATGACTGGATTATTACATGTGAACAATATGTTAAATATTTTATATATATTCGAACATAACAATCTTCGTTACATCGATGAAATTTTGTCATTCATAAATATTAGGTTATTTCTTAAAATGTTTACTTTATTTGTTTTAACTATAGATGAAAGGGTCATAGAAAACATGTACATAAGTCGAAAGTGCTCTCTGGAGCAGACGAAGAAGAAATTAGACATGTTGTTCACCATGAAGTCGCTGTTGCCAGAATACGTCATACCGCGTGATCCGCTCAGTCCAACAATGGAAATGGTTTTCGAAAATTGGTAAAAATAGCCACTTGTTAACTAACTTATATCTGTAAGTTTATACATTAATCGTGTGTGTGCCGAGAGGGTTTACATATATTACTATATTAGCAGCTTAAAGCTTGGAGACAAAGCAGGTCTACTAATGTAAAAATCAGGTCTACTAATGAATACTAATCATATTTAGGTAGGAAAGAGAACAAAATTAAGTTGCGTGATAAGCAGATAAACTAGAAGAATTAAAATAGTCCATTGGAATTTACTGTAATGAGAAATAAAATAATTATATTTGTCACTTATATAGACTTTTGTCGATAATTTCACAGAAATCGAATATTGTGTTGACGTAGATTTAAAATTAAGAGACAATCAACGAAAATAATATGGAAAAATACAACTCTTATAAGACCACTGATAATTCAGTTCATTTGTCCGTTTATCTATCAGTGAAAACCGTTTTTTTTTCAGAAATTGTTCGACGTAAAAATATTAAATTTGGTATATTAATAAAGACACTCAATCGCGTTTATATTAATCTGCATATATATTAATAATATATACTCAAAAATATTTGTAAGGAATATTCCAAGGGGGGAAATAATAAACTCTTTCTTTTCAATTAATAATTAATTTCCCGTTTCAAGCACTCTCCAATTTGCATACGTCTTCACTTAAAATGACGGCATTAGGTGATTGCAGCATTACTCGGTAATTTGGGACAATTAATGTAAAATAAAAAAGTATTTAATTCTGTAATTTTTTATATTATTTAATAGAAATTTCTTACACGCAACGTAAGCCATGAGATGAAGTATCCTCATTTAGTGAATAAGTATACGATTGAAAATAATTTAAAGTTGGGTTAATGAAAATAGTGTAATCATTAATTCCTTTGAATTTATTTATTTTTTTCTTTGTAAAAGCAGTTTACAGGAACTATTAAAAATGATGTTTATAATTGTTTTGCTTTTATTTGACTGGTCCATTAATAAAATAAATTGGTACTTAATAAAATTTTCTAATGAAATCATTACCGTTAGAAGCAGGCAGATGCAATTGATGCTAAAAGTTATTCTGCTAAATAATTTTTTCATCCTATATATATATTCATTCGTTTATTATGAAATACTATTATTTCAGTTTGCTCATAATAATGTCTCTTAAATATACAATATTTAACAACTACTTATACTACAAATTTTAATTGTTAATTCTAAAGCCATTGCAATCTCTGAAAATCATTATTTACAGTCATTTCGTGCCGCTACCGAAATTGGCCCCGGACAATACGCGAATCAATGTCTTTCAAATTCGCCACACTGATCCCGATAAATTCATCATTACGGATTTGGCCAAATTGATAAACCTGGTGGGAAAGTTATTAATTAATCTAATTATCCATTAAGATACACATATTTACACATATAAACGAATTTATACTTTGCAACACGCACTGTTCTCTAGACTGGAAAATAAGATTGAATCTAGCAAATTACTGCATTTGCTTCCATTGCAAACTAAACTCGGAGTACCTTTTTCCATTGTAGGAGGACCTTTTTCCATAGAGGTAAATGTAATAGGATGTGTTTAATACCTGCTTGTTTACGCCTTGAATATTCCTTTGGGAGGAGAAAAAATAAACGTAAAGTATTATTTAAAGACATTTATTATTCATTGTCTAACATTAATTTATTGAGTACAATCTGCAATACTTCTCATATTTTTTCATCCCCAACTTTTCCCGTTGCACGGGGTCAAATTTTTCTTATTTAGATGAACTATTTTGTATGGTGATAAGAACTGTCACTAAAGAGATTCAGTTTCCTTCAGACCTGCTTGTCATTGTAGGTTGTTGGTGGCCTTTCTCTTCCTTTCTTTTTGAAGATCTTTTCTCGACGAAAGAAGCATCAGGTCTTTACATCTCTTGATGTTTTGGTTCTGCTAATGCCCAACTTAATGTAAAGACTTTCAGGCGAAGACTAAAAATCATGTGTGTTTTTTGATATCACACTACTCAATTGATATAACCACACATATTTTACTTTATTCTTGAATATATGCTATATACACATATTCTGTTCTGTATTCTTGGGTCTGTATCTACATCAGGAATTATTTGATTTAATTATTTTCTTTGAAGGTCATACATTTTCTTAAATATCTGCTCATAGAAGTCCATTGATAATAGATATTAAAAGTAAATTAAACTGAGGCTTCAAATATTAATTCCGTTTCGAGATACATGCAAAAGAAATTACGCAGGAATTTTATAAAGTCAAGTAAAATTTGTGTTCACAAATGGCTTGTCATTGCAATATTTTATTATTACGAGATAAGCAAATAACTTAATATCAAAACTCCTTTTAAAAAAATATTAAGTTATAGAAGATTATTACTGACAGCATACAGCAGACATTAATAATAGCTGAACATTATTCCTAAAAATGCCACAATGCCTGAATAACGTGGGTAAATAATAGTGATGAATTTTGTCTATCTGAATTGCTTAAATGTATAATTTTCTTCATCTGTGTTTGTAATTAATCATATCCAAATTATTACTTTTTCTTTACTATTTAATTTCTTTTATCAAGGTGCTATAATGTATCTAAAAAAAACAATGACATAATTTTGTCCGAATCACACAGTTAATATAGTTTATTTTGAAGGACAAATGCATGAACAATTTTGATGCATGTTTTATTTGGATAACGCTGAAAGAAAGGTAAGAAGTTTTGTAGATTATACATTTATGTCTTTGTATATTAGACGTTCAAAGCCGGTGCTAGTGTGGTCATCCCTGAAATGTAATAACCAAAAGTCAGTGATGTAAGGTAAACTCGTAACGGTTAAATATTCGTAACAATCAAGATCTTCAGTCTTTTTAAGAAATAAATATTCTGTTTGTTCATTATTTTACATCTTCCTTAATACTGAATTATAAACTTAGATCTATTTTGTATCCATATATTAATTCATGTTATTTCAACAACATGAACGCATGTGACGTTCATATTGTTGAAATTGGAACAGTTATACTTACTCTATTTACTAATACCATTCAGAAAGTATTATTTTTGCTCATATAAATAATTAAATAAAAATGTTATAGTGGATATTGGCCCCATATCTTATACGAGGGGAAGTTAAGTTATTCTCTTTTGTTTATTTTTGAAATTTTTCTTTTCAATTTCTAGGACTTCGGGAAAATCTGAATTAATGGTACAAATGCCAATGTTTGGTATAAATACAAGTAATTTTAGTCCAATTTCAAAGTTTATAAATAAATATTGCTCTCTTCCTGTGATATAATAAAGTGATACATGAATAAAGTTCACATTTTATAAGTTATAATATATGTTGGAGTACAATAGTTCATTGTTTATTAACAGGTCTTTGAATATCGACTGCATAACGACTACGCGGCTGGTGATCGCATTATAGCAGACTACAGTAATTTTACACTACCGATGATGCTTAAATTAACACCGACTTACGTCAAAAATATGGAGACATTTATGACGGTACGTACCAGCTACTGTGATGCTATGTGAATACGGCCTGAGTAACTGAATTAGAATATATGTACTTCATCTGAAACTGCATGTTCTTTAATAGAAATAGAATGATTAAATTCCAAATATCGACCAACTAAAACGTCTGAAGGAATTTAAAGAATTTCAAGTTCACCTTTGAAAAGTCCAACTGGAGAAAAAGAAAAGATACACGACAGATAAAATATTACTAGTATTCTGGTTCAATTTTTCTTAAACTATCAAATATATTCTTCAATATATGGGTTTTATATTATTTATGCTGTTATAACCTAGGAACTTTGGCTTTACAAGCTTCTTATTGCAGGCTGTATTATAGGAAATTACAAGAGATTAATTCCATATATTAATAAGAAATTCACCAGCTTAAGAATGTAATAATAAAAGAGCAGTTGTATAACTTCTCCTCAAGGGGGCAATGCAAGTATCCAATTTCGGGTGATCACTATATTTCGAAACAAGTGAACACGTCGACGAATTTAAATCAAATCTAAGTATAAATGGTATTGAAATGAATAAAAGCACATTTTAGTAAAAACTTTTAGTGAAAAATTAAAATTTGTCACAGAATTTATTTCATATTTTTAATATCGTAACCGCCATTACACTCCGACCACATTTGAATAAGCTCAAAACGAAAAATTTTAATATGAACACAATAATAAACATTTACTGTCTCCTTTTTTAAGAAACTTTCAAGATCGGAAACGTGTACACTTTCAGTTCAGAAAAACCATAATATAAGAAAAATGATATTAATAACAACGAAAGTTTCGATGTAGTCTTCAGTGCAACGAAAAGCTCATTGATTATCATTTCTTTAGTCGTGGATAGACGTTGTTAGTTCCAAAGCACTCGCGGTCTTATAAATGACTCAACTTCCTCTATTTAATAAGTAAGACTAGTAGACCTTCAGAAACTTTCTCGTCGTTAATAATTATCTTGTCACAAAACCTTTAATGCCGGAACTTCTTTTTTTCTCACGACTGCGATTTTATTTAGTTTTGCTTGTTTTTTTCACAAATATATTATGTTTCTGTTAAAATGAACCGCCCTGAGAATAAATTTTTTAATTTATTCTTATAGTTAATATTTTTTGTCCTTTATGTGTATTTTAAATTTTTACCCTCCCTTTCGTTAATAATATTATTATATATTTATATTCTTCGATTAAGTTATGCGTAATAAAATAAAAATGACTCTTATAGTTTTATATTATTTTCATGCCAATGAATTTGATTTTACATATATACGAAACACGTTGGAGATACATAATTAATAGTAAGTAGTTTATTAGTTACTTGTTATTTATTAAAAATAGAATGCTAATTTTTTTCAAAGTGTTTCTACTATTTTAACAAAATATATATCCATGATCACTGCCCCGTGACTCGATTTTGTATCTACTTTTTTATGAGTTTTCTGCACGCTTTCACCGTATAAATGCGTATACGAATATGTACTTTTATTTTCTGGAGGTAAATAAATAAAGATATATTATTTCTGCAGGGATGTTACGGAGGAAGAATGAAAGGTATCCACATCATCAATGCTCCTTCATTTATAAGTCGCATGATGGCCCTATTGAAGATAGGCTTCAAACCCAAATTGTTCAACAGAATACTTGTGCATAATTCCTTGGAGGATTTACATGCAGTGTTACCCAAGGAAATTCTACCAAAGGACTTAGGCGGTAATGAACCAGCAGTTGACGATATTGCTGGTAAATACTTTTTAATTTATATTTAACTTTTTGCGGAGAGCACTTTAGAAATTTTGCTATCTGTTGATGTATTTCATGCGTCAGGTTCAGGCCATCGTTAGGTCGATTGCTGCATTGGCACTTTGGAGAAAAGCGACGGAACCAAGTGACTTTTGTCGTCGTTCTGTTATTTAATGTTGGAATCACCTATCAGAAGAAAAATCAATCGCCTATAGTAACTATTCCAATTCTTCGTTTTATACGATATTAATACTTCACACTTGATGTGTTGCGGCAGACTACTGTCACGAAATCCTTGCTTTGTAAATTTTGTATTTATTAGACTTCAAAAAAGGGCGGAAATTTCTACTCTTGTCGTAAATATTTAGATTATTTTATAGTTTCTGTCTTAGTGTTATATTTTATGGTTTCTGTCTTAGTGTCATATTCCTGTTCCGAAACATTTTGTGTTAGCCCGATTTAATTCTACCCTGAATTTGCCGAAATTATTTCATTTGAAAATAAACTGCTAATACCTAAATTA
Organism: Druceiella hillmani; assembly: GCA_039881145.1. Classification (NCBI taxonomy): domain Eukaryota; kingdom Metazoa; phylum Arthropoda; class Insecta; order Lepidoptera; family Hepialidae; genus Druceiella; species Druceiella hillmani. Next base: position 39,912,986 of record JAYKKI010000009.1, on the reverse strand, counting down.
CTTACATACCAAAGCATAGAACTTTTTCAAACTTTTCTAAACCATAGTTTAAACCTGTCTAATTTGCTAGACCATAAAATCAGAATTCATATAGAAGCTCAATATGTTACACATCAAGCACAAAAATGAAATATGGTGTTCTATTTACCATTTAAATTTTTTCAAAAATATATGCAAAAAATCAAAAAGATACAGAAAAAACTTTATTTAATTGTTTTAAACGTGTCTAAAATTACAAAAAACTACGAAACGAACAGACAGACGGATGGACAAAGAGACATAAATAGGAAATTATAAATATTCCTTATTTCACTACGAATCTCTAAAAAAACGTAGAGCAAAATATATACTTGCATTAAATTCAATTCGTTTTTTTTTCAGCCGAGTGGTACAAAGAATTCTGTAAACCTGAAAATAGACAATTGCTAATAAATTCAGAAAAGTGGAAATCAGATGAGAATAAACGAATTGGTGGCGGTATCACATCGGGAGAGTTCGGTGTGGATGGTACTTTTAGACAATTAGAAGTTTTCTGAAAAAAACAAAACAGAGAGTACCTTTCGAGCGGAAAGAAAGTTGTTTCATTATAAACTAAATTGTATTTTTATATCGTTACCTTTAAATATTGTGGTGTATTTTATATTTATATAACTCGCAATGTACATTTTTTTAAATGGTTAGTACCAAAATTTTATGTAACACAAGATTTACATGAAAATTAATCCCAATAGATATAAATTACTTCTGTTGGTAAAATCAAAATAAATAATTTTTTTCGTTACCGAAGTTTTAGTTCATTACAGTTAATTAACAAAATTTAAGAATAGAGTTTGAAGCGTTTTTATAAAGGTACCATTTTTTTGTATTTCAAGAAAAATTTTTTTTCAGAAGATTTGTTATTCTGCGAACTTATATATATATATATATATATATATATATATGCATATATATACATATATATATATATATATATATATATGCATATATATACATATATATATATATATATATATATATATATATATATATATATATACATATATGTGGGTGTATGTGTGTGTGTGGACTGGAGGGGATAGCGAGGAGTCGAGATTGCTTGCTTACGAAGATGTTAATAAAAAACTAATTACAAGTATCTAAACCAAGTTTCAGCTTAACTGTGTCATTAAACTCTGAGCTATCATCGATCAAGCAATTTATTCTTACTATGGAGAATATAGAGAATCGAATCTCGAACTGTCATCAAGTTCCCAAAAAAGCAAGAGAAAACACTAAAAGTCGTAATGAATGAGGTTATCGCCGATTTACAGAGAATATTATCCTAGTAAAGCTAGTATTTATACATGCCCTAATTTCTTTAAACAAGGCAATCAAAGTCGGATTCAATCAAAGACTTTCGACGATTCAATCGAAGATTTCTTTAAACAAGGCAATCGAAGAAGGATTCAATCGAAGGCAACTCGTGCTTAAGAAGGTTGAAAGAAGCATCCTACTTGGATATTGCTGAAAAAAGTTTGAAAGTTTATATTTGACGATGCCCGGTTAAAGAACAGGCATTGGTAAAAAATGGTTAGGGTATCTTCTATAATCATTTTGAATATTTTTCATTGTACGATAAAGTACTATAATGCAATTGTACACAAGATCAATGTTGCGATGGTTGCTCTACACAATTTTTCTCCGTTTTGTTGTTTACAAGCTTTCAAATATTGTAACACCTATCTTAACATATATATATATATATATATATATATATATATATATATATATATATATATATATATATATATTGATCACTCTATCCTATAAAATCATTCAATGCCAGACAGCTTTATAACGATTGCTCTTAGATCACGGTGGACAACCAGGAGTTGATGTCATAAAAGAAATGAAGAAATCTTCAAAAATTGCTTCAATCAACAAACACCATCTATGTTTATGATAATGAGATCTGAAAAACTTTACACTTCAGTGTGTAAATTTCATAACGTGCGGCAGCATAAAAGGGCAAACTTCGTTAGGAGTAAAATTAGAGCAGCAATTAGGAGTAACATAGATTAATGGGTTGATTAATTGTATTCATAGGTAACAAAGGGGCAACTAGAGGCCAGTTGCTTGGATGTAATAAGTCTTTATTTACGACGTTGCGTATATATGGACCAGCAAATTATTATTTGTCTTCTATTTGGTTTTGAATTATTTTATTCCGTTTTCTAAATTTGATACTACTTTGTTGTTTTCTCTTTAATTTAATTCTTTCATGGAAATATAGGATTACAAACAACATTGAAGAACAATAGGTAATTCGATCCATAGAAAAGAAACAAAAGGCAAAATGTACATTGAGTAAAGGCAAAATGCACTCGGTCTATAGATATCGATATAAAGATGAGATTCTCATTACTCGAGGATTCATGTTAATTATAATGGAGGAATAAAGGAGCTGAAAAAATGTCAAAATACAGGAGCCTAAAAAGTAAGTACTTCGTGAGTTGAAAAAATGCGTGTCAAGATGCGCATCGAATTCTTAATAAGACACCTTCCTCATAATAATACATTCAGATCCTAAATCTGTAAAAATTATCATATCATTTTATTCTGAAATGGAAAATGTATGTATAAATTATAAACAAAAATTAAACTGTTAATTACAACAAAAACTAGCACAACCGGGGTTTCTTGTGTATTTAAGTATATGGAAGCATTTAGAACCCAAAGTATTTCTTTTAAAATATTTGCTGATAATATTATATATTGGTAATGACTATACCTTCCTTGTAACTTTTAATAATACTGTTTTATTCAAAAGTTTAATTCTTATTCAGTTTTAATTCTTATTCTTCTTGGCTAATATCCAAAACATGTGAAGCAAATATTTGAAATTATGTAGGCTTCAAGTAAAATTATTTTTACCTGCATGTCTTTATTTCTATTTACTAAATTAAGTTAAAAGTAGTTAAGTTTTTGATGAAATAGTGAATAACATTTGATTTTAATTACTTTTTATACAAAAAAGTTACGGATAGATATCGCTGTTCAGTTATACTTTTATAAATATTTAATTCTCTTGTTCATAATAAGCGTTCAACATAGCAACAAAGTATGATTTCATAATTTTTATCACATGTTTAAATATAAAATGAGCCGGCTGAAGAACACCCGTATTAACATTAAAAATTTGTAGCGGGCAGTACTGGCGGGAAATAAAATTAAAACGTTAATGCCCCAATGAAGTTTGCTAACAGTACATACTGTGGACATTAGTTAAGCGGTAAAATTACCCTTGCAAATGGCCGACTAATTAAGTATTCACATATGAAATTAACATTAGATCTAACATATTTGTTTGAATTATATGTAAATTTTAAAGGAAATAAAGCGAGCTTTGTTAGTTACATGATGTTTCGCGTCCGAAAAGAATTTATAATATAGTGCTGTTATAAAAATGTTAACTTTCTATTACTAAATTAAATTCCGTAAATAGGTCTCATCTTTTTAGCGTCAAAATTTAAGTTGTACGAGGAATTACCCGTTTTCTCAAAAAATTTTCAAAATGAGCTCTGTATTCCTTCTGTGATTTTTACTTGTAAAATATAGCTACGTATAAAGATATTATATATGTATTGTTTGTTGAGTATATTAAATACTGAAAATAGTTATTTCTATAATATGTAAGAAATTAATACCTAACATATATTATATTATATATATATGTATATATATATATATATATATATATATATATATATATATATATATATATATATATATATTATATACACATATTATATGCATATATTATATACATAATATTTTCCTAATTTATATATAATAGTATATCTATAATAATAGTATATTTCGTCGTAGCATCGGCTTTTATTTGAACGAATATATCAGAAATATTGTTCTCTAATATCCTAAAATTTCATCACCTCCGAGACATATGTATTCAGTCCAGGGCAATGTAGTCTTTTTGTTAAATTTACCTATGCGTTAAGTCCAAGTAATGTAATCCATGGATATCTTTACCGCTTAACTAATGTCCACAGTATGTACTGTTAGCAAACTTCATATATAGCCTATGCGTTAAGTCCAAGTAATATAGTCCATGGGTACCAGCAATTAAGGTATAAAATGGAACTCCAAAAGCAAGTACAGTATTTTATCTTTTTCAAATATTATTAAATAATGTCATCACTGTAGCCATGGTTACGTTACTATAAACATAATTACATTACTTTACAATAATTGATTATACTACCAATATATTCGTCTAATTAACTATGAATTTTAATAAATATAGCTTTACAAATCGGTGAACACTCAAACTCTTATTTTGTCTGCCTAAGTTATGACAACGAATAGAGCAAATTATTTTTTAAGTGTTACATAAATATTCCAGCTTTTTCAAAAATATGAGCAAGGAATATGCGTTTTTGGATAGCCCACAAATAATTTAATTCAAATGTGGTTTCATAACATATTACATCTTCCATAGTTCTAAATTTTACAGCGTGTAGAATTAACTTCAATAATTTTGTGAGTGTATACAGGAAAAAACCTTTCAAAATATAGTTTGCTTAATTTTGTCAGTTGTAACCTGAGCGAGAGGCCCAAAAAAACAAGAAAATTTGATGCCTCCTCTTAAAACATGAAATTAAATCTTAAAAATTTGCTTTGAAATTTTATATTGTTTAGGGGGCATTATCGCTTTTAGGGTTTTAGCTACAAAATTTAAAAACGGAACCCTTTTAAGATCACTCACCTATCTGTCTGTCTGTCTTGTCTATCTGACTGTCAATGCCGATTTTTTCAGAAACCGTTTAACGTAGGTACCTGATAATTGTCATAATAATTTATCGTATTAACTCACATATTTCACATAAAATGTTTAGATGGTAATTACGAAAAGGGTAAATTAAATACTTGATTTTTCTTTTTATTTCGTATATTGCGTGGTAAAAAAAGCAAAAAAGTCCAAAAAAACAAAAAACTCCAAGCGGGTATACCAAAACGCGGGAACCGGCTGTTTCGCCCCTTCTGGTGTAATTAATCCTTACTCTGAAACTGGATATTCGATCTTAATAAGTTATTTCATTTGTATAGAGAAAAAGCATAATTATAAAATAATGGAAGCATTCATATATGAAATAAAAATATAAAATAATAAAATAAAAAAATCCCTTTTTTGTAAGAAAAAGCTCACAAATTTAAAGGATTAATAAAAATTAATTTTTATATGACCATAAAAAACACTATATAATAAAAAAATTTTTACCTTATCTACTCGTGTTTTGAGCCATCTTAAATTAGTCTGCAAAATACGACATACCCAAGAAAGGAAAAAGGTCGTTTTAACCAAATGCAGTGGTAGAAAGTAATGAAATTACTTTCATTTGAATTGGGAGTCTTTTACGCAATTGTAGATAAAATAGATACTACCATAATATTACTTGAAATACTAATTTAAATAATGTAGCTTAGGAAAAAGGTAAAAGAAAAAGATTTTACATTTACAGTATATATATATATATATATATATATATATATATATATATATATATATATATATATATAAATATATATATATATACATATATACATATATATATATATATATATACATATATATATATATATATATATATATATATATATATACATATATATATATATATATATATATATATATATATATACATATATATATATATATATTCAGTTGTTTTTGCTAATTATTTACATTTTTAAACTTTCGTATTTATAGTATTGATTTTTTCAGGTTATGTAGGATGAAATTTTATATACGACTCAACATACAATAATACAATCATTGAAAATAAATACAAAAGTATATTAATTTTGAATGCAACAAATGAACAAATACGAAATAATCTACTAAAATAAAAATACACCCGATGATCGATGCCTGACCATCCCTAACACATTGGCCATTCCACGCGCATGCAGAAGGGAAATGAGGAAGTCGATTTCGTAAAATTCCACTGAATGATACTTAAATTTTGTAATTTATATATACAAATGATATATATGCACATGTGATCTATCCATAGCCATAAAGGCGAAACTAGCAAATACGACAAAATACAATCATGGCTAATCAATCTAGACTAATTAACATTCGTCTTATTGAAATTATAGGTCGTCTGTGAACGAGCTTTAAACCATTCATTTTAACCTATATATTTATAGTTGAGCTACGCTTGCGCCGATAATACTTAAATATATCACGTGCGTCTGAGGGGTTAATAGTAAAACACTGATGTTAAAAAATATTTAGAGCAAATTAAATATCCTTTTAATTTAACTGTGAAAATTGTGAATAATTTCTACCAAAATTAGCAGTTCTTCGTTACTAATGTTCACTATTTATAACAAAGAGCTATGCTGATTTTCTAATTATTAATAAAACAAAATTAAGCTTACCTATCAATAATCATGCGTAACTAAAATTACCTATCAATAATCACAATCCGTAACTTACACAGTTACAAGCAATAGGAATTTCAAGAATGACTTTAATATTATTTTTCTATAAAAGTTGTGCGATTACATATATAAGAAAGCATATTTAAAGGAAATGTTTGCTTCATAAACGTGGGGTATATAACTAATACGTTCCTATAATCAAATCAAATCATAAGTGATAAATAAAAACGAAGAACTAAATTATATTATAATTTTGTTTACTAAATTGTTTTTTATTTCTAATTTTTTCTCTCATTCTTCCCGTTACTTTCTTGTTGTTCCGACGTTTCTCGCTTTCTTCCGCAATATAATATTCTATGATACGTTGATTAACTAGAAGACAAATACAGCCACTAATTTGCCAAAATTGTTCAAAACTTACGAATTATTTTATGTAAAAAAATTAATGTAGTTAAAAATTTTTCCACCGAATGAATCGAGCAAAAGGATATCTTGCAAAAGGAATATTCCTTTTGCAAGATAAACAACAATGAAATTCGAGTCTACAATGATGAAATTGGATCAAAGCTAATAAGAAAACATAGGGTAAGCCAATTACATTTACAGAAAAATGAAAAAAATTGTTCTTTCTTGGGAAGTGCAAAGACCATAAAGATTTTAATTTTAAAAATAACACGGTGCACATGTTTGTGTAGGGATCGGGTTACGAGGTAATATACGTGTATTCTGCGTGCAGTCATTAAGGAAGACTTAAATTCAATCTAGAGGAAACAACTCATTGGAAACGGCAAACTATATATATATATATACATATATATATATATATATATATATATATATATATATATATATATATATATATATATATATATATGTGACCGAATGCTTAACAAAGTTTATTGAAACAGATACTAATAAAGACAAGCCATAGCCATTGAGAGAGAGAAAGTGACAGAATGTTAATTTGTTCATTGAAATAGTCCTCAGAACGTCGCCAAAAATTTGCAGCAAGATCTGTTAGAAGTAAATCAAAGAGAGATCCCAAAAATGCATAGGATGAGTTTGAAGAGTCAAAGCTTCCGTATATAAAAGAGATCAAGAGTTTCCCTTACTTCGGAGCTTATGGCAAGATGGGGTCTACATGACGATAAGAAATTGGTTACAAATGGCTTGTATTTTTTACCAAGGCGGAGTTTCTAGGTGATCCGATAAACCTCTACAGCAAATAATTTCAGAAAATCAATAAAATTTCTTCAGTCATTTACTGAACGTAATTAAATGTTAAACTTCCAGTAATATTGTAGTTTTTAATAACTAACAATTTAATTCCTAAAACTACTACATCTCTAAATCTAATAACTTCCAGTACTTCTTTTTCACTAAAATATTTTAATTACCCCCTTAATTTTTTTTTGTCAATAAATAATTTTAATGCATGAATAAAAGTACATAATACATACAAAAAGACATAAATCCGGATACTATAAAAACACTTGCTAAATAACAGTCAAAAAGGTCAGTAATATACTCAAAAACCTGCTTACATAAAATATTATTACTCAGTGCGTCCCCTTCCACGTGAACTATTCTTTGGAAATAATAAAATGGCAAATTTATGTACTCAGATCTAAAGCCAAATTTAACAAGGAGTAGGTTCCGCTACAGAAATAAACAACGGCCCATTATTGAGCTGATTGCCTTGGAGGAGGGAGAGGGCGGCAACTTATCGAAAGCTTTGGGAAGCACTTTTTCCTCATCTGTGCTTTTCGCAGCGACCAATTTTTTTAGGCCACTTCCTGAGACTCCGCCTAGACTATTTACTTCCTAGTCTTCTATAATTTGATACTCACTGAATAAAATCTCTCAACTCAATATAATTTCTATGCTTCTATTCCTAAATTATAAAATAGTCCAAATACTCAAATTACAATGAAATTAATCACCAGAACACTGAAAGAGTATTCCGGTAGTTTATTGGAAATACAGGTGTAAACAGTGGGCAAGATGTCCTTGGAAGTTCTATATAATCTTTAACGCTACCCGCTAAATATTGTTAAATGTTTTAGTTTATGAGTTAGTTATGAATGATTATATATTTGTTAATATTTTTTGTGTTTGACAATTCTAGACAAATCTAAATTGGATTAATTTAGCAACACTTTCTATTCCATTTTAAATTTTAACTGAGGTAGAAGGCATAATATTGGTCCATAAATCGAAATCAAAATTTTACAAATGGAGCACGTAAAATATCATTTTAAAAATTCCTTTTCGCTTGTGTTTAGGTGTACGTATGTAAAGCCTGTTTACACAAGATACGTAAATTTTTTTTTATTTCAAAGTTTTCCCAATTTTTGTCTTTTAGTTTAATCTCGAAATTTTGTTTATTTCTCCTAAAATAAGAGCAAAGACCCATTTTACCAAAAAGAAACTATAATGAGTTTTTTTTTAATAAAAACTGGTTGGAATATTGTCATGAAAAATTATTTAAATTGGGTACATTCGTATAGTGACGGCTTGGTGTGGTCAAGCATATATGCTATGCAATTATTACAAACCGAAAAATGCTGCTTTCTAAGACTAATATTTAAGCACAAATACGTAAGAAACTAATAAGATTGTTTTATAAATTCACAATACGATGCATAAAACGCTACGTCTCCTTTATTATTTTATCTACTCCTTTAATTTTTTATTTATTCATTTATTTGATCTACTATAATGATTTCTACAGAACGTACAAATTTACATCCGACTGAAGTTAGCTTGATTAAAAAGAAACAAAAACGTTTATTTCAATTCAGATATAAAAAGAAAATGATAGAATGCTTCATTATTCAGATTGATCTTACATGGTTAAGGCTATGAAAATCAACTTTAAAAGAAAAATACCCTATTTTTTTGAAGAACAAACGAAAAGTAATGCTGCATGTGATATAATAAGGATATTCACGTAACTTTCGATGGAAAAGACGTAATAATAATGGAAACTTATGAGGGTTTTACCCTTTAATAAAATGTGTGCTTTATAATTTCTTTGATCTCATTTAGTCTAACTGAAAATTAATAATTAGTGAAGAAATTTAAGCATTTACATATGCTATTATGAACTTCATTTAAGTGTTTTTCTATTTTGATTTGTGTATAAAAGACAATGTCAAGGACTCATGGAAATTTCGACTAGCGTCGACTAAAACATGACGATGATTATATGAAAATGGTTAATTTATAAAACCCTAATAGCAGAATTACTTTTCAAATAGATGTCCATCGAAGAAAAAAGATTCAGTGTTAATTATTTATGAAAAACTAATTATTTATTACTAGAAATATTTCTCAAATAATTCCCTTAGAATATTAAACCACATACAAATTATGAAGTACTAGGCGGCCCGTTCCGGCTTCGCACGGGTGGACATTTATTTTTTAAACATTTTGGGATAAACGTAGAGTAATACCTAAATAATATATATTTAGTAATAGGGTCTATCTGGCTCCCTTTGGGTACGGGACTTAATGATTGAAAAAATTACCTAGGCAGACAGACAGAAGAACAGCAAAGTGATCCTATAATGGTTCTGTTTTTCCTTTTGAGGTACAGAACCCTAACAATAAAGTCGTACTAAAAAAATATTATTTACAAAATAAAATTAACGGTTAAAACGGGTTACCCCGTTAATGTGTTCTAGACGAAGGTTTTTGAAACAGAACAAAAGACATAAATGGGATATTTTTAAAAACATTACATTAAATATTTAATATTTAATAATTTTAAAAACATTACATTAAATATATTACACTTAAATATTTTTTGATAAAGATGTTTAGAATGATTTATATTTTTTTGTTTTATGTATTTTATTTTTCTTTGTGTTACATTTCTTTATTTACATCTTTTATTTTAAGGCTTTTTTAATTTTATAAGTTTTTTAAAATGTTTAATTTTCCAGTTTTTACCTTAATGCTTCCCTATACACTATGTTAGCAGTGGTATTTATAGATGGCAATAAAATATATTGATATTCAGGAGATCCTACTCGAGAAAGTGCAATATGTAATTGGCCATGAGAAAAGCACTCTTTTCTTAGATCGATGCCAACCATTGAAAAAGTTTGTCCCTGGGATTAATTTATTGTAAGGGCAAACGATATTTTTACAGGAAACTGTAACATTTTGAAAGATATAGGCAAATCCGTCGGTGTCATCGGGATCCGTGGAATGTGAGCGAGCTGTCCGGCCCCGCGGCCGGACAGATCGGGGGTGATGATAGTAGCTACAATCACATTGTCTCGTAATCCTTTGTCAAAAGTCTTGTCCCATTACACATATTGGGAGGGCTTAAATTTCTCAATAGCATAATGAGAGTATCTTCTTTTAATTTCAGTTCGTGGGGTGGCAACCCGGCAAGATTGAGGGAATTTAAAAATTCTTGTGGGAAGTGCACTGTATCTTCGATATTGCGCACAGTGTCAATAGATTAGTAACATTTAAAATCACCGAGTACTTTTTCCATAATAATTTTGTTTATTTAATTTACTGAGTTGTTTCTCGGTGACATTATTACCCTCGAACAGAGCCAATTGAGATTTTTTTCTATTAGATTTTTGATATCGGGATAGATTGTTTCTACCAGAATTTCTAGACTGTGAACAATTTGAGCCAATTCATTATCCAATAATACTTCGAGGCTATTTGCAATTGGAGATGGTAATTTTCCATCGTCAAGTTTAAGTGTTTTTTTTTTAAATTGCCATCGTGGTTATTACTTAAATGTGCTCTCATATTCATGCGCAAATTGAGTGTTTCAGCATTCAGATAGCCACACGGCTACGTATTTTATAAATGTGCACGCCCCTCTCCCGCACTTCTGTGCCGACCCCTCCGTGCTATACCGGCGTCGGTGACATTTGAAATTCGCAATATCTTTTGAATTTAATGTCCAAAGTGAATAAACCAAAAGGTAATTTACAGGTATTGCAACAGTCTTGCTTAGGAAATGATTTACTTGCATAAGGATCAATGCAAAGGTATGGGTAACTTGGTCTGATTTTAGTCGGAATTTCTATTAACTTTTAAAATGTAAAAAGTAGTTATAGTGACATAATTACAATAGTTAAACATATGATTTTTCCAACATTTTTTGTAGATATTGATATGTTCTTTAATATTATAGAATATTTTTATGTTTCATCAATAGTTTTTGCAATGCATGCTATGAAAGACATTTTATGGCAATTTTTTTTACACCTTAGGTTATATTATTGAAGTTTTAGTAAGGATCCTTATTTGTTTTCTGTAGATAATATAGCTTATATTGATCAGAGATAATGTAGCATTCAAATTATGAAAGAATTTTTGAAATTGATCTAGTAGTATTTGAGCCAAATCATTACATATATCCATACACACATACAAAAACACAAATCTTTCCTCTTTATAATATTATATTAGTAGGGATAATAATTACATAACTACAAATATCATAGTGAGAAAGCACATTCCTTTTGTATTTGTTATAAGGATCTTGGCAGCCTGTTCAGGCTTCGTAAGGGTAGGCAAAGATTTTTCATACATTGATGCGTCTCGTCTCAATGCAGGAAAAGCCACATGTACCGCTTTTTTGCTTATTTAAAAAGATCGAAAAATATACACTTCAAGGAAAGTTTGATCTATTTAGGTTCGGAAAGGTGGCTAAAAAACTTAATTTGATAATTATTTAAACGGTTTTGCTTTTTTAAAAGGTCTCAAAAATTGAGTCTAAAAATTATGTTCCTTTCTTAAATAGTACACAATTTATTATGGATACAATGGAAAAATAAAAAGAGCAACGTTAACGTATGTTGTTTCCATGTATCTGTAGTGTGCTACTGTGCCAAAATACCTTTCCGACGAATTTTTTTTATCGATTTTATTGACATTCAACATTACAAGTCGGGTAATTTTGTAATATATTCGTGAGTTAAAAAGTGAAACCTTCCGTATAAACCTACTAATAAAATCCGTTAATCCTTAATCGGACTAAAATCCGTTCAGTAGCTACAAAGAACATAATGGATATGCATGCAGACAGACGGAGCGTGCTATTTTGTTTTGTTTATTACATAGATGGTTTTATAATATATATCGACTAATACTTTTAGCAACTATTTGTATTTATTCCTTAATATAAAGGACAGGCTTCCCAGGACTTGTTTTATAAAAGATAATTTAACTTTTAAATTTTTTGATGATGAAATTTTTGGCTACAATTTATATTTTCTCAATCAGGTATTTGAGTGTTCACCTTGAATAAGTAAAGAGGAAAATAGTGGGCATAATTTTTTTCATTTATTTCTAATTATTACGATAAAAAGACGAAAATAAATTTAAATTTGTACGCAAGTTTTACATTTATATAGAAATGATAGCATGACTGACTATATATACGAGCATTTTCTCTTCTTAAACCATCAAAGTGTGAATCATCGGGATTATAAAAACCATAATGCCTTTTACAATCCTTAAATCCGTCATTTATTAATTGTTAAATTCAAGTTAATAATGAGTTATAAATTAATTCAAAGAGAGAAAATCTTCCGAAAAACCAGTCGATTTTGAACTATCTCTAACTTCATAATGTTATTTCTGATTTAACATTTTCTGCTACTGAATTAAGAGACCGTATCATGAAGGAGAGATAGACATACCAAAAGGAAGAATGGGTATTGAAATAAATATAAAAATAACTAAGGGAATTATTTAAATTCACTTCAGAAACAGGAAGGGACGAACCATGAAAAGTTAACAGAACGTAAAAGTGATAACTATTATTAGAATACATTTAAGTCACTGTCTTCTGTAAACTGTCACAACCTGTAGATAAAATAAACAGATGTATTTAATCGCAAGCTTTAATACAACAAAAAAAAATAAATTCCAAAAAAATTGCCTTTAAGCCATGAAAAGATCAGATAGTTAAAGTTAATGTACCCTTAACGTATTACTTTTAAACTCATCACAATTTAAATATCCAAACCTAATTCCAAACCTATTTCTTATATTCCAAACCTAATTCTTAATGTTTCGACTTATACATAAAAAAATAATTATAATAACGGAGTACTTTGACCGAATGGACTTAAATAGGTATTTATCAATTTGATATAATTAATTATTAATAATACGTCCTAGTTCGAGGATTGGCGACAACTCATTTGGATTATACATTTATCAGCAAAGTTAATGGTATAAATATTGTTATTGTAGGTAAATTAATTCGTCAATTTACATTTCACGAGGGGAATTTAGTTGCAAATACTTAGTTCATTGCGTACTCTAACAAAATATCGGGAGGATGTATAAGAGATTTGTCTATTTTTAAAGCATTAAGTTGGAAATATTAAGTTTTGAATGCTGCGAATATGTTGTATTTATCTGTGTAGATAGTAATAATATGCTAGGGAGACCAACCCGTAGTTCCGTGATTTTCTATCTACCTACCGCTAGCCCTAATGCTGGTGCTTGCGTACCACTATGCAGGCTATGTGATGATTACGACAGTGTTTCATTCTCTAGACATATTCATTAGCTTATTACTTCAATACAAGCAGTCAATTAAACGAATACTATACAATCATCAGTCCTTTGAAAGCATTGACACTACATTTTCTTTTTTTTCCAAATCCATGTTATGATAAATAAAATAGTTATTACTATTAATTCTATTACCGTTAACTATTATAGTGAATTTTGAATGGAATCAATCCGATTTCAATAATTTTAATTTTCATCGCTTGCTTACCAACATTGTATGTTTTATAATTTAATTTAATATATTATACAAAGATTTATAAAATACTGAGGATATTTGTACGTAAAATATTATTTTGATGTGAGATTGTTAGTATGCAAGTTAATCTAATATTTGAATATCTCACTTATTGCCTCTCCCTATGGTATTTATGCATTTTTCTCATTAGGAGATAAATAAATAAATATATTAATGTCAGATGTTTCAAAATTATAGGGGTCCAAAAATTATAAACAAAAACTATCTACCAGCTTAAAACTACAATAACAATTGTCTACTCCTGATAACCGAATTAATAATTCACGCCAAATATATTAATATGACGTAAATTATTAATTTGACATGACTCATCGGAACTAGACCCATTATCGTTCCCTCCACATTGAATTCATTTGTTGTGTGTGTATAACCTAAAAAGTACTGACGTAGAACTTATATAATCAGTAGTTATTTTCAGTTCCACAGCCAATTTATAGCGTGATTGAGCAATATACATAGGGAAGTTTTATTTATAAATGATTATTTTGCTCGTGAATAAAACAAAATATCTCGAACCTCAAAGGAAATGTTTTCACCTTTGACATAGAAGTAGAGAATTTTCATCTGTCATGCAAACTGGAAATGTTAACTACTTGTTACAAACTTACGGTGGCTAAGTAATATTCGCTGTCTGTGTTTCGGTGCAAATATATGTACTTTGCACTAATTTCTAACAGTGATTATGGTGCGACATCCGCTCTGGGTGTTTCGTTACTTTAGTTAATAAAGTACAGTAAAGTAACTTTTGTCCATATTTCTTTTTTAACTAGGGTGGTGCAAGTAAGGATGTATTTATTTGTTAAAATAATTAACGAAATATACGGGTGTAGTGAAAAAATGTAACAATAAAAATAAAAACCTATTAAACAGACGATGCGCCGACCACAGTAGAAACGAATTAATCAGCCTCATAAATATTAGCAAAATTTAAAAAAAATAGAGAATATATTTCAAAACATTTTTAATATTTCCATTTCTTTCCGCAAATCCAACCATTTTTTTATATAAATATAATATAATTTAAACGATTAATTATGCAAATTATGAATAATTTAGTTCATGGTATAGTAATGGGAAATCCATCCATATTTTAATATATGTTTTTAAATATTTGCATAATGGTTGAAAGGAAAATACAGGAATATAAAATTGAAAATGAAAATAAATTTCTATGCAATATTCTAAAAATGGGGAGCTTGAATTGGGCTTACGAGTTAGCGAACAGAATGGAACGACTTGTTTCAATCGACGAAGGTGCCGACAGAATGGAACGACTTATTTCAATCGACGCAAAGGCTGCGTAGTGGCGCGGAAATGGAACATCAGAACGAGCTATGGAAAGGTGAACGAGTGCAGGACTGTGGCTTAGTCTTCTAGCCAACATAATTTCAAGTGGCTCAGAATGTTTAAACAATCGTATCAATCAAGGCAGGTATTGTACAACGCTGTTGCTCTCAATTCAACACGCCTTCTGTGTAGTGTGCGGTATTTAAATAGAAAAATTACTGTAATATACTTTTTTTAGTCATGTCAGAGTATCAGAATATGTAGTATAGTAAAGTTACCACATTGCAACGACATATACAAATTGGAATTAAACAAGAACTGTGTAAAGATGCGACACGTTATCATCTCACGACGGATTTTGAAAATTCTCAATAGGAAACTCAGCAATGGACAGGCTCGTGTGGTAATTGTGTCCACGTGAGTGTCAAAGTAAAAATGGGAATCAAAAATAATTTCGTACTAAATATAGGAAACTTTTTCCCTCAACCAAAATCTTTATAGACCCAGCTCAAAAGCATTATTTTGTTTATCGAGGTTTCCGTAAAATGCACTTCCAGGATATTGTAAAGAATTCAGCTCATTAAAAAGTAACATTCACCTTTTTTTAAATTTGGAGACGTGTTTTCCACAATTAAGATATAGTTACCAGATACTAGGTGAGGTCAGGTAAAGTGTAGACATTCAAACACATACATATCATTAGTGGTAAAAAAATTATAAAGCCTAATTTATTTTAAATAGAACTCCTAATCTAAGAGTATTTAAAGACATATATTACATCGGAATTAAACATTCTTAATATTTTGATAAAATTTTATTTTGAACTTCTAAAAGTGGTTTACGTAAGAATATTATAAATATTTAAATGCATGGATATTCTAGGAACAGATCAGAAATTCCAATATTTGGAGTAAATTAATATCAGGATAGAAGTTAATACATAGGAAATTTTTTATCACTACATGTTTATAATAAATAGACTTTCATCTCATGTGTCACATTAAAACTAACAAACGCAAAATGTAAATTGTTTGCCACAGGAAAAAATTTCGGTAAATATATGATTATTTATTAGTAGCATATATATGTGTGTATATATATATATATATATATATATATATATATATATATATATTAGTTACATAATTTTTCTTAAGTGGATTCAGTACCAGCCGTCATTCCTTGTAGTTAAATCATTATATTTATATACATAAATTCTCGGCATATATGCACATTCACAAAGAAAGTAGGGTTAAAATTGTTAAGGCTTGGAACTTGAAATTTGAATAGTTGACTTCTTTTATAACGGGGAAACCGGATTAAGACAAGTATATTTGTAAATTGATTACCTAAAAAACCCATTCCGGAAACGAATATTAAAAAGAATCCGGTGTACAGGCATAGTTGCAAATATCAGTGGACAAAAATGCGGATGTTAAGACTATAAAACGCATTTTAAATTGTGAACATATAAAATGATTTCAGATTTTCGCTGCAAACGTTGGATAAGTTAAAGCCTTAAAATCAAATACAATAAATTCAATATTTAAAAAATATCCCAGACTAACTTACATCTAGACAATTTACTTCGAATTTTAGCTAAATTGAATTAAATTACCAGCAGAAACACGTAGATTTTTAGATTTTTGTAGTGAACCTTTTATGTTATAATTAATATATCACAAACATATTTGTGCCGAAACGGAAACTTTTTGAAGTTTGCTCCCTAAGAATTTATTTTCATACATAGCGCCCGGTATGAAGTTTTATAAGGAGTAAATTCAAAAGTTCAGGACGTACAAAGTTCAGAGCTTTAAAAAAGACTAAACGTTAGGTGGCCTCACTGCGCAACATTTTTGGATCTTTAGAGTGAGATATCAATATGTTTATTTGGCATTTTCTTATAGCGTAATTGCAATGGCGGAGTTTGACTCACATATTGGCCTTTTCTTGCGGCGTAATCTTAATAACGGTGTGTGACAGTTATAGTTTTCTATACAGAATAACATATACTCATACAGAGGTGAAATCGGAAGTCGAACTTTGGCATCCTTGGTTATTGGTAGGCGACGCTGACCAAGGACTCAGGTGGCGTCAATAAATATGTTTGTTTTGTGCTACCATATTTATCCTTGCTGTTCTTACGTGTATATGCATGGTATTACTTACTGCATGAAACAATGTACACTGAAAATTCTCGTGTTCATGTATGTTTTCTCTGGAGAACTTGTATTTTTGTTACTGCTATTTCTTAAGCATTTTTATATGAATTTAGATGCCAATAAGTTATATTTTGATTGTTTTGTAATTGTAGGTTACGTTGTAGAAAATGGCGTACTATTAAACCTCTCTGAAAAATTACGAAAGAACTCACATTTTTTACAATTCTAAAATATGAAACTCGATAAGTATAGTATGCAATATTATTTTTTCATACCAAATAATTTGAAATTATAACCTAATTTTTTCGATTGTTTTGTAGATCGATCAAACACAAACAGAAAAATTACAAAGCTTGCGTAAACCATTTTATAATTAAAAAAATTTAAAATTTAAAACTAAATTTAGGAAACTATTACAATACAAGTGAATGCATATTCCAGTCAGGAATCGCCAGTGTCAATCTAAGATGGTACTCGACAGGTTTGGAGCCAGACAAGTTGGAATGAATATATATTATAAAGACTATATATATATATATATATATATATATATATATATATTCTTTATAGTATATATTACCAGACAGAACCTTTAGATTAAGTAAATATAAACATGTATATACCAATGATGCACTGGCTGTAATTGGATTGCATATTTAATATGAGGGTTATAAATTAAATATTTTCACTTTTTAAAAATATGTTTTTATAAATATAAACTAACTAAAAAATAAAAAACTAACCACTTGACTAATTATAAATAATGTACGTTATCATTTTCTATTTTAACGACAACCAATACGATTACCGTGGGATAAATTATGTGTATGTGATGTCAGTCGTCTAATGTCCGGAGTTGCCAGATAATGTGAACACAGTAACATTAATTTTTATTACATAATCATCACTTACTATATCAAAATATTACATGTATTTATGATTTGTTTATGGTTATGGGAGGGAATACTTCCGGAAGCAGCTTCTACCAGAGTTAGCGTTTCGAAAATTGTCAACCAAAAAACTGAGGAGTTCCAAGCTTGTTAAGAAGATAATACACTGAACAATATTATTGAATTATTGAGTAATTCGGAAAGTATAATCAAATTCTATAGTAAAACGTTGAGATTTCTTTTACTAAAAAACTTAAACTCAAAATGCTGAAGATTTGAAATTATTATTTGTAAAAACAAAGTTCAAGAAGTTTCAGAAACTCCATTTATATCAATTTCAATACAAAATATTGTGACTGAACCAAAAATTTTCAACATGTTAAAAGAATTATACCCATTTTCTTGCAAATGTTTATTAAATCTGATGGGAACAATTTTAACTAATAAAATATATACTATAATAATTGTGAGAATACCTACTTGAATTGTAACTTTAACCAAAAATTGGAAATTAATTTCTTCCATTGAGACATGCCAAGAAATTACACCAAAGAATATGCAATAAAATCCATATATATAGTTTTTTTTTATATTATTTTTATCCATTTTTTTTATTTTCATCTCTGCAGTAGAGGTCATCCATAAACTATTAAGGATCCGGAGCTGCAAGTTTCTAGATTATAATCTACCTGAACAGTACTTTTAAATTTAATGCATGTTGTGTCATAATGTCATCTTTGGGTGATAATTTTTCCTAGACCATCTACCTTGGCGATGGTAATAATCGAAGCACCACCAGGCAAGTCAGCTTCCTGTCGTCCATACAAATTACGACCACTTTTTTAGTATGGTTTAGTATGCGTGATGTTCAACCTGTATTCTATGTTCAGTGGTTCACTATCGTTCGCTTATATCAAGATTTAATCAATAAATGTCACTATGTGTAAATATTTGGTGCCTTTTATCATACAAAATTAAAAAGTCTCTTTAAATTTAAACTTTTCAGTTTGATGTTAACTATGTTTTTAATTTTGTTGCATAAATTTGTTCTTGTTAATTTGTGTTTTACTTGAAAATAATTAAATTGTTCACATTTATTTATTATAAAATTTTCCATTTACATTTGATGATGTTGATATTTATATTTATATATAGTGTTATCTATTTTATACATTCCAAACAATCGTACTTAAGGAGCAAACTCCAGTCGCGCGTCGGTGCACAATATTTTTTTTTTTTGCATGTGTATTTTTCTAATAAAAATCTATATTTTTATATTATTCTTCTTATATATATACCTATTATTCATAGATTAAATTTTAACCAGGAGGATTTGCCGTTTGGAAATCCTCCTGGTTAGAATTTGATCTCAGCCATCATGAAAAGACCGTATTTTAATTATTGAATATTGTTCAACAAGACAAATTACCCTTTCGGTCGCTTGCGTGATGTTTTCCTTAAAATAACTATTGCTAAAATTTCCCTTCGCATCTCTTTTACCTCCTCTGAGAGGTAAAAGAGATGGGGCGTCTTTTTTCAAAGTAGCACATATATATGAACAAGCAAGTCTATGCCGGATCTTTAGATCGATCTCGCTTCAGCAGCTGTCGTCTGCGACGCTCTGAAATATTATAGAAACTCCCCATATATTCTGAGAAATATGAAATATTTATTTTTCTTTTCCTTCTATGCTTTTAAATCAGTTAACTCTAGCAAAACTTTTATATTGTTTATATAATAAATTAAGAATTTATAGTTATAAAACATATCTAATAAATAAGCTAAGTTTCTCATTCGTTCAAAAAATGAGAGTTCGGAATGAAAAGTATAAATAAGATGATTTTAATTTATCAATAATTTCCCATTCTAAAATAACCCAAAATTGTGATAGCTACAAAAATATTCATGGCATTATGACAACCGAAAAGTCGGTGGTTTAAAAGTGATCGGTCAATATACGGTAGTCGGTACATATTTTATAAAACATTCATATTTTTTAGGCATTCTATACAATAATATTTTGCATACATAGAAATATATAGTGTGTTAGAATCACACATGTTAGAATTTTTTATCACTTTTATAACGAGAGAAATAAGAAATTATTTTTAGCTAAATTAGAATATGGATCTAGTTTCCGATTACCACATCTGTCCAAAATGTTGGGTAGGCAGCGATGACAGACGGAGGGAATAATAAACGAGTGAGAGCATTAGGATTCCATTCAGATCTTTAAGCTATAGAAACTTGAAAATATTGAACACAATATACGTCTTAAATCTCTATATACAGTACTACATACAAGCAAGGAAACAAAACACTGCCTTTAATATTACGCAAGGAAGAAATCTCTATATTCGATTAGAAAATCAACGATTCCCTTTGTCATTACCCGGAATTATATTAACAATTACTGTGATGAATTCGCCAACATTGTTCTTTACTATGAATAGAATCGATGGACACTTCGTTGAAGAAAAGATTTAAACTAGATCTGCACCATTACTAAGATCCTTTTTGTCTCGCTGCGTTAATTATTTATTCTTTAATGCAATTCTCATAAACCTTCTAATTCTCATAAACATAAAATATTTTTTAAATACATCTCAGTTTATGGCCATTTAGATGTATTTTTATAGCGGTATTATTTGTGACAAAAAATTTATTAAGACTTAGGGGTTTAAAAGCTTGAGCTGGGAGGCCAACGTCAAAATAAAATTGAAATAGCACTGATTGTATATGTTTTTCCTTTAA
Source organism: Druceiella hillmani (assembly GCA_039881145.1). NCBI lineage: Eukaryota > Metazoa > Arthropoda > Insecta > Lepidoptera > Hepialidae > Druceiella > Druceiella hillmani. The sequence goes on along the minus strand of JAYKKI010000009.1, from coordinate 39,891,615 downwards.
ATTGAGTACTTATTGTTAACAAAAGTATTAAGAGTAATATACAAGGGAATATGATAATTTAACGAGGCAAAAAAACGGTTTAGAATTTTGAAACTTATAAAATTTGTAAACAAACCATGGAAACAAACATTGACTATTGCACGTCCGAGTCTTAAGGAAATAACAGAACGCTTTAAAAGCACTAACGTCTTCGTCTGTCTATCTGTCTATCAAAGCCGTTTTTCTGAGAAACCGTTTAACAGAGAAAATAGAACTGCAAAGTGATAAAGAATATTAATCCACAATTTCGCAAACTGTTTTAATCGAAACTATGAAAAATTATTGCGACTCTAGAGGATTTTTTAACCTTTATTGGCAATGTATGAGAATTAATATAAATCTCATAGTTATTGAGAATTTTATTGTAATTTCACTGAAAAATTAATAAATGTTAATATTTTATATATATATATATATATATATATATATATATATATATATATATATATATATATATATATATATATATATGTGTGTGTGTATATGTGTGTGTGTGTGTGTGTTTATGTGTATATTATATTCTTAAATAGTGATATACCGAAACCTCATAGCGTAAGGTCCATTCATATTTAAAAAGCTTTATTTTTCTTTTTATCTGCAGGGTTATCTCAAACTATTTTCTAGTGTTTTCATTTTAGCAGTTTTCTTATAAACTTATAGGATATCTCTGGTACAAAAAGCATGGTGTTCGATTTTTCGTTCAGTTAGCAACTGAATTTCAGCGAGTAAACAACTTCCTCTAGTGCTTTTGCTTCACGAAATTAAAAATATTTAGTTTTATTTTAGAAAATTAATCATTCAAATGGGTTTATTTACAATTGTTCAATAATTAAAACTCAGTTTAAAGTTGCCACAAAATATCCTGGGCGATAAAATATTTTACAATGCATAGCTGTGTTACCAATGTTTAATAATAAATATTTAAATTATAATTTAGCACATAACCAAATGAAAATAGAACCATATAAGAAATAAAATCATATCACTTATTACACATAACTCAAGGAGGCAAAATCCTGAAATTTAAGGGTAAGATATATATTATTTGGGTGTCTGTGATAGACAATACATAATTCTATACGATGAAGGATACAAGAGTCCTCCAACTTTTACGTCGAAGCTGAAGTGATCGTTACTTTCTTGTAAATAGAAAAACCTTTTTACAGAGTTCCAAAGGTGATATAAAATTTTATTATGATATTAAACTTTCTATATCAAGGCTTTTACTTGTTAGTAAAGATGTAGAAAATATTATCTAAAAATTAAACTATGTCCTTTGTCCTTTTATCTCAGAGTACACATTAGGTTACCACCGATGTATAGATCAAGCTCCCTTTATTTCGAATATAGGTACAAGAATGGATATCCCTAAGGTGGTCTGCTTTACTGAACTCTATATGGATGAGAATTATGTTCAAGCCGCGTTCAAATACTTGTTCAAAACAAAGAGCGCAGAGTATTTTTTTACAACAATCAAGCGATACTAGTCGTTTCATATTGTTCATAGGCATTTCACCTTGAGTGTAATTATGCATGTACTCTGGTAGCAATAGACAAATTAAATAAAATGGAAATATGTCTATGCGGGAACACATGTTTCATAAATATTTACTAATAGTGTAAACTATAAACTGTGTTTCTAGGATGATTAAATACATATTTTTTTTATTTTTTTTTATTTTTATTGTGATTTAATTTTAATCATAAATATGCAAGAATTTATTAATTAATTAGTTATATAAACCAATAAATTAGGACTATGATACTCAAGAATAAAGTTAAAGTAATAACCATTGTTAAAATGTAACAATTTGTCATTTTAAAAGTTTCTCATTTTCCTGTCCTTTATCAAATAATCGACGCAGCCTTTATTCAAATATAAAGTGTATGCAAGTGGAGTTATATAATAATAGGCTCTATTATAATTCCCTGCCTAATGTGTCAGATATTTGAAGGAGACGGAACGTATATATTAACTTTGTAAAATTAAATTGGCCCAAGCTTATGAATGTCAATTTTGATTTTTGAAAAATGTACAATGAAGTCAAATATAGTTTACACTATTAATATGAAAATGATGGTCTAAGTAGCAAAACTTAAATTATATCCGACTCTGTACTTGTTCACATCAACTACTTACATTATCTGTATAAAAGTAATATCTACTTAGGTCACGCTAGGTGATATTGATAGTTTCACTGATACCTATTATACATTAACCTGGGATCAATTTGATACATTATAATAATACTTTCATTGCTTGATGTATCAGTACTCCAATTTAAGAGGACTTTACTTCAGTGTGACAATTTATAAACAAATATTCAATTATTCAAAATGATACTAACATTTATTTCATAGAATAAAATTAAATTTCATCGAGTCTCTAACTTCTAGCCGAAACTTATCATCAACGTCAACCTTCGTAGTTCGTTTCCAACTTACGAAGTTAACACTTTATAAATTGGAAATACAACACGTTTAGTGAACCGTATTTGGAAGGGAACTGAGGCCAAGCCGAGGCAATATTACGCCATTAACCTACTGAATGCTTTCTTATGTTACTAGAACAAACATAACGCATATGCCGGCCATTTCACAATGTTTACAAGCAGCAAACGTTAAAAGCAATACGCGATGATAATCCATGGACGAGGTAGGATAGTATGAAGTTCGTGGCTGAATGTTCGATGAGTATTATTTCTCTGTAGGTAAAGGAAATAAAATTATATATAAATTGAGTAATAAGCGCCAGCGTATTGCTCGTAAGTCATCTCCCTTAATTGATATCAAAATTTCAGGCCCTGCTCGCTATCTACCATTTATTAAAATATTCGTTTCCGTGTTACGCATTGTGTTGCTGATACTAACAAATCACTTGGGAACATAAAAAGCTCTAAGCAAAATAAAGTTAGCCAACTTCGATTTTGTATTTAAAAATTTTACACCGTATTTTTTCTAAAGATATAACATTAGTTTTTTTTTTCGCGAAATCAGTAAGCCGGTAACAATAATTTACATTGAAATTGGATAAATATTGTTAAAAAAGTTGATAAGATTAATGAAATGGCATATAATATTAATATTTACCAATAAAAATAAAAGAATATACATCTGTAAATCCATAATTTAGTTGTTCGTTTATTATCGTTTTTGTGGGGACGTTAAAGTAAAAAAATAATTAAAATTAACTTAGGAATATTTAAGAAAATACTGTATAAATATTAACATCGATATAAATATGAAACGTCAATATGTTCAAGGAAATTGGAACGTATCACATCAGACAGTTGGAACCGCAACAACTAAAACTTGTTAATTACGAGAAAAACCCGTACTATGAAAGTTGCGTACACATTTAGGCGCATGCAATCATTTAAACATGAACATGGTAACGATTGTGATCGTAGTCCATTGTGTTTACGTTGAACTAATTGCAATATAAACATCATTTAAGCATATATATATTATATATACATATATATATATATATATATATATATATATATATATATATGTATATATATATATATATATATATATATATATATACATATACCTGGCATGTCTCTCAAAAACATAATAAATATACATTTTAAAACGCAGAAATATTTTTGCATTCGATTTAAATCATTTGTACGGAGTTCCAACTTCATGTCATAATTGAAAACTAGAAGAGCCTTATTATTTGTTATAAATTTTCTTTTAATTTTGTTATATAATCTACTATTGTGAATACATCTCTGATATCCAAAAACAGAGCTTTAGCTGGTACGGTTTGCGGCAAGAGGAATGAAAATTTTATGATTTAATATTCCGAAAAATCATCGTGGTATACTCCAAATATTTTTGGAAGATCTTTTCAAAGATACCTTGTACAAATGGTTATGTTAATATAAAATCACCCCAATTTTGATGTAGGGAAAGATTTTACTTTACACATTTATAGTCTCTAAATATGTACAAGCATAAATTTCAGTTTCACAGTATAATAGTTTGCGAGTAAAACGACTGTGATATATATTGTTTAGCTACGAAAAACTAAAAAGGGAAAAATAGATATAAAAAATATAATTTGGTTTGCAACGGTACAGCGAAACAAAGTGAATATTTTTAATTTTACTACTACCTGTAGAAACTACCTGTAGAAACATAGGCAGGTAGAGTGGAAATTGGGTCTTCTTAATGTCCTGTTATTATCGTATGCTATTATCGCTCCCAGTGGATTAGTTTAATAATGATTTTATCACTTAGTAAAATTATTTCAATTACGTTAATAATTAAACAATTATATTTAGAAACAAAATTTAAAAAATTATTCAGACATATTTCAATATATAATCAGTTTCCTTTAATTATTTTTTTTTTCCAAAACCTCTTTTAATCTAGGCTGCATAAAATATAACTAATCCCGTAATAAAATACATAAAACCTTGTTGCTTCTGTGGCAGCTTCAAATACATTAATAAATATTAGTTAATTTCTAAAATGCAAACATAATTCTTTTGGAAATATTTTTAGATAAAATTCATACTTCTGAAATAATTTTTATTTATGCCTTTATTAATCTTACTTAATACCATCACGAAATCACCAAATTGCCATGATATTTAAAATGTTAACCTAACTAGTTTAGAAATTAAGCTACTTTTCTGTAGACTACAAGATTTTTGTTCAACTAATTAACTATTTAGCAGTTGGAAACAACTTGAAAATTTTGCATTTCTTGCATTTCTTGTAAAATTATTACACACGAGTGAAAACAATGGAACGCCCGGGAGCAAACTGCGACGTTTTTCGTCGTTTCTTTTCACACAAAGTATAACTTCGAAATGTATTATTCATGATTGAGATTTTTACAACGAAAACTTTCCGTGTATAAAAAAAGTGTACTTATAAAATATTCAGAGCATTAGTACAATACTTAGGTATTCATAAATTTTTAAAATATTGAAAAAAATATTCGGTTTTGCAGGAAAAAAGGCTTATAAAGCAAAAGATATTATAAAATACAATTTTCGTTATTATCATATATATGAACAATATATATGATAATATGAACAATAACTAAATATATGATAGTATGAACAATAATAATATATATGATAGTATGAACAATAATTAAACGTAAACATAAATAAAAAATCACTCTCAATAAAAAATTGTGTTACCGTTAAGTTCTTTGTGGGCCATCTCATCGTTGTATTTAAAATATGACAATTGACAGCAAGAAACGGAAAAGGTCACTGTAACCAAAAATACTATATCCTAAAAATATTACTTTTATATAAATTCATTTATACAATTAGATATGACCAAAAAAGAGTGTTAAGTACATATTTAAAATACACCAAAACTATCAAATGGAATGGTTTAAAAAAAATTGGAAAAATGAAGGTTTGGAAATTACTTTTTTTTATTAGCAATTCAGTTAAAAGCGTGTGATCCTTATGATGTACTAATTTCAACACGCGATTTCGCCCGCATGCATTTCAATCAAGGCTTTGAGATTTATCTCTGATGTAATACTATCACAATGCCTCTTTATATATTTATAATCCTAATTATATCATTAAATATTTTGCTGTATTCACTCGAAACGCGTGAGTAATAAATTTAATATGTATACACATTGTGCAATAGAGTAAAGTTTTGTAATAAACAAATTGTTAAGGGAAAGGTAACCAGCTTCCTCTTAGACTAACTATGCCATGTGTTGCATTAAAAATAGCCAATGTATTAATTCAGTCCACAAATTATACTTATAAAAAATTTCATAAAAATCTCATAAACTGTGTATGTATAATTAATAATAAATATGTATTCATCCAAACTTTCCCGTTTATGATAATAGTAGGATAATATTAAACGTTTAACAGTTTTCTCTCTAAACACATTTGTAATACATTTAATATAAATTTTGCTCACCAGTGACATTGTGTAACACTAAATTTGATTATTGAGTGACTAAAGCAATAGGCTATTCAAAAGTCGGACTGAGAAGGAGTTTACATGAATGAACAGCTATAGCTGTACAAAATTTTAGGAATATGACTTATGTAATTTATGCGTTATTGTGTAACAGATATTCAAACTTCCTTGTTTATAATATTAATGGGATAACATTTGATATTGGACCTTTTTGTCTCTTGCGTCCATTATTAAAAAGTGGGATTCAAAAGGAGTTTACATGAATCAACAACTATAACTGTATAAAGTTTTATGAATATAAATTATATTAGTGGGATAAAATTTAATATTGGACGTTTTTGTCTCTCGACGTCCATTAGAAACATATTTAAAATGGTTGAAAAAAAATTGGAATTATATTATTGACATATTTTTAATGCCTATTAAAATCAATTTTGCTAACTCGAATATATGTTCGAGTTATTGTACTCGATTTTTTATAATTTCATTGACTCAAATATACTGATATGTATACCACAAGCTTTATGAAAATGCCTTTTAAGTATTTACATGGGATTCAGTAAGAAACATAAACCACTAAAAATGTTGCATGTCACTTCTTAGTCAGATCTACTACAGTATTACTTCCCTAATTTAAAGCACGCGGCTTACGAAAATATTTTAACGCTGCACAATTTCTTTATCATGCACGAATATAACACTGATATTTCAGATTAATTTAAGCTTATTGTAATTATTAAAATATTATGAGATTTACCTTATGTTTTACAAATAAAATATATCTGACGAATATTGTGGTGTGACAGCAACAATAAAGATGTTCTCGTCTCTGCACATATATTGTCAATAAGAAAAACACATACAGTTTCAATTTGACAGATCATATTAGTGGAGAGTGACAATAATTCTGAGTATTAACGATGTGATAATATTTTTACATTTTTCTCGCAAGACAATTTGTGTCAATCTCCTGTTTAGTAAGCGTTATAATATATTCTATCATTTTCTTTATAACTTTAGTTCTAGGAATTTGAAAACTAATATTTTAGCAGTAAATGTGAAAACTACACTTTAAACAATATGTTCAGAACGAATGACAAGTACTAGGGAAAGCGGTTGTGGACAAAATTTTGTAATATTAGTATTTGTGGAAAAAAAATCAAAACATTCAGGCAGTTTATGGAAGCTTAGCATCTACCGTTGAAGAATGTTTAGCAATTATGCCAGGTACTTTTTATATTCCTTTTATCTTCTAACTTGATTTTAGCTTATCAATGGGCTCTTACTAAATGCGAATTTATTAAGTGTTAAAAAAGGACGTTCGTCTATTTTCCACACCACTTTTTAATATTATATTAAATGTATATATTATGTTAATAAACTAAATGCAATAATATGATTTAAATTTTTTTTTAAATATACCATACATTCAAAAAAATGTTCAAATCATATTGTTGGTGATCAGTTCAATTTTGCAAAAATGCGTATATAAATCGTTGTTTCTTCTGTAAATTAGAGAAAGAAATAGAAGGATAACCACGTCACTTTTCAGAGACTTTTCCGTTTATGCCTATTAGAGAGAACTCACGAAAAGCAAAAGAGGTTTCACTCGACGAAAGCCAATCAATCATTAAAAAAATAATCAAAATTACTATCCTTGAAACCGTTTTAGGAAGAGTGTCTTATGTTGGTACGATATGAAAGAAGAGACTACGACATGAAAGAAGGTAAATAAGTAAAAATTAACAATGAAAGGGAAAAAGTTCAAATAATACATAAGAGTCTAAATGAAACTAGAATAAAATATGGTTATTCAGACAACTTTTGAATGCTACCCGCACTGACGGTGCTCAATTGGAATGATTCCGTAATTATGTTTCTGGTAATATTACGATGAAAATGTCGACAAAAGATAAAAAAGAGGCTAAACATGTTTCGATTTATCTAACCAAATTAGTTTAATCCGCAAGAACCCGAGAGTTTCGGAAGTTTGTCAACTGCTACAAAGAAGAAGCAATTAATTTACCTATTTCAAACAAAACGCTAGTAAAATACCTTATTAACATCTTATGCTAATATAACAGTATATCATTCGTTTGAATTTATTGGTGTCTCATTAAAGTAATTTGAACTAAAATCTTAAATGCGAACTTTGTGACGTATTCAAAATTATAAAGCATAACTTTTTAACTTAAGCTGATTTCTATTCCCGAAACGACCATCTTTAACCAGCTCTTAAGCAGTCTACAATTTTCATAGCAAGGTTACGCACTGCGTCAACATCACAGCCTAACAACCGTTTAATGCGTGCAAAGGAGGCGGAATGGCACAGAAGTTAATCCTGAGGGATTTATAAATTTCATAACGCCAGGCGCCTCGACTTCGGATAATAGTATCGTGAGAATACAAAATCAAATTTCGCATTAACAAACATATAGCGAAGAGTTTCGCATTTAGGTGACAATAAAAACAGATTATTACTGGATATACATATATATATATATATATATATATATATATATATACTCATATTAATTTTTTTGGTAAAAACATTTGAATAATTTAAAATTGATCAAAGACCTTCGTCACCTTAGTATATAGCTACTATGACCTAAAATGAAGTAAAACGGTATAAACTTCTACCTTCGGCTTTGTTCACAGCAAAATATGATAGTATTTTCCTAATTCTAAATGAATCATATAGAAATAGCAGTTTAAATGAAGCCGATTTTTATAATAGGTTGCTAGGCCTATAAAATGAAATAAATGAAGCCGATTTAAATGAAGCCGATTTTTATAATAGGTTGCTAGGCCTATAAAATGAAATAAAAATGAAGTTAAATAGTAATTACAATTATAATTACATGGCATCTTTTTATTTTGTATATTAAGTCGGTATTTCATAGTCAATTAATTCAAAATCTTACGCAAAATGTGTTGCAATCATTTTTAGATAAAATTTAATTTCCTAGCCAATATTCAATTTTATTTATCAAGTTTCTTAGTGTTCGTACGATCCATTTCTTAATCTTCAATGCGCTAATCACGAATTTACTACATTGTCATCTTACGAGGAATCTACTTTTATTAGATACAATAAATAGTGAAAAATATTTTGAATAAATCTCCATCCAAAAAATCAAGGAAATAGGTATCACTTTACTGTTCCAATGACATGATAATTTTCTGATTTAAATGTAGTCTTAACCTTTTAAAATTACTTCTTTTTATTACATTCTAAGGCTTTACTTTGTACCAAGTTTTAAGTTTTCATTTCCGTAGGAAATGATCGTATAAATTTTATAAAAAAAGTCCTTTTGGAGAATACTTTACACCATAGCCATGGACTTATATAAAGTAGCATCCGGGTAGAGTCCGTTGTTGTCTAAGTACTTCCTGACTAGCTGATAGTTGTTAAGGTCAGCCGCTTCCTCTAGTTTCAGTACTAACAAATAGATTTGGGAACTTAATTAAATTACGAAGGAATTTTCAGAGCATATCCGCTTGCGCCTTTTATTTACCTATTGATAAAATTCTTTGTAACTTGGAAAGTTTATTTAATACTTGTAAGTTTAATCATGCATAAGGGATGAAAGTTAATTTTATCATTTATGCATCATTTGATTTAAAACAATTAATGTTTTTAGAATCGCTGAGAAATGTGACTATACGAAAAAATGGGGAAAATTCTCATTCCTCAAGGTATTTACAAGAAATTTTTTAAATTTTTTTATAAAGTTATACCTTGTGATATACTGCCCTTAATTTTATACTAATATATTAAAGGAACGCTAATATTAGTGTGGTATAATCAGCATGAACCAAGTATACCGTAAAATCAACAAAGCGCTGAAAAACCAGGTTTTATTACATGACAAATTCCCACAAAACTTTCATTAATACATCATTTTCATTTTATTATGCAGAATAATAATTATGTTTTAAAATCGAGTTTGAACTTTTGCACACGTTTTCATTGTTATAATGGTTTATATGGACGATAATTATATGGCTAAAATTTATGACCAATTCACATATTATATTAGAAAGTGAATAAAAAATTGATTTCATTTTTAATCTTTTCTCTTTATAATTTTGTTCAGGTATCGACTTGAGTAATTAATACTAAATTATAAACCTAAATAATTCCCATGAAGGGAACGACCCATTGTACCTTTTATGGTTCCGTACCTAAAAAGGAAAAATTGAAAGCGTATAAGATCACTCACATGTATGAGGGTCTATCAGTTAAAGTCGTTTTTCTCAGAAACCGCTTGATCTAAAAAAATTAAATTTGGCATAGTAATAAAATCTTTCAATTCGCACATATTTCGATAAAGCTAGGCTAAAAACTCAAAAATTGTAAAATTCAAAAAGTTCATTATATAGTTTTATGGAGGAGGGTCAAGTTAAGTATTGGATATTTTTTAAGTCGTATGAAAGGGTTAATTATGGGAATCTCCAAAATATATTTTTCATAATGTCAGGCAATATGTTTTCAGAAATATACTGGAACATATGCGAATATAATACGTCCTCCCCTATTTTCGAAAACTATTAAACTTAAAATTATGAAAAAAAAAGAACTTTTAAAAGCCCATGCAAAAGTTGTATAAAAACCACAGCCACGTTGTAACAATTTTTTAAATTTACTCCATATTTAAGCTCACAAAAGATACTGTGGGCAATATATTTACGTTTTTCTATCTTCACAGCTGACTTTTTTTGCAATGTAGAAAATTAAATTTAGGCATATAATTCATCTTATTAACCAAATATATTACATTAGCCAACTTAAAAAAATCACGTTACATTTAAAAAGAGGTAAATAAAGGTCGTTAATTTTTGTAAAATTACACATCATGTGGCGATATCTCGTTTATAATTATATATCGATAATTATATATATATATATATATATATATATATATATATCGATAAATTGTATCAGATAAGATATATCGATAAATTGTATATTTAGTAAGATATTCTAAGAAAAATATTAGAAATGTCCTCCCTTCTTATTTCCGAAATTATTGAAAAAAATCTTAAAAAAGGGGGTTGGTAAAATCTAATTAGTAATCTTCTAATTAAAAATGAAAACTACGGCGATTATCTTAGATCTTATAATTGTTTATTCATACACCATATTTTATGCCTGTAAAAGTTATAGCAGGCAATATATCTTCATTATGAAAAATTAGTATTTAAAAATAGTTAAACAAAATTATTATGTACTTTTAAATATTTATAAATGCCTAAATATGGACCGACCCATCGTAGTGAGAGTCCTATACATACAAAAAGACTCACATTTTCCATGTTTATAAAAATTTGTATAGTGCATTTATACAACATCAATACCAAATGGAATATTTGCATATCACATTTATTTGACTAATTCTTTCTTCTTTGGTGATAAAAAAATCTCATTATTTTACGAAAAAATATAAAATATCTACTTTTGTAGAATCGTAAAAAAATCGCGTGCAACTCAGTTAAGTGACAGAAGTAAAATTTTTTAGCGGTCTAAACCTCGATTTTCCTGTATATAATGAGAGATAAAGCGAGAGAGAGAGCAAATATTTTAAGTGTAATCCCATAAATTGTTTTAAATTCGAATAAGGTTTTACTACACTATTGATTTATCTTAACGTATAATATTAAGATAAATCAATAGTGTCATTATAAATCGCCGTAAACACCTATCATAATTTTCATAAATTTACATAGACAATTTTCCATAAAAATGATTTTATCTGATTTTATTCGAATTTAACAGAGTTCTGGTAATAGCGATGCCAGTATCAGAACACAGCTAAATGCGAGTGAAGACAGTCAGGATGTATTGTTCCTGTTGTAAATTATATTAACGACAATTAAATGCGCGGGTTCATTGCGGATATATAAATAAATTGAGTACAAATGTTTTCAGTCATGTAACGAATGAAGTACACGCAAAATTAGTATATAACAGCTAATAGCAGTAATGAGGACCGTTTTGCTTGTTTTCGAGCATGCATAAACTTCTTGTCTCATTCTGTAGTGTTCATCTATCTCTCCCGATTGTTAGCTAAGCACCTACTTTGATTGACCTTCTTGTGATGGCTTCATTACATTCTGAAGTTACAAGAACGTTGCATGAAAAACGTTGCTACCTTTAATTTCATTCTCATAACAGCGAGAGAAGTTTCACTTGAAAAATTAATTTTATGGTTGTTGAAATGAAAAAAGAAGGCAAAAAAATTACATATTACATGGAAAATCTTTATGCTTTCAGAAAAAAAAGTTTTTTCCTATAATCTGAAATGAAGAAGTGATCCACAGAGCTAAAAATTAAATAAACGTTAAGTCCATTTTTAATAATTTCGTAGATAAAATTCACAAATAATTTACCTATTTTTCACTTCATCCGTAATAACTATCATATTAGCATCCTTTTATCATAATAGTTACTATCATATGTATCATGTAAACAAACTATTCCATACTGTTTTCGGTTGTTACTTCATCAGTTATTACTTTATGGATTTATGACGACTAAAATTATGGCTTAATAAGGATTGACTTATTAAGAAAATTAAAAGTCAATATTTTAACAGGAAAAGAAACCTGTTAACACCTCAGTAATAAATTTAATTATTCATTATACCAAAAGAGGGTATTAACATGGTTAACCATTATAAGTGAGACGACAGAAATGGAAATCTTTTAAACATTTCAGTCGATAAATTAGTTGGCCCCTCTTAATTAAATATAGAATACTTGGTAACTTTATTGAAACACCTTTGCACTCAATAAAGCATTTAAAATGTTTGTCTCTGCCTTAGGTACCAGTATCTTGAATATTGAGGAGTGTCCTAAAATCGAACATTTTTAGATGTTGATATATATTAAAATAATCTAGTTAATACAAATAGAAGAGCACAATAATATTAATACATTATGAAAACATAATCTGATAAATCTCCAATTAGAAGACGTGAATAGAGAACAAAGACGTAAAATTAAAGAAGTAAAGTTTGCTTCGAATTCAGAGACAGGTTCTTTTGAGAGGCAATCGAATTTAGTTTTACGAAAAAAAATTACACAAGCTTGTAATAAAGAACATAAAATCTATATTTAGTAAAGAGTCTAGATACCCATAATAACTTAAATCCGAAGTAGATAAACTGATAGAAAATCTTTTCGAAAAACCTACGTGCTAAAATTAAATAAACTTTAAGTCCATTTTTAAAAAGCGGACACAACTAGTACGAAAAAATTACAAAATTTGTTTATCACCGTAAACTTATGAACAAACGGTTGACGATGATCTTCATTATTGAATCTCAATCCCATTATTTAAAGAAGTTTTAGACAAGCTTTTACTAATCTTCATCAGGTTATCAACGAATAGAAGTGGGCTCAAACGATATTAATAAAATAGCATTTTCATCATTTTCAACCCATCAAACAATTTCATCATTTTCAATCCATCATGTAAAGCATTTTCATCATTTTCAACCCATCATGTGAACCTTTTTTCATCAACAGCATTTTCAACCCATAATGGTCAATGGGAGTTCAAACGTATGTCTTATAACTTGGAAAATGCTCCAAGCACATTCCAACGTATTAAGAATAATATGTTGAGAATTTTACCTATGAATAACTGTATTATATACCTTGATAACATTAGCGTTTACTCAAAATATTTAGAAGATCATTTAATTGAATTAGGTGAAGTGTTTGAACCGTTACGAGAAGCAAATTTTTTTGTAATGAAATTTTATTTCTCAGTCACGAAATTACGCCAAATGAGTAAAACCTAAAAAAAGAAAAGAGTAATTCATAACCCCGAATTTGTAAAACTATTCAAGGCTCAAACTAGTCTTTAGTATCTTGATTGGAATGAAGAATTTGTATTAAAAACCGATACTAATGATATAGTGCTTGAAACCATTTTATCCAATCGCGTATGCCTCAAGAACGTTGCCGAACAAAGAGACCAAATTTTCTACTATCGAAAAATAATTATTTGCAATCGTTTGGGCTACCAAATATTTTAGGCCTTGCTTACACGGTTGACACTTTATAGCTTTCACAGATTACCAACCACTGATATGGTTAAGTAGTTTGAAAGGACCAAATTCCAGATTAGCCCGATGGATATTAAAGTTTAGCAAATCTCCTATGAAAATATGAAAAGTGGTAATCTGTTATGAAAATATGAGAATACAGATTCTCTAAGCGGAAAATGATATTGAAACGCTTCCAAAAAAGAAAAAGATTTTCGACATTATAGACCTCAACAACGATAACCTCGAAATTATTGGTGTAACCAGTATGTGTCCTAAAATACCGACGAAATTTTAACTACTGATTCTGCAGAGGATAAAGGAACAATAAGTATAACTATTCTAGACGAAATTATTAATAACAGAAAATATAACATTTTATTTAGGCCACGATAAGAGGTCGGTTAAGAAAAGATTTGATCTAAACGTTACAATTAATAAAAAAAAAACAAGGAGAAACTTCTCGGTACATCATTATAAATTTCCTTAAACTTAAAACTACATACTGTGCTATTTTTATGAAAAGAGAATTTACAAATATTTAACTACTACACACAGACAATTGTTTCATGTAAAAAACAGTACCGAAATTAAGTAAGGAAAAAAACAAGATCGAAGTTCGTTGTGAAAAATATCATGCGTTTTCTTCTAATTTAAAGAAAGAAGACAAAAAAATTATTTTATTTATAAGAACGCTCGTAATGAAGGAATCTTCTGTAGCCTTTACGAGTCTTAAAATGTTACTTACATATATATTGATTCCAGGAGGTGCTTTAGGGGAGATCAAGAAAATCATATGTATATAACATTACGTTTGAGATATTGGTATCAAAGTGTATTTTTTTTTTATTAATTCTAAAATAAAAACCCAATTAATAAGTAACATTCCCTATGAAAATTATCAGTCGTTAAATTACTGCTTATTTTGTATAAATTTCCCTAATGCCCAGCTTCCTGGGCGAATGTTTCTACATCACCCTTATAATACAACCTTGCATTTACATCACCTTGTATTCAAAATATTGCGGTGCAGTAAAATAAGCCACTTTAGGCACAACAAATTAGACATTCTTTGCTGTACATAGAAAAGTTTTCGCTCAGTAGCAATTAAATAATTAGCATCAAATTACGGGGATGATATATATTCTTCGTGTATGTATATATAATTTTACAATTTTTTCATTATGTTCATCCTTTTCTTAGACATTATGACTGAATCATGTGTAATGATTTAAGTGATTCACAAAACCTGTTCCCGGCTAAAAATAAAGCTTTTAAATATTACTGAAATCAAAATTTTTCCGATTTCTTTATACGCATATTTTTGAGATAAATAAATAAAAGTATAATAACATTATGAAATCTTCAAAGGATATTTTTTTGAATAAAATATGATAAAAAGTAATATTGTAAATCCTAGATTTGCTATATTTTCGCATTTTAAATTATATATTTTTGTATTTTATATTTAATAAAATTTGGAATAATGCTTTTAATAAATTTACGAATGTGTTAATGCTCTTAATAAATTTATGAATGTGTTAATCCTAGATTTGCTATATTTTTGCATTTTAAATTGCATTTTTAATAAAATTTCGAATAATGCACTTAATAAATTTACGAATGTGTTATGTAAATATCGAAATCGTATTCTGATTCGGTATCCTAACTCCTCAACGATACATATACGAATAAATTAAAATGCAAAATTTGTTTTGAAATATTGAATAAGAGAATACTCAAGAATAAATCATCTCAGTGGCATATTCAAGAAAAAGTTTTATAACATTTTCGGCGCCGCGTTTGCAGTCGGCAGCACTAAAATCTAAGAATAATAATTAAAAGGACATGTATTAAAAATATATTAATACAATTAGGAGTTACATAAGTAATTAAAAAGAACCATTGTTTGCTCATATATAACCAATAAATCGCAAAGCTCTTCACGTTTTTAATTAATTTACAGAATTGTAAATTAGTAAGTTTAAAAGAAGTTTAAGAATATGACAGTTAATCAAAGATATTTAACGAAGTACTAATATTTACAAATAAATCTAATTACTTCACAGAAATGGCTATGTTTCCTTCAAACATATTGTTTTTTATATATTAAACGGTTCTTTTTATATTTTTGCTCTTAATTTTGAGACGATAAAACTGCGAATTTGACTGTCTATCAAAACAATTCGTTATCAATTTCAAAGGTCTCAAAAACTTGTAGTTTCCATAAGTCATACTAATAGCGGCGTTTTTTTCCCTTTCCTCCTGTTTTTCTACATATTCATTGTATTATTAAAATTAAGGTGTGCAATATGTATATATAAATATATAAAACAAGTCGAATTTATGTACGGAATATGTTTGTGGCAAATTCACACGCAAAAGTATTCGTTACACACGAAAAATTAATTTTAGTTCGCTTTCCGCAAAGCGACTTGCTTTACATCGGGGAAATATTCTGAACGTCACAATCGTGATGGATTGAGATGAATAAGAAATGTTTCTGGATTCTACCTTTGGGAAATTTACGTCAACTAAATTATACATCTACTGCGTAAAGCGAAATTTAATCTACAGTGGATTTTGCTTTCATTTTGCAAAAATGACAATATTTTTACAGTTTTTCCTATTTACTCCAGATTTTCACTGATGACGTGAAAATACTATTTACAGGTTGTAATTAATAGAGACTTATTTATTTATACGCCCAAGGGCTAACTAACTCTTCTTTTTCAATTGTATTACACAAATTATATATGGATTTGAATAAACTGCATTACTCAAATAAACATAAAGGCTCGGAAAGTATTTTAATGTCAATAAATATGTGTATAGGTATTATTAGTGCGAGATTATAATTGATTTAATTAAAAAATAATTTAACGATGAGAAATTCTAATAATCGATTATAAAATTAAATGTTGAATAATCATCGCAATCGAATGCTTAGTAACAGTAATTATTTATTTCGACAGTCCATCCAAGTTCAAAAGTATTTATTTATTTTATCAAATCACATTTAGTCAAGAATTTAACATTTGATCCAAAACTGTAAAGCGTCATCTAAATGCTTGTACAGAATAAAATATGATAGCATTTGTTCTTTTCTCACATTTTCATTCAGTCTTACACGGTCTAGTTCATTTTATTGGAAGCATATATGCTAATGAAAGTTTGCTGTTACTTATTTGTTCCTATTTGTACGTTATTTGTCAGTTATTATTAATATTAATAATCTAGATATCTCGAGACATGGTCATTATGGAAGTTTTTCGTTAATGTATTCATTCTTATATCATATGCTATAAATTATAAATAAAAGTGTTTCATGAAGTAATGTGAAAATGAAGAAATTTATTGACATTTTTGTAAACATAATTGCTCGAGTAAAATACTAATGAATTTGGGAAATGAACTAATAAATTATTTACTTTAATTCGATATTATTGCAGTTAATATTGCTGTACTTAATGAAAATATTTCCTTCACATTTTTGTTCTCCGTCATAACCGTTTATATAAATAAAATTCTTTAAAAAAAATATAGGATAGTTTTATATATAAACTTAAAGAATTGTTCCAAACAATTAAAGGTCTTTTAAAAGTTTATAATAAGCATTTATGCTTACTGGATACCATGGAATTTACCCAACTTTATTTATGAGATAACATGTGATTCGAGCTTATATATTTAATTTTACCTAAACTAAAAACATAATGATAATAAATAAGACGAAGCGCACAAAAATCAAACTATAAAAGAAGACTGGCAAAATCCGTATAATGAATAAAAGTGACGTTTAAAATGAAGAAAATGAAAAACAAACTCTTTAAATATTTTATTTAACCGTGAACGTTAATTTTTTTTTTGAAAAGTCAGATTATTTCTGATAATAATTTTTATGGAAATTTTTGAGCGAGTAAAATGAAACAAAGGAAAGATTGTGTATCATTATATAGTCCACACACAAACATAATATTTATGATAGCTCACAGGCTGACATATGAAACTCGCAGGTTTACAGGGTCATAAAAAAACCACGAAAAACGCGAACACGGAATGGGTATTATTTATTTTTGCATCGTTTCTAAAGAATTTTGCTGTGATTTTTAAACATTACTAAAATGTTTGTTATGTTAAAAATATACGCTTTTAGCAGATAGCATTGTTTTTGGTTTAACCTGTGATTATTCTAGTTTATTTCTACTTTTTTCTCATTTCCAGTCGCTGAATTGTTTGTTTTGTGTATTAAAAAACACCAGGTTTATTAAAATTTATTTCCTCTAACTATAATGCTCCAAAGTTTTGCCGGTCACCTTACACTACTAAATTCTCTGTAAAATGATTACCTGAATGACTGAATTTCTTTCATATTTGAGAACTAAGGAAATTTAATGTTACGACCACTAGTTTTCTAATTTTTTTTTTAGTTTACCAGAGCATAAAAATTTATTTATATTGTAAGTATTTTTTAACTTTTCATTTATGTTTTTATTAATTTTTTCATCTTGATAATATAGAAGAATAAAATGTATTTAAAGTGTACACGAAATAACGAGTAAGTTAGTGTATTACTGGTGTCTTTGGCCACCGCGATTTGGTTAAGATTGAATTGATCTTTTAGCCATTCGGAGAGTTCGCGAAGAGTTCTAGTAAAATGGAGATGCCAAAATACTCATTGAGCAGGGACATCCTTTAACTCTGTTGGGTGGGAGCGAATCCTACTGAGGACCTTCGAAGATCCCTGTACACTTGTGTGGGGTTATTATAGTAGCCCTGATTCTGTAGGTACTTGAAAGTGGACAGTCTATTATAATACTTAATAAACACGCACATGAGGTTTAGTCATTTCAAGAGTCCCATCTGAACGATACTTTGTCACAAAATATTATAACACGGATGTAATCAGTTTTAAAAACGTGATCCTTAATTTCCCTTTAAAAAGGTCAAAAAAAGGAGAGGAATATACGAGTAGATGAATACACAGTCCCGGTTATTCCTCAAACTGCTAAATTAAAATCTAAGTTTTCGGAAAGAGGAAAGTTTATGGTTATTAAAGCCTGCTTAGAAAGTCAATTGACAAACACAAGTTTTGAGTTGTCTAATTAAACCTTCGTGGGACGATGGGAACACAAATTAAAATACAATGCATTTATTCTCATTTATTATATTGATTGAAACCCAAAATTAATCAAGTATATTTTTTTTCAATTTGTTAAGATTTAATTTGTATTTATATAATTTAAAATCATTTTTATTATACATGTAACAATTTACAAAGTATATTTGCACATACAGGTAATTACTCATTTTAAGTTTTATAAATATAAAAATATGACTCAAAAGATGCTAAGTTAAATTTAACTCAAAGGAATGGATAGTTATGAAGCTATAAATAGTAAAAATATAAGAAATGTTAGCATTCAAATTATTTCTTACTTAGGTTTCAGCTTGCATTCAAATTAAAACTATTTAGAAACTGTTACTTCATTCACCAATTTCTATAATTTAATGTTTAGTATTTAGAATAAAAAATTTAAAAATTAAGAGCAAATTGAATAATCAATTATTAAATCTGTCCTTGAAATATTTTTTTTAAGAAACTATTGCCAGAATTTTACAGTCCCTAAAAGTAGACAATTAATTAATGAACATAATTGTAACTTAATGCCTAAATGATGCAGATATTATTTACATTTTTCTGATTCAGAAAAACACTATGGTTTTATTTTTAAAAATGTTTTTCTCAGAAAAAATTATTAAATTTTTGTAAAATCTGCAATGCCAAACATTGGTATTTATTTAAATTATTTCGAAATGAAAGCACTTTAAATAATTTATGTAGCTGGAATCGAATGTCTTAAAAGTACGAAAAAATATGTAAAATACAAAAGAACGAAGTGTCATACTTTTTAAAGGTCCGATTCCAACCTGTGAAATAATTATGATGCATTTCTAAGACGATCAAAGTTCGGGTTAAGATTGAAATATACATAGCGTCTTATGTTTATATTTTTTCTTGTATTAATATAAATAATTTGTTGACCACGTTCACTCGTTTTGCAAGATCTTCAGCAAGAAAACTTGTAGAGATTGTCGTCGCGAACGTGGAAAACTGTGACTTATAAGTCATTCAGCATTAATTTTGGCAGCGGCACGAAACTGTTCAAAATTATTTCCGCAATTTGTCTGAATTAATTCATAAACCAGAAACTCAACCCCCATGTCGAACATTGTTGGAATGAAATAAACATTCAAGACAAATATCAAGAGACTTTTCTTGCAGTAAAATGGCAAATATTTATGAATGTTTTTTTTTTGTAATCGAAGACTCATTTTTATTACAGACGTTGAATGTCCATCAATCAGGTCTTTGACTACGAAAAAACAACATTTTATTGTCTTAAATTTAAAAATATCTAGAAAAAATTTGGCGAGAGATAGCTTTGAAAGATTTTTTGTAGTCGGATTAGAGTTCCTTAATGCTTTATTTTTTTTTAAATCTTTAATTGGATATTGTTCTCGTAATAATTGATTATACGTACTATATATTTTCTCCATGATACAATGTTCCATAAACAGCCGGTTTAATTTTGTTTGGTGTCATTGTGATCTTAATTAATTCACTGTAATTATTGGGAACCTTTTACGACTTTTTACTCACAAACATATATGCAAAATCACCTGGTATGTACATATTCTGAGGGTAACTAATATTTTCCAGGGAAATAAAATAGGTAGCATTGTAATTTTCTTACCCAAATATTTAAATTGATAACTATTTTAATGTTGTTTAAATGCAATTTTTTATAATCTGAGGCAATAGAGGGTCATCTAGTCTCATATTGTATTGTTATATAGCTTATGATATCCTTAATATTTGGACGAATTTGATGACACATCAAATATTATAGTCGCTCCAACTAGGTCCTTAAAATGGAACACATGTATTCACATGTAAGATGAAATTAATTCTGAGGGCTTTGGAATAGTGGCTGGTTTTGACAGGCGTGCACACTCTATCCACTATTATTTGGTATTTACAATAACTATATCACGCGGATTATCTTGGAGAAGTGGAGCAGAGCAGTATCTGTGGGAAGACAGGTGATAAAAAATTTGAAATATGTTGATGATACCACCTTGCATACTACAAGTTAGGAAGAGATAAAGAATCCCCCCCCCCCCCTGTATAGAATCTGAAAACAACCAATCTCAATTTTGAACTCGTTATTAATATTTAAAATACGATAATTATGATAGTTGATAGGCAGGGCCTGTGATAAGAAACCTGTCCAACATTGCTAACTGTATAGTGGTACAAAGTCATATTTACCTCGGTTAATCTGTGTCCAATATTGGAGGGTGCAAAGAGGAAGGATAAGATCTGTTGTCGGAAAGCTGAATCAGGTTTGGAAGGACAGGCAAATAACCAAAAATATCAAGGTTTTTTGGTACAGGGCATATTGAAGGCAAAATACATCCAGGGTAAATTCTAACCAAAGGGACGGACATGATAAACACGACGGCAGCAACTGGCACCACACAGAGTTTTTGAATAGAATTGACTGAAGTGGAAACTTATCGTTAAAGCCGCCATCTGAATCGATAGTAACGAGAGCGAAGACCAACTAGATACATCATCGCAACGCCCACTGTAACAACAGTCTGATGTTTAGAAGAGGGATATTCATATACCTACGTAAGTAGATTGCTAATATCGTAATCCTTCCTTTCCGATCTTGCCATATACGGATAAAAACTCGATCGTTCGCCTGATCGGGTTTCCCTTCTTTTCTCTTATACATCTTTATTTAACCACAACAATAAATTTATTCAACAGTAATATATGTTCATTATAGGCTCTTATAATTTTTAATCGATTTTTCTCAAAATGTATGCGCTTACTCTCCATCTCCTAGCAAGAAATCTTAGGATGGCTTAACAACCAATTTAGACAAATATACACCAATTGAAGCCAACCTAAGCTCCCTTTTATAGACATGTATCCTAATGAAATATTTTAATTAGTAATAAAAACACGAATATTTATGCAAATTTTGAATATTCCAAAAAAATTGTAAATATTACAAGGGAAGGACTTAAAGCATATTTTGGAACTATATTACTAATATCTACTGTAGTACTATTAGCTCCACTGGTTGACACATCCATTTTATAGTAATTTGCAAAAAAAACTACATAATGACCCTAAAATTTGTTTTATAAATATTTCTAATATTAAGAGAAGGGTTCCCATGAAATTTGTCTCACTACAAGAAGTTGTGAAAAGTACAGTTATTCATCATTTTTTTTGGAATTTGACATTCTAAGATGCACGTTAATCACATCTAAATAATTTCGTTAATGAATCTATGACTAGAATCAAAAATAGGACCACCATGAAGCAACATATGCCGATAAAACCAGTAAAAAGGGAATAAAAGTGTTCGACCTGATGCGAGTCTAAAGACTCTTTACCATTTCCAACTTTTGACAAAATTGGCTCAATAACTGGAAGAAATTTTGGCTATCGTGCAGTTTTAGATCTGTCTAAAACTGTACTAGTAAATTCCTTGTGTGTATTTAACCAGTTTGGGACTTCAGCCAGCATTATACCAAGTTAAAATTCTGGCGTGGCTGAAATAAACTTTGAACAAAAAAACGAGTGAAATGCGCATGAATCTAGGTGAGTTTATGCTATGATACAGCACGCATATTTCTCTAATAAAGAGGAGAGATACTAAGGACGTCTTTGTGGCTATGACAACATACAGGCGAAGAATGGTACAGTAAAAAAAGGAAACAGAAAGACGGTTCAATAAAAGAAATATTTTGTCAAAGCGGATAATAAAAATACATGGAGTATATGGCAGGCGTCAACCTGGAAAGGAACTCCAAGAAGTATTGGCATAGACTTTTCTGGTTTTAGTTGGAAGCGGCAATAATTAGTTTATATACTCGTATCCACTAAATCAGATGTAACATTGAGAGAGTAAATTTCATTCATTCAGTTATCTGGACTTCTAAATCTCAATCACATTTCATTTACTCAACTCACCTGAGTACTTGCTTTAAGAGTAATTACACTTACAATTTGAAATCGTCTTACTCGGTAGGAAATTGAAGGGCAAAAGGTACTTACGTTTCAATTGCTACTATGCAATTATTCATGCACTGTCGTCTATTTTTTTAATTCCAAATTCTTCGTTTAAGATTTCTTCAGTTTAGAGAAAATCATTCAATGCACGATTTTTCATTTTTTTACAATGTAATTATGTGTTCTACCGAGTTCCTTACTGCTTATTGTTCCTTAACAACGAAACAGTAACTTAGTCCTCTTTCAATTTTTATCTCCGATAAAGAGCCTCATATGATCATCCTTTATTCGTTTAATTTTGTATATATTAGACTACAATAGGTTAAATTGATATTACGATTTGTCTTAATATTTATTTATTCGTTACTTTATTAAATTTGAATTGTTAAATGAAGGATTGGTTGAACAAAGGGGAATATCGCAAATACTCCGTCGTGCACAAAATTACGGCACTAAAGAAAAAAATGGCGGTAAATAAAAGTTGAAGCAAAGCGTAGTGGCAGAGGACAGTCGGTGAGTGAAACAGAGCAAAGCGCGAGTGTACCGTAGCCTGTATAAATCTAAAGGTCTCACGCCAAGCTCCCCCGTGGTTTTCCACCGCCGATCGCCAAGGTAAATGGATGATCTGGCGCTCCATTCCTGCGCATTTTGAACTGGATAACGGCGTATAGTTTAATCCGCCACCGTTCTGTCATCGACTGTCGACTGGTGGTGCTGCACGGGATAGCCATCATTCAGTGAGACTTTCTTCTTTATGGAAATGTCTTGTGTTCTTTTGAGAGAAAAATTATTATTTTTTAATTGTTTCGATTTATTATTATTTGTCGTATTCCACTAGTAATTTTAAAAATAGAGAGGGTAGACATATTTTGTGTAGATATTTTCCATAGGATATTTAGAATTTTTACTCATGAATTGAAATTTAGTCGCTTTTAGTCAATAAAAATTGCTCAGTTAATTAATATTCAATACGAAAAATTACATTAAAGAAAATATATATTATTCAAAGAAACCCTTTAAAGTTTCTATACAATTAATTTTGAGTCTTAACGATTGATATAAGTGCGTGTTATTTGAATACCTAATTTATTAAAATAACTTCAATATTTGAAAATAAAATAAATTTTTGCCGTGACAGGTGAGTGATCTGCTTTGTCATCCATTTTTGTTTCTACTTTGAAGCTTACTAAATAATAATAATAACATAATATATTTTGTTTTAAAGCAACAAAACGTATTTTATAATGAAGGAAGAAATAGGGGTGAGGCATCAAACAGTTTCTTAGGTTTCATTGTTCAATTTAAATAAATAATAGGTGGTATGCAGGACAATAGGATCCTACCAAATTTCTTGCTGTCTTGTCATCCTTCATCAGCTGCATAATTGCATATGAGCTCGTGAATTATTTTGTTCCTCCATTTGTGGAAAATCGTTGATCGTAGAGACCGGAATCGAGTAAATGAATTTTGTATTTGAAAGTCTTTTTGATTGAAAGCTTATTTATAAAAAACCTTTCGCAAGTTTCGAACGAAATAATTGTAAATTTATTGTAATATATTGTAAAGTAGTGTAAAATTTGGTACTTGATTTTTCCCCAAATTAGTTGGTTTGAAATAGCCACGTACAAATACCGAAAAATAATTTTTCGGTTAAGGTTGAAATAAAAAGTTACACAGCTTCTAGATTTACTCCATTTCAAAAAAATTAAATTGTTACATAATATAAAAAACTATTATCTCGTATTGACGAACACGATTTATATCATATATATAATTTTAGAATAATCGATAAATTAATTTGGTGAATATGTTTCTATTATTTTTGACGGCGTCTTAAAATTGTTTGTTTGAAAACTGAAACAGCAATTGATATCATACTCCTTCCGTACACTTTACTCAAATGTTTGGTTTCACTCACATATCCCTTTAGTTCCTGATACATATCTCACTTCCTAAAAGAAGATAATATTTGTCATAAGATTATATTAAACTTGTTTTTTTCCAAAGCTAAGCGTCCACGTAGCAACTCATTATATATATATATATATATATATATATATATATATATAATGATGAATTTATTTAATCTTTGTAAAAATGTAAAAAATAGACATCTATTGAGTATTCGCATTGTTGAATCGCTCATTGAATTGAGGCTAGGCAATTTTTGCGCTCATCTGCATTTGTTGCCTAACATGAAGAAAATTAGTATACATTTCAGAAGGAATTTTAAACAAATTATAGAATCGCATATCTTTCCTAATTTATTTTATTTTATCGTATATCTTTCCTAATTTATTTAATTTTAGAATAGCATATATTTCCTAATTAATTTTTTTTAGTTTTAATAAATAAGGATGATTTGCAAAAATAAATTAACTAAAACATATAGACAAATATTTTTGTTTCTTGGTATCATAAATATTATATATATTGTTAATTAGTAATATAAGGAAACTGTGCTTTAAATTTTTTCAAAAGTATTTATTTCATTTGCGCACATACTTCAGTTAGCCTTAAAATTGCTTACTTGAAGGTTGGATATCTACATTCAAAAGTCATGTGAAACTTTTCAGTACTGACGGTATATACTGACAGATCCATAATCATTAAACAATAACACAGTGATATGCAAATGCTCAAATTCTATTTAAGGTTATCAGCTAACAGCAGCCAGAGAGAACCAGCTGTTTCAATCAAACAACGTAGTCTTTGAGAAGGTTTTAAACTCTGTAAACAGGGATATAAACTGGATGATTCTATACACACTAACCCAAACTCGGCGAATTTAAAACGTAATCGTACGTCGCCAACTCCGATTGTGTGGTAATTTTGATTTCGCTAAAAGGAAATCAAAATTTTGCGTCGCAATGTTTATTAAAATTATTATTTTTGATACTCAGGAAGTAATTGTTTTCCATGTTGTAATAATTGTTAAATAATAAATTAAATAAATATTGAAATTCAAAAGTGAAATCTTTTTCAACCCTTAGCTTCCTGCCTGGGTACGTTAAGATATCCCTTTATCAAATTTTGTACCTACTGTAGCTACTACATATCTTGTGTTGAGACAAGAATGCAATGAATCATTTTCAGAGATGAATATCCTTCTTATAAAAAGAAAGGATTAACAGTGCTTCCTTTTTTATAATTTGTTTTAAACATCCTCGAAATTGGTTGTGCAAAATTGTTACTGTTTTTAACAAACTACCTCAATTTACGTTTCACCATTTGAGTTCTTGGGAGTTTTTGTAATCTTTATATACTCGATACACGTGTATGAGTTACGTATGTTTCAATTAAAATACGTGTGTTTGAATTACAAAGAGGACGTAATTCAAACAAAATAGTTTTAAATTCCCAATTTTCAATATTAATGTATTTTAGTCTGCAGTAGCTCTTCCACCAAATAATAAATTGCGTCAAACAATTTTATAAAGCAGCAAATTAAGACTAAATTTGGAGTTAATTACAAAATGATTAAATACAATATCGGAAAAGCTGGTTATAACTGTCGCGTAACTTTCCTTAGCTGGTTTATGCAACAAAAGTTAACTTTTATACAGTCACTGAATTCATGGTCTCCGTACCCTCTTCTTATTATATCGTGATTAGTGATTTAAGACGTATTATTAAATAACATATTACTTTATGAGAAAAGGTATAAAGTTTTTGCTTTCAAACACATTTTGGAAAAAGGTGGCATTTTATAAAATAAAAATGAGGTTCAAAGTCAGACACATTTTTTTAATTTCACATGCACGTAACGTCTGCTTTAACAGAAACCAATCGAACTTAAAATGGATGTAAAATTAGAGAACGGCAACTCGCAATTTTAGGATAATTTTAGTTACCCTTAAAATTATGATTTGGTAAGGGTGCTTTCAATCTCACTTACTTTCTCGTAATGAGTAAAAAATAATTCTTTTTTAATACAACTTATGTTTTTCTATTACATCAATCTATTATAGTTTTGAAGCTTTTACGGTTTTCTAATTTCTTCGTAATTTCATATTTAAATAATTATCGATTTTAAGTTAACTCACCACAAGTCTCCAAATTACACTACCATTTGCATTCGTTTTAAATTTATGGTTATTAAATTCTGAAAACATGAAGCAGCAAAGGTTATCATTAATATATCATTAAATAAATTGCTTTTTAGTTTAAAGTTAAGAGCACTTGGTAAAAAATGTAGTACATCCAGCGTTCTTCTCAGAATATTTGTATGTAGCGGCCTCATTGACTATAGACCAACTATTATTACAATAAGTTATTCTAACTTTAATGCTGTATTCTTTACCCTTTACTTTAAATAGTTTATTCATTTCTTTACAAAATACATAAATTGTATACAAACTAATATATAACATAAGATAATCGCAAACACCCATACACATGTTCATATGTACACAATATAGAATTAAATAATAATGAAAGCGAAATGCATTTACATTAATTCATGGGAAATTTAGAAGTTTTTCTTTAAAAGTCAGGTATAAAGAAATGGTACAAAAGTTATATGTCGACTGAGATAGCTCAGTATATTTAAATATATTGCCAAATAGGCTAATGTAGTGCTTGACGATCTCATCATCGTGAAATTATTCGTACATACAAATCACAATAAAAATTAGTTCTTTAACTGAGTGAAAAGTAATATTCAAGAACAAATTATGTCTCTACGAAATTTCATACGCCTTTTGATTTCAAGGCAAATAAATAAAATTATCTAAAATATTTTTAATGAGTTGAAAGTGAATCAGCCATACAAAATTCTAATTAATCACATATTTGCAATATATCTGTTTACGAAGAGATAATCTCGACAAAAAAATTCACTGGAAACCAAATACTTCATATCCGTGAATTGAAGTTATTCGCCCATATAAATCAGGATTAAAATTAGTTCTTAAACTGAATGAAAGGTAGTATTCAAGAACAAGTTATGTCTCTATGAAATTTCACTTTCCTTTTGATTTTAAGGAAAAAAATAATTACCTGAAATAATTTTAATGAGTTGAATGTGAATCAGCCAAACAAAATTCTAATTAATCACATATTTTCAATATGTCTGTTTACGACGAGACAATCTTAACAAAAAAGTTCGCGGAAAACCAATTATTTCATTAACAAACGATACCTACGAAAAAATGGTCAAATGAAAACTTCTTTCGAACATTTTATGCGTATAAACGAAAAATAAAATTTTTGAGTTCACCTTATATAATTTTATTAGCTTGGTTCTGATTAAATTAGATAAAATCCTTAATAAAATGCATTAAAATAAACGTTAATATATGCGACTACTTACACCAGAACCTTTAAAATACCTATTGAATTACACTTAAATTAACGATTATTGTGAAAGACTGATTTCACTTGTACTGACGAAGTAACTTAATATTTTACTTGACCCATTTTGTATTTATAGGTCATAATATGTTTTTATTTAAATAAATATGTTTAAATGAATGATAAGAAGAAGTTAAGACAAATTTTAATAATTGTTAGTTTAATTTTAGTCATACTCTGTGAGGTATTTGTGTGTCATATTAGAATGCGTTAGTTAAAGTTCGTATGATCTTAACTCGGACTGAAACGCCAAATAAGTCGAACAATCGAGAGTTGATGCAATTCACCTAGTTTTTATATAAGGAGTGAATAATAAAGACAACAAAAGAGTATTTCTAAAAAGCGAACCTTGATTTAGATATTTTCAAGTCAAATACATTTTAGGAATATGTGATGAAAATTTCAATAAGAAATGTTTTTATATCAGATTTTAAAAAAATAATTCCGTATTTCAGTATTACCTTAAGAATTAGCTATAGACATTTAATTAAATATTTTTAACAATTTTTTTTTTCGACGAGAGTCATTACCAAATTAGCGATTTTTTTTGTTTCGTAATGAAAAAACCATAAGCCTGTCTTTAAGATTATTACTATTATAACAACTTGACTTGATTTTTTGACACTGACTTACCTATTTTTGAATTCAATCACAGGCATTTTAATTGTTCTAAGTGTGCATTTTTGAAGCATGTGCATTGACATTTTAAAAAGAAATTAGAAGAGAAGGAAACCCATTTCTCAAGAATTACATAGAAATAATCAAACTTGTTCAATAAGTAAGATTATGTAATTGAAATATCTTAAAACGGAAATGCTAAACAACATCATATTCTTATGTTATTTTTTTAAATTCAAATGTACCGTAAGCGACACTGTGTGTAGACTTTTCTTTTAATGATTCCAATGGTATATTGCATATAAAACTTGAGCCTCAATTTCTGCAGGTCCCAATAAACGACAATGAAGGAAATAGCACACAAAATTTTGTTGACCAAGTAAAGCAAGTAAATGTAATTTGATCGATAGCTGTATCAGAATATATTTTAATACACGCATAGTGCGTGTATTAAAATATATTCTGATGATTCAAATTTATCAATCTTAGAGAGGTATTATTTTCTTAGAGAGCTATTATTTTCAAAAGAAAAGTTTTTTCTTTGACGTGTATATGGTAAATTTTCCTCAAAATCATTTCAAGATATATTCAATATTGTAATGATGAAGCTGACCTCCGAAATATGATCAAGCTTAGTCTTAACAACTTCTACAAATTGTGCTCAGAATATGGGAGCTACATAAAAAGTTATGAGAGTAAAGTAACAAAGTCATAACAAACAAATAACCTACAGTAACAAGCATATAAACTGTCATAATATTATCTAGGATATCGTAACAAAGTTGAATCAAATAGACAAAATAATTACAGTTACATAGAATTTGAGTATTGGAGGATCAAATTCGACCTGCCCTTCGGACAACAAAAGAGAATAATTCGAGAATATTTGATGTCACAAGTTCTCATTTTTCATCTCCGATACCTAACAAAAGAAGATATTATTTCACGATGTGTGCTTACCTCTAATGATCTATTTAGAAATGAATGAGTTACTTCAAAACAAATGTAAATTACCTAAACAAATGTAAATTAAAATTTATCAACGCCCCATACGCATTTTTGTATTTATAGAAAACCTTAATTGTAATAATTTCCAAAGGTTATGCTACTAAATTACGTAAATTTCGGAAATTCGTCAAGATTGTTTTAGATATTTATTTTGATAGACCTATCTATTCAAACTATTATAAACCTTCCACAGAAACGTATCTGTGTGTTGAAGCTTTAATTGGAAATATTTTTTTATCTGTCTGTTCAACCCTTGAACCCAAAACACATTTTTGAGAAATTGCATTCGTTTATATGTATGTTCATGTATCATATTAAAATTATTGTCCAACCAAAATCTACCACGCTAGGGTTACAGCTTGTTGGGGCTAAATACATGTAGTACCCATGCACCATATTCCTTTTTCCAATTGATGTAAATGAGTCTCTCTATTTCCGTAGGAGCACCCGAGGTCATTTGCTAGCCAGCGTGTCGATAACCGCTATCTTCTGCAATTAACAAATTTCTTCTGTCACCATCCAATCCCACCAATCGACCAGAGCATGTTCGATCACTCAGAAAATAATCGCTGCTGCGAAACTGCTGGAACCATCTTTTTGCAGTAGTTTCAGAAGCTACGCGTTGGCATACGTCACGCGTAGCTTGGGTAGCACAGTGACCAAATTGGTACTCGTAGAATAGACAGTATCTCACATGCGTCTTAATGTCGTCTATAATTTATGCGTGTTAAGAGTACGGAATCTTAGTGACTATTAAATCAGTGAGAACGTGTCACACCCCTTATATACCTTCAATCAAGATAATGTTCGACAATATTTTCATTACTTTTTAGCCAACCAAATGTTTTATTTTGTTCAATATCAAAACATGCATACTTGGTAAATATTTCTTTTAATAAAATATTATTGTAAAGTTAACTGTTATATTGGAACCACGTCGCCAAATTATTTGGAAAAATATATTTCAAAATTAATTTTATACTGGCGAGCGAGAATTATTTATAAAGTACTTTTTCGGAAAAAAGCTGATAACCGATCTGATCCTGGAAAAAAATTAAAGAACTATTTTTCATGAAACAAGTAATTAGAGCAATCTACATTTTGTGAGTAGTGCACAAATAGTATACGTACTCAAAAGTTGAATGTAATAAAACGGTTCTTGAACGACTTCGGTAAATAAAATTCTGGTGTTAGAAATTTATTCACAGGTGTGGTTTTTGAATTGAAATTGAGAAAAAAAACTGAAATGTTATAATATCTCTAGTTTTTCCGTTCGTTGTTCTGTACATTAAAGTCCTTTTACTCAAAAGTAGCTTGAAATATCAAGTTGAAATTAATATCGTATACTGCGGCCCACAGTCTTACATTGTTGTGAAAATTTGAAGTTTTTGGTTTATGTGTTTGTTTTGGCGTATTTTTTTATTCATATAGTGGTTTTACCCTCAGATACTTGCAGTTTACCTGTTATCTTAAAAGTTGGCCCAGTGGGAGATCTTAGAGCACAAGTGAAAGGAAAATACAGAAATAAGTGATTTCTAATTCTTTTTGAAATTATACAATTTTATAATTGGATTGATTTCACACTAATTTACTTGTCAGTACTATGTACGTTTAGAAGTTTATTAATTTATACCAAACCCTGGTAGTACCAGTTTTACTTATACTTGATCATTTTTGCTGTAATGTAATGTTAAGTAATAGAAATATATTTACGGTTTCATAATATTTATATGCATATTACCAGTTAGAAAAAAATAAAGTCAATAGAAATATGTAAATATAAGCAAATAATATGCATGAATATGCCAATTACATAAATTACAATGAAACAATCTTTGTTTCGCAAAACCTTTTCCTAAAAAATGTCTAGTTTTCGGAAAGTGCCACTAGTAACGAATTCACTTGTATTGATACTGCCGCCTATTTGCTTAGTTTCGTCCGACTTCCAGCTTTCAGAATCGATCAGGAACTGTCTATTTTCCGGTTTGCAGAATTCTTTGTACCACTCATCTGAAAGAGAATTAAATACCTTAGTTACTTTTATTTATTTTTACATGTCCTTCTTAAAAATATTTGTACCATAAACACAGGCTTATTTTTTACGATCAGTAGGTTTATTATAAAGTAATATTAAAGCGTTGGATATTTGTAAATTCGGAAATTACGGAATAATTTATTTATGAAAATGTAATGAAAACAAATAGTGGGAAATTTACAATGAATGAGATCATGCAAAATTTTTCATTGTATATGACACAGTAAATATGATTTAATTTATTTTGTACCTCTCGTAAGCAAGCCAAATGCAGTTACTTAATCCGACATTTTCCAAATACGTATATTATATTGATACATCTGCCAAATGTAGTAACAAAATAATGGGCCAGCAATTAAAAAATAAGCAACGTTGAAAGAAATGCTAAATTATTGCAATGTAGCATTTAAATAAGTTAAAGACAATTTTTAAAACGAGAAATTAAAAATTACTACTACAAGTGCCTTGTTGACAGAACTACGTTATGAGGTATTAATTTTTTTTTTAAGTCGTTATAGCCAAATCGGTGCATTGTTAAGAAAATATTTTTTATCGTTCACAACATAATCTTTCAAATACGAGTTAATATTTAGGATACGGTTCCATTAGAAGATAGAAATATTTTCCCCAAGGGGCTACAACCAAGTCGGAGGATATATTAAGAAATTACAATTATAGTATACTAAATAAGCTATCAGATGGAAATTTCGCAGTTCTGACAGGGCTATTTTAACATATGGGAATATCTTCTGTAAGGAATTGTAGGAAAGTCAGTGATTTCATTTAGAAATTATATGTTTTCGTACAAAAAATAAGCTACATAATAAAGCAAATTATAGTTACTTCATTTAAGATATGGGAATATATTCTCCAAGAAATTGCAATTAAATCGGTGAATTTATTAAGAAATTACACAAAACAAGCTTTCAAATTTGAGTTGGCGCGCCTAATTGTTTGTACCTCTTATATAAATATATTCAATTTGATATTCAGCGTAAATTCAATACAAAATAGCATAAAAGCAAGTAAGTACCTAAAATGTAGAAGGAAACAAGACGCGTTGACAGACAGTAAGGTCTTTTGAACTTTGCGAAAAGTTAAATATAAAATATTATGTCACAACTTACCAGCAATATCATTCACTGCAGGTTCACTGCCACCAAAGTTTTTCGGCAAAATTTCCTTGGGCAACACTGTGTGCAAGTCCTCTAGAGAATCGTGTATCTTTATTCTATTGAACAATTTGGGTTTGAATCCCATTTTCAAAACACTCATGATACGACCAACATACGAAGGAGCATTGATGAAATGAAAGCCTTTCAATCTGCAACCGTAACATTTCTGCAGAAATAATAGTAAAATATAAAGAACAAAGTTGAAAAAATCATCGTTAAGTAATTAAAAAACAGTTTCTCTGAGACAATAATTTAAAAGAATATAGAGTAGCTGAGGAACATTGATAGTTTTTATGAGCCCATAACAGTTATCGGCCAAGCCTCAGTAACAATGTGTAATGAAAATCATAAATAAAAAAACATGTACATAACTATCCAACGCATTAAATCAAACTCGGTTATTTAATGCCAATTTCACCATAATTATTGTTTTATTTAGGGATCAGTAACACAAATGTGACATCTTCGTCCATTAAATTTTGACTGATGATTTTAAAATGTTTTAAGTATAAGGTTAAGCATATACTTCACTAGATATTAAAATTTAATGACTAGCTGATTACTTATGGTTCCAATATAATTTTTAAGTTAGGAATCGTGTAATAATCTAATAGACCTGCTGATAAAGATCCATTATGTGGAACGTCGAATGATTTAGAAAAAAAAATTAATCATAAAAGTTAAATATTTATAAAAATACTTTTTTAATAAATTAAAAACGTATTTTTTAAATATCACTGAATACGTCCATAAAAAGATAGCCGCCTTTAATCTAATTAAAAAACTATTGAAGTTAAAATTGCCAAGAAAATAGCACTGTAAGATTTCACTTGAAATTTAAAAAGGCACGTTTAAAATATTCCAACTTTATGATTTTATTCTTGAAATATTTTAAATAACTCTTTTAAGTAGTTTATAGTTCTGTTGATTTCGATCTAGGATAAGCAGTTACGATAAGAAGGAAAACAAATAATTAATTGGCGTGAAATTATTTTTCTTTTTTAAG
Source organism: Druceiella hillmani (assembly GCA_039881145.1). Lineage (NCBI taxonomy): Eukaryota > Metazoa > Arthropoda > Insecta > Lepidoptera > Hepialidae > Druceiella > Druceiella hillmani. The sequence goes on along the minus strand of JAYKKI010000009.1, from coordinate 39,857,288 downwards.
GCGTGTTTTCAATTTTCCAACGGAAATCTATTGTTTTATTTAGAATATTATATATGTAGTCTAATTTTGCATAAATAATGTATACCTAGAGATTATTTAATAATTTGAAATGATTTCCAAATTGACAAAGAAAATAAAATTATGCTTTTTATTAAAAAATAGAATTTTGTTACAAGAGTAAAATGTCTTCCTTCAAAAAAAAAATTGTACCTTAGTAGGACACTAAATCAACGACGCAAAATCTTTTTCATTTTACTGAAATTCCACGCTTTACTTCAGTCGTATAAAATACTGTCGCAAGGACATGTCAATTAATTATGTTGTCTTAGAAATACTGTCGCAAGGACATATCAATATATAACAATGGCTGAAATGTTCAGTCAATATTTAAAAGAAGCTATGATATATATATATATATATATATATATATATATATATATATATGTATGTATATGTATACAAAAAAATTTAAGTAGGTAATAACTTGACTGCAAGGTTTTACTTTGTGGAATGTAAAAGAAATGAAGAGAAAAATAGATTTTCGATTTCAAATAAAATTTGACCTTGTGCTCTATAGACAGACTATCATTAAAACTAACAACTTACACATGTACGTACCGTCATAAACATCTCCATATTTTTGACGAATGTCGGTGTCCATTTGAGCAACATTGGAAATGCCAAATTAGCATGATCTGCTAAAATACGGATGCCAACTGCGTAGTCATTGTATAGTCGATATTCAAACATCTGTTAATTTAATTACAATTAAATCTTTTATTGAAATGCATACTAATGTCTAAAACTGTAAAATATGTATTTTCATAATTTTATTTTAATGATGAAACTAAGGACAATACAAAGAAGATAGTGTAAATGAATAATTAGTTTTAAAAACAGGATACCAATTATGATTTAAAATATAAAACTCAAGATGAACATGTAAAACCGAAAAAGCTTGCGATGATTGAACTCATTCTTCTAATGATTCTGCATATTCATCACATATAGCACCTCTGTACCAGCACTCATATCTATTTCTAGCGACCCGCCTCGGCTTCGCACAGGTAGGCAAAGATTTTTCACGTAATGATGTGATACGTGTCAATGCATAAAAGCGCGTGCGTGTTATTTTGTTTACTTAAATACACTGTGATAACTTTTAAATTATGCGCTAGAAAATTAAATGTTCGAAGGAAAATTTTATCTTTGTAAGTTAAGGAAGATTGATATCAAAATTAATTTGATAAAGATAAAGGCACGTTTGCACAGTAGCTCTAGAAAATGGCGTTGAAAAAATAAGTTATATTTTAAAATTAAAACGTTTATTATAAATTTAAAATCATAAACAAACAAATTCTGTTGCATACATTATTATATGATTTTTAGGAAGAACCATATTAGCATACATTATTTCCGCATAATGGATTAAATAGTGCAAGGCAAATACCTATCTCATAAATATTTTCTTCCGTCTTTATTGGCATACATAATCGCGGGTCAGGCATATATTGCTGAATTTTCATTAATTACACAATTTTGCAAGAAAATCTCAGAAAACGCATTAGAAATGAAATTGTTCCCCTATTAATATACTAGTTATCGTCACAGGACAGTAGGCGGAGGTTGCCCTCCACGTCCATCAAACATTCTTGTGAACTAATATCAAAACCCAACACCGATAGCTCACTGATCTTCGCCGTCTCAATTGTGAACTACACAACTTGTAATAATGTAAGCCATATATGTACACACACACATATATACACCAAAATGCATTCTTGAACGTGTCATAATTACAAACTGTTTGACATGTGAGTGTTTAACATGAGTTAGACTACCATATATTAAATCATAATCATATTATGCCAAAGCATATAATCAAATTATGCCAAACAATACATTTAAAGGCAAAAAAATATTAGAATCTTTAGAGATGCTCAGAAAAGCATATTCTCAAATTTGTCCTTGGCGTCTACAATGGAATCATATAAGTGGCATTTAGTATATCAAATATTAAAATACGCAGCCCAAAGGTGTTATATTTAGCAAAACAGTGAATCTAGTTGACAAAACCATTTACGGTTATAATGCCTTAAGGAGTCATTTAGCCAACTGCGCCTGTTAGTAATGATTCTAACATCTTTTGGCCCTTACATAAAACTAATCCATCAATTTTATTCCCCTTTACTACATCGTATAGCCCATAAAATTCTTGACGCATATGTAAAATACACGTGAAATGAAAGGATATCCGACATCACTCTATAATAAAGCTATATTATAAGATCCTAACTCTTTTTCTTCTTGAGTACTAAGAAGTGGTTTACTTCCCAACTTTGATCCATTTGTCTCTTTCGTATGTCAGATATCGTCGAAGCGTTCATTTTGGAACATTTTAATGTTTCAATTCTGTTAAAATCTTCATTTCACCACTATTACCAACTTATATAGTTGATTTTATATCAACTTCACCTCAAGTACCTCGTATTTATTTGGATTTGTAACATGGCGCCATGACCTAAAACTAAAATTAAAAAAATCCAGAAAATAAAACAAAGATAAATAAAATAAAATGAAATTAAAAACTAATTTATACATCAAAAAAGTTTTTAAGGAAACTTGGTTAGTTAAAAACATGATTAGTTTTCAATCACCTGTTTATAGGGTTAAAGGTTATTTTATGAGTTCGTGGTTATTTCATCTAAGATTAACAATAACTAAAATACAACGAATATTTTACAGTGCAATCTAATTATAATACGAGAAATTCATAAAAACTTGCGTATGAAAATTTCTGGCAGCGACACGACGTTTCCTTTCAACTGATATTGGAGGAGCTGCGTAAACGATGGGCAGGTGGCGACCTATGTTGTCCAATCACGCATTCGTACACCATTTAACACGTATACTTACTGTTATCGAACCACCGGTATTTTTAACCAAAGGTCTGTGGTCCTATTCGACCTGCGTATCTTATATTTATTGTACATTGCGACAGTGAAGACAATTCAGGCTGTGGTACAGATTTTCAAGAATATCTCATTCGGGCAACGTAATAATGCGAATAACTTATCACGCTTGTCGTTATCGTTATCACATAATATATATATATATATATATATATATATATATATATATACATATATTTGTGTTCATAGATTCTTACATTTCTTCTAGTAGAAAGTTAAAATAAGTTTTGGTGTATATTTCTGATGAAAAGCATAACATGTGAATTCATTGACAACAAATATACAATAGTTTATGTCCCTTCTAATCAAGCAGTTAGACGTACTTTGACAGAGTTCAACGCATTTCACGGTATATAGGGAGACAGTTGATCCGGAATATAAATTTTTAAAACAGAATAATATGTACACATAAATATTGTCTTTATAGATAATTTAATTAATGTATAATTTACAAACCATGTTTGTAAGTTTGGCCATATCCATTATGATGAACTTATCGGGATTTTTATCTCGATGTTGGTAGATTATGACTCTTGAATTGTCCGGGGCTAACTTTGGCAGTGGGATGAAATTACTGAAAATAATTTTTTTAAGTAAATATCAAATATATTTTGATTGTAAAATTATTATGAAGCCTCTAAAATAATTATACTTCTTATTTTCGGTTAAGAACATAACTCGTGATTTTCGTGAGATTAAAAAAAATTATTAGGCTGGATTGGGTTAGTTAATTTGGTTTCTGTCAGGTCGATCATGTTAGAAACTAGTAAAGACGTATTAAAATCCATTCAATAGCTTTCTTTGAAGTGCTTTTACAATCCTAAAGACAAACAAATTAAAATAAAAAAAAATTACTGCACAATAAAACCTGTATGTCCACTTATCCAAATAAAAGTAATGTATAAACACAATTCTGGTACTTTACTCTTCTTTTGTATATTTTATTAACAAAATGCGGTTATGCAAATCATTCAATATCATACTCGCTCCTATTTGTATTTATTTTTGAAGAATAATCTAGATAAAACTTACTCTAGGTATTATTGAACTATTTTAAGATTTATTATTACAATAAATGTAAAACTGCATATCAATTATTAATATAAATTAGTGTTATGAGACATTCTAATTGACGTTTCAGTTTTGCCATAAAATATCAACGAGACTATTTTCGCAAGCTAGCTCTCAATGGGAGGGCAAATCTCTTACTGGATGTCCAATATTGTATAGAAATGACAGGTGTTGCTTCCCAATAGCTTTTTGACAGTTATCTTTGATATTAACAATAAGAGATTTTTCTACGTATCATTTTTGTGTTATTATGGAAAATCCATGGCATGTCGTCCCCTAGCTACAGCAGTTTAGAAATTTTGCGATCATTATTATACTGGGATGATGATTCTGATAGTGAAAGTAATAGGGCCCACTGTATATCTAAATACCGAGTAAATTATATATGTGAGCCCGATGAGCATAATTTTGAAACTAGATTTCTGATAAATAAGAGTTCTGTTGAATTATTACAAAACAATAATTATTATTATAATTTATTACATAATGTCTTTATAATAAAATATTTTAAATATAAAATAAATTATAATTGTAATTGTCAATTTATTATTATAATTTATTACTTTATTCAATGATGAACGTCAAATTAGTATTGGCCTTTATCCTATCGAACCTTTGACAAAAAGAAAAGCAGATTGATTGCGTTCCATAACTAATCCTTAACTTATATTATTCTTGATTTTTATATATGAAAAAATACATCCGCAACTTAAAAATTAAACATGAAACATTGAAATTACATCTAATTGTATTTAACTAAAATGTTTCTGTTTATTTACTATTTACTATTTAGTTATTTGGTGCGTATATATTTTTAATCTCAAAATTGCCATATGTATTAACAGAATGCATCGCTTGTACGGGCGGGCACGGTTAGAAAGCTATCTATGAGTGTCGATAGACAGAACATCAAAATACTTGTGGAAAGAAATAACTTTCTATCTATATAATAACTTACTTTCTATCTATATGCGCAGATAGCTATCTAAGACAATTGCTAACGCAATTGTCTTAGATAGCTATCTGCGCCGACGGACAAACAGAACATAGGTTTGGGGCGTAAGATTATAACAATCGCGAATATTATGAGATGGTATGTTTCTACGTATTAAGTGATAAGAATTTTTGGAATTATGTGAATGTGAAATTTACATAGATTTAGAAGAACATGTAAGTTTGAGCAGAAATGAACCTTACTTCCAATAAGGATTGAAATATAAGTAAGGATACGGAAAAGGGGAAAATGAAAGTTGATTATAAATGTTCGTTTTCAATTACGTAAATAAGATGTTTTAAATTTTCTAAATACGTTTGTATGAAGTCATTCCTAACCTAATTGGAATTATTCTTAAAGAACGTACTTAAAATTAAATATGCAAGGTCAATTTTTACTAGAAATTGTAACTTATTATGTAATTGTATTTTTGAGAAATCGCTTGGTCAACGACTGGAATAAAAACTCCACCAGCACATATGGAGGAACTATAGACTAGAGCATAAATAAGGTGTTTCATATATTAAAATATATTTATATATATATATATATATATATATTTATTTCATATCATTAAATAGATAGACTCAACTCAATGCTCTCTTTACTAGTCACTAATTAACGCAACTCTATACGAATCCAATGCTTTCGAGACATCTTTTCCATTATCAATAAGTAAGGTCCAATTAAATTTTTTTAACTCCTCTTTAACATCAGCTTAAACTTGTGTCTCCTATCTATACATTCGAATCGTACGGGGAGTTGAGCTTTGATAAAACTTAATTTTTTTTTTCATTTTACTGATCTTTCGTTAATAAATCGTCTTAAAATATCTGTAACTTTAGATTTACTTTTTTCACCTTACTTTTTTAAAGGACGTTGCATTATATTTGAATATCATCAAAGTTCAAATCGATGAGTAATATTCATATGTTGGATAAAAGTTTTATATATTTAAATGGGCGCAACTTTGGCAAGACCCTAGGAAGGAGAGAAATTAAGTAAGATAATAACGTTTATTTGCTTTGTTACCTCTTACATTTACCTTGACTTTTGTAAACTAGTTGACACCTTGACTTTTGTAAAACTGACATTCCTAATTTACACTTTTTAGGTATTTTAAGTGTATTTTGTATTTTCCTGTTATTTTCTTCCTCATATAATCCGTTATCGCAATGCTAATTAAATAACGCCACAAAATATCGTGATATTGTCTCTAAACGCTGTAATGATTTGTCTTATTTCTGTGTTAATAGAAACTCTAATATTCAGTGATACTAATCCCAATCGTATTAAAATATATTATTAATATGGCATCACGTTGCCAAATACCTATTGATAGATTTTCTAATTATATTTCTTCGTAATGATTCAATACCGGGGTAATTGAGATTAACGAAAAAAATTACATATGTATTTAAGTACTACACATTTACGTAACACTTCTTCGCAATTTATTTCTTCAATGATTCGCCTTAAGTTAACAAGACAGGTTTCAGTTAGCTTTTTTATTTTTCTGCAAAATTTCATAGTTTGTGCCAAATTTCAATTTTAGTCTCCCTTTGCTTTTTTATTACGACCAAACAATTAAGGCATACAGTTTATAAACGGACATTAACCATTCGTTAATTATTATGTGCCCAGCTAATTTCTCTTATTTTACTGCGACTACAATATTTTTATTTCCAGATATCAAGCTGTTCTCTTATTAAAATCCATAACATTTTTGAACCGTATTAATTGTAATTAATGAAACTATATGATGTAGTTTTATTTCTACTTTCTTTAAGTTCTTTACCACGACCTAGGTTTCATTGTATTACAACATCTTCAGGTGGGTTATTGTAATACAACGAAACCTAGGTCGTGGTAAAGAACTTAAAGAAAGTAGAAATAGTACTACATCACATAGTTTCATTTAATTGTAAATAATGAATTTCTACAAAATTAACGCCAAATGTATTCAACATTTGGTGTAAATAAATTGTTTCATCACAGACGTAGATATTGAACCATGATGACAAATAATTTATCATAATGTGGGTTTTTGCATCATAATTTAATGATTTGTGATATAAGTTACATATTCTTAATATAAATTAATGAACGAGTAATACTCACAAACTTTCGAAAACCATTTTAATATTTGTACCGAGCGGGTCACGCGGTATGACGTATTCTGGTAAAAGCGACTTCATTGCGAACAACATTTCTAACTTCTGCTTCGTTTGCTCCAGGGAGCATTTTCTACTTATATACATGTTTTCGATGACTCTCTTATCTGTAACCCAGAAATAGAAATTAATTTCTTCCAGCAATATTATGAAACACACTACGACATACGACAGAATTTGTTGACTTAAAAACGATTTTTATATTCAAATGAGCCTAAGCTATTTAACAAATTACTCCTAATAATATTTGTATTCTGACGTCAATAGTTATTAATATTACATTTACACCGATCAGCATGACTAAGGTTTTAGCAAAAATTGCAAATGAATATTATAATTTTTTTATAAAAATTACCCACCCAAATCCATATCGGGCAAGTGATTCTGCTTAGCGAACCACTCCAAAATGTGCTTAATAGCTTCTTCCAGATTATTCAAGTTGGTGAGACCTACATCTTCTCGTATAGCCTTCATCTGTTCTGGTGTAACGAGCAGCATGGGATGGCAATTAAAGTCTGACATGGTGTTCAGCCCTGTATGCGATATCAATACCCAATTACATGCAAAATATTACGTCTTTAAGCAGTTCTGCTCCTCTTCATGTGCGTTGGTTTAATTTAAAATGGTCATGAAGATGATTCTATTCTCTCTTTTATTTTTCGCGTTTAGAATTCTTATCGTCTTTATATCTTCCATACCGTCATCCAGCCATATATTTTTTTGGATCACTCATATCTCTTATTCATATTGAATTCCAGTTAAATATTTTTTTTATCTTCAATTAGTATTCGAATCGTGATAGGGGCCATAACTTGATAAGTCTTAATGTGTTTTATTACTTCATTAAACCTTCCTTAATTAATTAATTTATAATTTCTACTATACCTAGTTTTGCACTTATAAACATCATTAAACCTTCATTATCATCAAGTGGGGATCTACATATTTTCATCAATTTGGTTTTTGAAATATTTCTTAAGTATAATTCATCTTTAAATGGATACAACGCTGATAATAGTTTGACAAAAGTTTTATATCATTATATAAAACTTTGTAAAATGTATTAATTTTGTTGCAATAATTTAAAAGGAATTGATACGAATAAAAAAAATAAGTGTGCTAATTAACACACGGTAAAAATGATAAGTTTGGCAACCCATATTGGTTATAGCACACATATTGGCATCCTATATGGTATGTGAGAGATTTTGAATACAAAAATAAAAGAAAAAAGTTAAAATTATTTTCAAAGTATTAATTACATAATGAATAATATTTTAATAGAAACAACGCTAATATATCATTCATGTTATTATCATGGTGATCTATCATTTCAATATTATCAGTGATATATTTATGCATACGAAAATACTCAACTTAAAACATTTAAGCGTTTACTTACAAGATAAATTTCATAAAAAATAAATATATTTGTCTAAAAGGAAAATATATGTATTTATTACAAATATGGACTTAATATACTAAGTATACCCCGGACGTGGGAGAGATAAATATATATGTGTGCTCTCTTTCGGTATACTCGGTCTACCTCCGAGTATATCCGAAGTGTCGCTCGAAGTTCCTCTCGTTCGACGGTACTCATCCAAAACCAATGAAATTTGTAAAAAATCGATATATTAATTTTTGCTTAATTAATTTTTCATAATGATTGCTGATTAAATAAAAAAATAATTTTTTTTTGATCACCAAACCCATAATGATACCATTATATTTCAATATTTGTTCAGAAAATATTTCCAAATTTTTGTTCCTAACTTCTCGTGTGATAGCTCGCATATCATTGACGCGTTGGACTTTGTTGAAACCAATGTAACTAATGGGCTTCTGGACTTAATGGGCTTAGAATGGGCTTAGGTTGAAGGTCTATACGTCTGACATTGGGAGTAAGATTAACCATTTCATTTCGTAAAAACAGTTATCTTGAATTCTTATAGCATAAACTAATAATAAAAAAGTGAAATTAATATATGTAGTGTTAGTTTTTGTAAATAAAAACCTGTAAACCACGAAAAGGATTCAAACTATGAGTGTGCCGTATACACACACTTATAGTAATTTAAGTGTACACGGAATTTCTCTTAAACTATTTAAAAATATTAATTTCTCACAACATTAATATATTACTGACTATTTCACGGGCTTTAAAACGTAGTACATATTTCAAGAGTTATAAGATCTAGATCTGGCCAATTTCAAAAACCTCGTTTTTATGATTTTGGCTCATTAGTAAGGGAAATAAAGAGGGAGGAAAATTATGTATTTTCATATTTGGAATTTCTTTTTAAATACAAAATTCAAAATTATGAAAAATTTATGTTATATTTTTCATAATAAACCCCTTGAAGTAATATCCCATATTGTACACAAAATTTTAAAAAAATGTAATGCCTTCATTTACCCCTGTTTTATTTATATTTGAACAGGTTTAAAACATTAGATAACACAAAATATGTGGGTTAGTAAAATATATAACTGCCACATTTCAATTCATTATTTCTGAGAAAATCGGGAGAGAAACTCACATATTTTATTTATAGAGAAACCCAAATATTTGACCTGCTATATCTTCCAGAGGTGTAAAAGCATATTTAAAAAAATTTGATATCTTAAATCATAGCTATAATTTTTCCTCAACCTTTGCGTGAACTTTTAAAAGCCTTTACTTTTTACGTTGAGTGATTAAACTTAAAATGTTTACAGATTAGATTAATTTCAATTCGATATCACTAGCTGTTTCCAAGAAAAAAATGGTTTTGACCGAAAGACGGACAGACAACCAAGTGATCCTGTAAGGTTTTTCTTTGTTTTAAGGGACGGAACCCTAAAAACACTATTTGTAGCCACTTTTATATAAATCCAAATGTGATTAGTTTTACAGCAAAAATTAGCAAAATGGTAAACTGCTAGAGTTAAAAGTTTCTAATGATCCATTATATATTCCAAAGAAGGGCGAAAACGTAATTTTATTGAACACAAATTAAAGTAACATAAATCAGTTGGAACAAACGTAGCGAAGAATGTTCACTGGCTAACGCAATAAAGGTTGTAGTTGATTTTTGGACGAAACGATTACTTTTTCCCGTGCCAAAGATGGCACGGAGATTTCCGGTAACTATTTTCAAAATATAATTCGCTTAAGTTTTAACGCTCTATTGCAAATTATCTCCGGAACAGAATCACAAGAAAAGTGTTCTCAGATAATCTATTTTTAAACAATTATCACGGTAATGATTACATTGACCCCATAAAACAATTTCGAGGACGAATAAATTGCCAAGATGCGCAACCTGGAGTTCAAATGCAATAAATTATAATCCACATCTCAAAAACATAAAAGAAGGAAAAGGTGTAATGTTTTTCCATCTTCAAAGACATAAAAACCGGTAAATCACGTTCATAATGTAATGAATGATCATATTTTCATAAAACATTCCAAAATATTTTAAGGAAATGCTAATTATTTATCGAATATTTTGTTAAAGATTGAATCTTATTAAAATAGTAAATATACAATCGAAAAAAACAAATCAATCAATTTCTTTTTGTTTAACTGTTGCGATGAATATGATTGGTAATTAAACCAAATTTTATATATTGAATATATTTGGCGTTAATTTTGTAGAAATTCATTATTCACAATGAAATGAAACTACGTGATGTAGTATTATTTCTACTTTCTTTAATTTCTTTACCTCGACCTAGGTTTCGTTGTATTACATTTTCAGGTGGGATATTAGCGAAGATATTAGACTTTACCACGACCTAGGTTTCGTTGTATTACAACATCTTCAGGTGGGATATTAGCAAAGATATTAGACTCTATCACGACCTAGGTTTCGTTGTATTACAATATCTTCAGGTGGGATATTAGCAAAGATCAAACATCTTTGCTAATATCCCACCTCAAGATGTTGTAATACAACGAAACCTAGGTCGTGGTAAAGAAATTAAAGAAAGTAGAAATAATACTACATCACGTAGTTTCATTTAATTGCAAATTTTACATGTAAATGCGTCGTAAGAATTTATGCCGCGTCAAAAAGCCCCAAACGCCCTGAAATTTCAAGAACTAAGGAATACTAACAATAAAATGAAAATATAATTCGAAAAATTAAAATAAAAACAAAAACAAAAGACTAAAGTGTGTGTCAGAAGACGCGTAATTAGGTTTTCCTAGTAGTCTAATCTCTTGAATTTTTTGAAGCCAATTAACCAAATTAGTATTATTTTATTTTCGAACCAAATTTAAGTAGATTTTTTTTACGATTATAAAATTAGAATGAATGGGGTAAATTTCAAATAATTTTAACATTCAATACTTTCTTGTGTTAAAAATGACACAATATTTTGTCAACGATACTCCAAACAAAAAATTCATGGACCAGCTCTGAGATAATATTTAATAAAACTATTTTAAACTCTAGCGTAAAATATTGGGATTTAATGGTCCAAACTGAGATCTAATAATATTTTTCAATCAACAATAAAAAACAGTACTTACCAAGATTTATTCAAAGGCACAATCTATCCAGTTAACGACTAAATATCCGATAATTGTACTGATAAAAGAGAAAAATAATTTGAATTATTTTATTATAATGATTCAATTCTTCCGTAATACCTGTATTATTTTCAGAAGTGACTCTTTATAATGAGAAAAGAACTATTGTCGGGTAATCTTTTGTTGCCTTCATATTATTGACAAAATAACTGTCTAAACAAAACACATGAGTAATTACTATTGACTATTAGTCAATACTATTAGTTATTCCTAAAGAAATAAAAATACCTTAAGGTACATATATCTTAGCAAATAATTGCAGCTGTTCAAAGTGTTTTCAATAGATTTTTTATAATTTACGTGAGAAATTGAAAAAGGTCAACACGTATTATTAAACAATATTTAAGAAAGAAATTAAGTGTGAACCTGCTATTTAGTTGGCGTAAAATTTGTATGTACAGTTGTGTACATTGTTATGTACAGTTCCGCAATTCGCCCCAACAGCTCTTCTGCCTTGCCCACTGCCAAAGCTCTGCCTCGCTGGCCTACAAAACATACTGTTACATTTTTTTATTATTTATTCATAAGACATGTAGGTATGGATATTAAATACTGAAGCTACGTATTTAGTTTATTTTGATAAAGATGATTATGAGAAAATGGGGCTAAAAATTAAACAGCAAAATTTTCAGTTAATTTGATTATATTGTTTAATCGTTAGATCCTAATATTTGTAAATGTTATTGTCTTTCCATAAAGCATAAAATATATTATATTGAGCTGATATACACAATTTGTTCTAATATTACTTTGTTACACATATAACGGTTTATCCAATGTAAACCAAGAAAGCACTCAGTTTGGCAATTTGTTTCAGTTTTGAGTTTCAAATGTCGTTATATCTTATAGAACTCTAAACTTTTAACAATAAAAAATCTCTCAAAATGTCTCTCCAGCCTTTGTTCAACTGGAATGACGTAGCTTTCTAACAGCGAATTTTTTTTTGGAATTGGTTCAATAGTTTTGGCATTTACTTACTACATGTAACAAAAAAATAAAGGCGCACCACCTTTTATGATATAATTATAAATTAAGGGCTCCGTAGTGAATCAAGGAAGCCTTATAATTTTGTTATATTCGCCCACCTGTTATTTTCTACAGTTTATACTTGTGTGAATAAAATGTAGCAAATAAATTTTTCACGTGGAGACGTCCATTAATATAAAGTTCAATTTAAAAAAAAAACATTTTTCAACCGTCCAATTAACGTGTCATTGAACTGTTACTGAACAAGTTCTTTAAGTTGGCATCAAGCATTTTTGTATTTTTAAATATCGTTAGCGAAATATTAATCTTCAATTTGGTCACTACCCGTATTTCTCATTTTTTAACCTTGCGTTTTAAAAATCTGAAGTAATTCTTGAAACAAGGTTTTGATTAGAACTATTAAATGAAATTGCTTAAATTAACTTGCGTTTCGAAAGATAAAAACAAGCATGGGTTCGTAATTTTTATGTGTCCTCTGTGTTTTTCAAGGAGTTTTTAAATTCAAAACTATGTGTTCCTGGTAAACACATAACCTTAAAAATGTGGCATATTGGCAGGTTTTTGGTCAAGAATTAAGTAAACAATTTCAGATAATTTTGGTATTCAGAAAATAAACTCCTATTCGAAAAATGATGTGAAATAACAAGGAGGCAGTAATTCGCGAGCAGGATCAATGATCATTTAAAATTCGCATCAGATTCGCGGATCTGTCCCAGCAATTTAGACAGGCAGACATATAAAAACACTTATTTTCCACTGATTAACTTACAATATTACCCGGTTAGCTAGTTTTTACTTTATTTAAATACTGAATAATGGATGAAATCACACGTGGGCATTAATTCATTTACAAGACACTTTCTAACGCTTCTCATATTCGGAATTTTCCAAAGGCATCGTTTGAAAATATTTGGAAATATTTAATGCAGTTACGACAAAAATACTTTCCAGCGTCTCATCAGCATGCAAGCGATTATAATTAATTTGAACAATGTAATGTGAATGAATTAAAAGTTTTACACACGTTTCTCGTTACTGTCAGAAATTAGTATAAAACTGTGTGAATTAACAGCGATGACAGGACTGCTATTGCAGTTAATTGCAGGAGTTCGTCTTAATAGTCTGTGTCATAAAAAAATTCTAAATATAATCTGCGCTGCAATCCTAATTAAGTTATACAACTACAAAGGGCATATTAACTAAACTCTTTTATTAACTTGTATATAAATTTGGCATATATGACTTATTGAACATTTCATTAGGGATCTTCTGTTAATAAAACAAGAATATGAAATGTTTTACATTTTTAAATGACAATAACTTCATTCGAAATGAATGTTCAATATTACAAGAAAGCTAATAAAACTCAATAAAATAACCACAAGATCCCCAAGTTCCGAACTTTTCACAAGAAAATAATTTTCCTTTGATATGAATTTCATATGATCTTGTAATAAAAAATGTTCGCAGCTTATTCAACTATATTATATTACTTATGCGAATAATTTCATAATAAAATTTGATACAATTATGAGTACTTCAAAAAATATTCAACAAAATAAATTAGGTAACAAAATTTAAAATTGGAGCTAAAAAATAAATTAAGTTAAATAATCAATGAATATAAGCTTAAAAAATAAATACGATTATTATTTTGGTGTTTTCTATCAAACTAACTTCTTTACGTAGTTAAAAACAACAAAATTTTTATATGATGTGATTGAAGATATAAATTATTCCACAAATGAAGTTAAGACACCGTCTTTTGGCCGAAGCACAAAAATATAATTTGGTGCGATGAATAAGAATAGGAATAGCGATAAAAACCCGCTTTGCTAAAACGGGTTTTCCGGAGTTGGATGCGTACAAATAACGAAATTATATGTTAATAAATAACTAAATAAAAGCCATAAAGGTAATAAAAAAATAAAGAATATTTATTTGTGGAACAAAAAATATGCTAACTGAAAATCGCTCCTTTATTATTGTGTATCTTGTACAAATTGGGTATTAACAATCATAGGAGAATCGAAAAAAATCACCCAAAATCAAATTTATTAAAATTCGCCATGGGTTCTCAAGTATAAGATACAAAATAAATTTGGTAATAGTATTACAATTTTTCACAATGGGATCTGAATTGGTGTATTAAATTTTAAGCAATCTAATAATAGGAAATGAAAATGTTTCATCGATTTTATTCACGTTTTTGCTTTGGTCCTATTTTCCTTCCTTATAATATTTCTATTTTGTCGCATAGAAATTTAGCGGTGTTAAAAAAATACAGCAATGTTAATATAATTTTTTGGGAATAATAATTTTGATTTATTAACGACTTATTTTAAGTCAAATTTATGGTATATGTTTTGAATTGCAAAAAAGAGACACAAAAATGCATTATCGTCATTTTTTCCCCCAAATAAGAAGAGGCAAGCCACGTATTATCTATTCCAAAGTGTAAATAGTTAAAAAATAATTAAGTATTTTGTCATAAAACAGCGTAGTATATGCACACTTAATTACAAACGTGATATTGTATGTTAGAAAGAAAAATTATATTCTTGTTTATAAATAAGGTAGTAGATTCGAGTACTAGACGCACAACGTAAATAATTTAAGTCAAAATTATTGTCGTCGGTTGCGAACGTGCGATACGGAGAAGTACTGGGAAGGTACTTAACACGGAAACGGAATATAAAATTTAGGTATGGGCAAATACTAAATATATTCTAAAACAATATTATTTATATTTTAATTACTATGTACGCGTATTTAAAAAACTAGGTTTTCTGAAACGAATAAGTGACTTTTCATTTTGACATCTGACAGTTTGCAAAGTTTGCAATAGGCTTACACGTTTCCAAACTGATATTTAGTGCAAAGGTTATAGGTTGTTAACTTAAACATAATTATGATTTCATGTAAAATTTAAACTTTAATTATTTTATAAACTAGGCGATTAGTTGGCAAAAATAACATATTGTCGGATTATAAATGATTAATGGGATAAGTGTTTGATGTTACAAAGTTTCTTTCATATACATATTGAATATATACACACATATACAAGGATGCATTTTAGTTAATGACCAAATTTAAAGAAGCTATTTAGCATCGGCAATTAAATCATAAATTACCAATAAAAAACAAAATTTTTATTCGAATTTTAGCTAACATTCCAGTGGTAAATTAAAGGAAATATTAGTCATACTATTATTTTAAATTATTCCCACTACCCACGCAGCAATGAGAAACGAAAAACTTCCTCTCCACCGCGCTTTCCTCGCATATAAAATACAGAGATGTGAAATAAAATTTCATTTATGAACAGGGAAATTATTATTTGTTTTTAAATATATTTTTTTTTATATGTGGAATTTCAATTAAGTTAAGCTTCGTATAGAAAGTTCATACATAACGCAAGAGCTATCAGCACAGATCACTAGATTATATTTGGTAAATAAATAATCCATTTCAGTAACAAATTTACCATTCTTTTATAAAACAATAAGCCCCGCATAAGACAAGTTTCAAAACCCCTGCTGCGTTAAATTCACGAACAATGATATTGATTCCTTCAGTTGGCAGTCTAAACTCTTCGCGTCCATTTTAATTACGCGCTGACCGCAAGGGTGGCGCGCATGTGCCCGGAACCTTTCGTTAAATCAGGAGTAATGCGAACGATTAGATTGGATACAAGGGTAATTTACGCTCTATAAAATGATAAAGACCAGTAGATTAGGATCCAATGCAGGTTCATTATTCAACATCATCGAATTCTAAATATTATTTGTGGGAGTCAAGATTTTCAGTACAAAGCGCTTCGAAAAATTGGAAGATATGTCATTAACATTATTTGCAGGAAAAACTTTGTTAATCAACACAATTTTTTTTTCAATTAAAAGGGAAGGAGAGGCAAGTTAAAATAATTATAATCTTTGTCCTTTTTCTCACCCATTCGTGGCTGTCATTAATCTTTAAAAGTACAAGAGTGTTCGCGTATCAAAAGGAAATAATATCCCAGATACTTTATTAGTTCGTTAGAATTACCAAATTTATAAAAGAAACGATAGCGTCTAGATTTAGTGACATTTTTGCATTAATCCTACTTTTTACTAAGTGTTATATTCTGACTTGTCTACATATACAATGTCTTCGTACAGCTGACGTTATTTAGTACAACTAAGTAGAATAATAAGTTTGAGGAATCTTTTAACCTATGAGCTATTTAAAAATGTTGATTGCCTGTTGTTTTCCGATACTATATATATATATATATATATATATATATATATATATATATACACACACACACACACACACACACACACACATATATATATATATATATTTCTTTTTTTTTAAATGTCATCGTATAGAGGTACCGGTAATATAGGCTGAAATTCAATATAAAGGCCTACCTTTTTTAAAATAATTATATGAAGGAAAAATTAAAATTTGGAGCATTTGAAAAACTTTGATTCACGAAAATACACAAATACCATATTATTTGTGTATTTTCGTTACAAGATGTTTTTTCGGATGTTTTTAATATATTGAACTTTTTTTTACTCCTCTTTAAAACCAAGACAATATTGAGTCGACAAACACGAAAACTAAATTTGTGATCATACGCCATTTTTTATATTTGTTGAGTAAAAGTAAGCAAAATTAAAATTCGAATGTTATGATTTTTATCCGACTTTAAAAAGAGAAGGTTCTCAATTCGTCGGAATCTCTTTTTTTATGTTTGTTCAGCAATAATTCTTTATCGATTGGACCAATTTTGATATTCCTTTTTTTATGTGAAGGAGAGTGCTATAGGTGTGGTCTCAAATAAATATGATAATGATCCGATTATGAGGACCAAAAATAAACGATTGAACTCCTTAACGAATGGCAGTGAATCAACCACGATTCAAGATATTTGCTACGGGTGGTTGTTATTTTGTAAAATAACTACATCACTTACCAGGTCAGGGTCTCATGATATGTTCTGGATATTAACGATGGAAATCCTTAATGGAAATTGGGAAATTAACCGTGATTAAAGATATTTACTACTAGTAGTTGTTACTTTGCAAAATAATTACACCGTCGACCAGGTCAGGGTCTGATGATGAGTTCTAGAGATGAACAATTCGATGAACTATTAGCTACTGATGGTTGTTCCTTTGCAAATAACTACTTCATGCCAGAGTCTGATGATGATGCCATTCTGGAGATGAACAGTGGAACTCCTTATTGGATGATAACAAATCAAACGTAAATCAAGATATTTATTACTGATAGTTTTTATTTTGCAAAATAACTGCACTCCTTAACTGATGGTAGTAAATTGATCGTGATTCAATATATATATATATATATATATATATATATATATATATATATATAGGATATATATATATATATATATATATGCTACTGGTCAGTTGTTTTATTGCAAAATTTATTATTTATTACATTGCAAAATCTGATATTGGGTTTTGGATATGAAGAACAAAACTTCTCAAGTGGTAATTTTCAATTTGCAAAATCTGATATGGGACTTCGGATATGGAGAATCGAACTCCTCAACGGCTGACAGATAAACATTGGCGGCTAGTACCATCGTTTCATTTCTACTTGTTGTTGATAATCAGTTTTAGACAAAGAGGTAATTATCTATATACTAGCTTTCGTCCGTAACTTAATAATTATCCAATATTGTAAGAAAGAAAATAATTGTGATGATTATTATTATTGTATTAATCACTAAACATTATAATATAAAATATCTTTTAAAAAACCGATTTCAAAAAAGGTAGGTGCTAAAAAGTAAAAACTAATTAACTCAAAATAAGCACCTACTTATTTGCAATAAATAACTAAGGTACTTATTTTTGAAGTCGGTATCAGCACCACCGATCAACTTAAACTAATGTCAATTTTCATATTATAAATACGCCCATTATGAATATATTTAATATTGGAAGTACATTAGAAGTTAAAGTTTTAAATTTTTAAATTTATATAAATTTGTTTTACGAAGGTTTGACTTTATTAAAACCTGTTTTATTTTTAAATTCAAGAATTAAAAAATTCTTTCATCAAATAGTTTGCTGTGATCATAGCTAATTACAAATAGCAGTCCAAATTTGGTTCTCTCTTTTTTTCTTGTCTTGGTTTTAGTGCTGTCCCTTTAAAACTAATATTCATATTAACCTCCATTTACATTATTTAATGCTGCCAATATGTCAATATATTAGATTTTGTATTAGCCTAAGAGTGACAGATATTTTCAAATATATTTATGGAACTATACAGGAAAAATGTGCAAAATTGGTAATTATAATTGGTAATTAAATTAAATAAAAATAAAATTAATATAGGTGAAAGCAGAAAATTATGGGCTTGGCGGGCTGTTGATTGTACTAGGGCAGATAACATTCCTTTTAATTGTTTATAAAACTATTCATTGTTTCAACGTATTCATTTTCCTACAATACACATACTGCAACTATAATTGCCGAAGCTTTGAACATAGTATGCAAATTTTACTAACTTTTTTATTGTACTTAATATATTATTGAAATTTTGTGATTTTTGAAGACCTACGCTAAGGTTATGATAATTTTTGTGCTTGCTAACAATTAAAAAAGAAGGAAACCCAGCAGATGGTGTATTATTTTAACCTATATAAGAACCAAATTATGTAGTTCAATTGAGCGATGATCATGTGGTTAAAATAAATGTTTTAATGCACTCTAGTGTATCAGGTAATTGTTAAGAGCGGTTTGGACTACCAAAATGACGTTGTCGATATCGATACATAAGCAAAAAAAATAATTTACATTGTACATTGATCAATTGGAAAACTACAAATAATAATTTATAAGATAGTTCAGAAACTAGTAGTTATCTATCGATTGAAACCATAGATAATCAAGATCAAAATTCAAGTGACCAAACAGCAGTATAAGAAAACAATTTATAATATTGGTTATTATTTACAGACCAACGTATATTTGTACGGAGGGAGTCTTATGTTAGTTCATTTAAATAACGATAATTGAGGTACAGTGAAACCGGATCAGAATGTGAATTGGATATTTGTAATATTAAATGTACATGCATTAGGCGCTGACGCATATCAGTTAATATAATACTGTTGAATTTGATATTAACTACTTTATTGAATAATGCATGTAATGATTATATACATTATGTATTTCATTCTTTTTTATCTTATTGTTTCAAAATTTAAAAAAATGTGCTAATAACGAATTAATCAGCCTTTAACTTAATTTAATACATAAGAAAGCTCCACTGCAAGACAAAAGCGCGATTTACTTATCGAATTGTTTTGATCGTTCGATTTTATTTTTACATCAGTTTAATTTGGGGACAAATTTAAACTTAAAAAAAATTAAAATCCTGGTAGTCAAAGTCTTTCTCATAATCAACGGGGCGTTTTTAAATTCGTGGAATGGAAAGGTAGGCCATTAGTAAAGGTGATAAACGGAATGATAGCTAGTTAAGTGACTCATTATTAGTATAAATACCAAGTGAAATCATAATCAGATCATTAGTCTTTGGACTATCGTCGAACAAACAACTCAATCTGGGAGAAAGTCTTAACTATGGAAAAAATCGAGTACCGCGTCGTTATAAAGTTCCTTACCAATCAAGGAAAGTCGGTTCAAACCATACTGGAAGAGATGGCATCCATTTTACGGAGACTTTTGTCTGGGTAAAACCATGGTTTACAAGTCGCATAGTCTCTTTAAACAGGGTAGATACTCACATGAAGACAACCCACGCCCCGGTCGGCCGATCGAAATGACTACGCTGGAAATTATTGAAAAAGTCGAATAAGGACTAATGAAAGATGCCAGACTAAAGAAGAATTAGCTTGCAGAGATGATTGGAGTATCGAGTACAATAATTTGTAAAATTTTCCATGATCATCTTGGCATGACAAAGGTCAGCGCAAGATGGGTGCTCACACCGCCGAGAATGCTCACACCGCCTAAAAAACAACGCCACGTGGGGTGTTCTCGCGCGTTTTTGTACCTCTGTAGTGAAGACAAGGGTGGACTATTGAGTCGAATTGTTACTGGAGACGAAACTTGGGTTTATCGTTATAAACCTGAGTCCAAACAACACTCAATGCAGTGGCACAAAAAAGGCACACCACCACCAAAGGAGTTTAAGGTGTTACAGTCGGCTGGAAAAATCGTGGCGACAGTCTTTTGGGATTCAGAATGGATCCTGCTGACAGATTATAAAGATAAAGGTGTTTCCATAACCGTAGAATATTATGCGTCAATTTTATACAGGTTGAAAGAAGCAATCAAAGAAAAAAGAAGGGGAAAATTGACCAAAAGTGTTCTGCTTTTGAAGGACAACGAGCCCCTTCACACGAGCCGCGTTGCACTGGCCGCCCTGCACACAGCTACACAGCCGCCCTGCACTTCGATATTTTTGTGCACCCACCCTACAGTCCTGACTTGGCTTCTTTTTTTTTGGCTACTTTTTTGTGCTATGATATTTGTCACTTATGTCATATGATAAGTGACTGATGTTAGGGAACATTAATAATGTGACATGTTACACATAACCCCACTTTACTTAATATTAATCATTAATTACCATTCAAAGACGGGAATCAATCAAATTTCTGGCACTATCAAATGATGATTTGCACTCATATTGTAGACATGATGATTGACTCGCATCCACGACTGATAATATTTTACTCCGTTACATTTTAGAATATATCCCTGTTCTTAAATTTAAATGCAAGGATAACTATTAATTAGAAAAAGGGTCTTCGAAATTATTGGGATCAGTTACTTCAAATATATATACATATAGTCCCTTTTATTTGTTTTTCATAGAATCAATAAAATAGCAAGTTGTATATTTGAAACATATTAAAATATCCATGCGTTTATGATGGCTTTTGGGAGAATAAATTATTTAAAAAAATAAAAAAAATTTAAAGAAAGAGCCGCGATTCAATTTGATAAAATTTTATTCACAGAGATATATATATGAGTAATTATTTATAAAATAAAAATATATATTTACTTAGAATTTTAAAACAATTGCTTTGTATATAAATCCTTAAAGACGAATTTAAATAATATTTACTTTTGTAAGTAAGTTTCAAAATGCGACCGGAATTAATTCTTTTTAGCCTGTGAGTTTTCCTTGACAGTAATCTGTGTTTTTGCCTCAAATATATCTATAGGTATTATTTAACGAATTTAATATTTTAATAAATATTTTACATTTATATCTAATTATAAATATATTGGTTT
The DNA here is from genome assembly GCA_039881145.1 of Druceiella hillmani. Classification (NCBI taxonomy): domain Eukaryota; kingdom Metazoa; phylum Arthropoda; class Insecta; order Lepidoptera; family Hepialidae; genus Druceiella; species Druceiella hillmani. The sequence goes on along the minus strand of JAYKKI010000009.1, from coordinate 39,835,197 downwards.
CTTCTTAAAGTATTATTTGCAAAGATTGTTAAAAGGATTATTTGTAACTCATGAAGATTTCAAAATTTTCTTAAATGGCGAACCCCCACAAGAATAGTTTTTTTTGATCCACTAATTGGTCGTTATAATTAATATTTTTAACGAACCCTTTTTGTAGTGATCAAGGGAAGTGACCAACTGTAATCTAAGTTACTATATTTACAGGGAATATAAGAGTTTCTTTTTGATATTTTTAATATTGTTTCTTAAATAATTAATTTACTTACGTTGATCACAGTGGCATTTTATCGGCCAGGAAAGTATGATGTTTAATTGTAAAGATTGCTTTAAATTTCTTTAAAAAATCAGGGCGAGTCGAAATATTATTTAAATTACTATTTTACAGTGAAATAGTAATGTGATTAAATTAATAATAATAAAAATTAATAAATAATAAAGTCAATCATACGCCATTCCACGTTAATTTTGACAGTCACTAATTTAATATATTCGATAAGATAAAAATATTTTAACCGGGACGATGACTCAAAAACTTTGAAAAAATATTTGTGAGTCATCGATGACATCGATTTTTTTTATTCTGGAAATGATTGTTTAAAGCTCTAAACAAATGACAATCAGATAACGTAAATTCGGGTACGTAGTTGGACTAATCGAAACCAGCTCAATGTTTATAATTTTGAAGACTATATTTTGCGATATGTAGTCTAGGACCTCTTGGTTAATTAGTTTATAGGCTACTATAAAAGTAAATCTCTAAATTCACCATAAATACTTAAGTAACTTAAGGAAGTAACTTTCAACAAATAATACGCTTAATATTCCACCAATAGCTCAGCATTACTAGGGCTTATCCTACACTAACTTTTGGCATTTGTATTTATCATTAATGTATGTAACCATTTACTATTAGCTATTTACTAATATGCTAGTTAATTAGTAATTATGCTAGTTACTAATTGTCTCAGACAATTGAATTTAAGGTTAGTTGTTAATAATTGATGAAAAACATAAACTTATAAAATTAGAAGCGTCTCTACTTTACGTAGATTTAAATCCATTTTCATTGTTATAATGCACTTGAAGATTTTGCGCTCACTGTTATTGACCGGGCATAATTTGTCATATGTATATCTTCTAATAAAGTGCTTTCGAAGCTTTGACAATCCTTAAATAAAAGTCCGACCTTTTGTGCAAAAACTTATTAACTAAATCATTCATTTTCAAAAATCATAAAGTATTTCCTCATCTTTTGTTTCTTGATTAGTTAAGATCATCCCTTATTTTTTGTTACATTTATTTTCTACCCTTCTGATGCCAATAAGTAGACCATATTAATTCAAAATCACATTCCTGGTTTTATACTGCCCCTTTTTTGTATTTGAAATGTATTTTATGTGTTGAAATGTATTGTAAAAATTGCAAAGTTTTACTATTAACTAGTTATTTCGTACTGAAATATATTGTAAAAATTGGAAAGTTTTACTATTAACTAGTTAATTTAGATCTGATAAACGAGGACGTAGAAGGATTTTTTTTTAAATGGACACTTATGACAGTAAAGACTTCCATCGTATCAACTTACTAAATTGACATTTTTCCAACAAAATTTCTTGGGTTGTTCACGAAGATATATCGTAGCAATAGGTTCATTTTTACATATTTTATAAATGTAAACGAAAGTGATATACGATATAATAACTTTTAGAAAATTGGTGTACCATTAATTATTTTTGGCTAAACTAGAATTTTTCGCGGAAATAGGATACATACAATCGGTAAAGTATTATACTCATACTGTCCCACCGTTCGTTCCGACTTTCCATATTCTCTAATCGTATATCTCTATTTTTCTATTAAACAAAACTTTATTCTGATATAGAATAGAATAAAGTAGAAGAAAAAGTTATAAGAATGAAAATGTTAATATATGTTTAAAATGCTTTTCGGAGAGAGTTAAGATGTTAAAATCTTTATAAAAAGTTATTCTCTTATCCCATTTTCCTCTTCATACTAATATATAAATTATTTATTAAATGAAATGTATTCTAAAAATAGGAAAGTTTTAATTTCTTCTATAGCTTCTTTTACCAATACTAAGTTTTCAATATGTAGTGTTTGCCAGACTGGAAGGATTTTTGGTGTAAAAATTAGTTCCTCTAATGTGTACGATAAAAACATGTAATAAACGTTTAAGCAATGAAATCTCGCTGTAATAAGGTATTTTGTTCAAAAAAAATATTGTCATAACAAGGAAGTTTTAAACTTTAGTAAGCATAGCTGATCCGAATAAAAGAAATACGATTTCGTATTTTAATATAATCAGAAGTAATTCTTTCCCGAGACACTTTTATTCTCCATAAAATAAATACTTAGATACAATTCAAATTCGCAATCACATCACCCACATCATTGCACTGAACTGAGTTGTTGCTTTTTAAGATGGAAATCATTGACTTTAGCGCCAGATTCAACACATAACAAACAAGGTCTTCATGATCAAGTCGTTGATATTTCTTGTTATCCTTCAGTAATAATATATTTGTTTTTTAATGCACTTGGATACGGCGAGATATTTGAAAGTGTTAGAAAATAAAAACTTGAAAAATAAAATAATGTTAATTGTCCAGTATTTTCGTTTTGTATAATATAAATAAATATTGAATACTTTTATTTCGGGATACATTTTTTATAATTAAACAAAGTAATTAGGCATAATAACGTTAACATAAGTGGGTAAGTATATGCATTTATGTTTCAAATTTCTTAACCATTTCAGGTGCTAATTTTCATTGTAAATACATTGTTAACAAAAACCCATCACGTTCTATAAAATGTGATAAGTTTTTGTTAAAATTTGTTCTTAAGCCTTCCTCGAAACATTGAAAGTAGCTACAAAATATCTACAAGAATCAACAGATTAACAATACGTAAATAGAAAAGTTAATCTACTTGAGCGAGTCGTATATAGTACGGAATTACAGCCAAGGCAGTCAGCGTTGCATGAATGGTCCACTGGGCTTAAAACCGCTATAAACGAGTGTAGGTATATATACAGCAACCAAGCTCTTAACGGTCGCTTTATAATGTTTGCAGGCAGCTACCGTTGAAAGTAATATGGCTATACTGCGACAGACATATTACGACATTTTAAATTGGACCCGTATTATATTAGATCAATAGACGTCATGCGCGAGTGCGTAGTTATAAATTTCAGTTTTTTCAGACTAATACCTGATTCCACTGTTATAATCAATATGACGTTAAGGAATTTGCCTACGCAAAAGTGTGATAATATTTGGAGATATTATGATAATATTTCAAAATCGTTTTGCTAGAAGTGTGTGCATTTACCGTTTTACACACCACCTGCGCCGTACACTACAATATATATTTATTTTACTCTTCATTCTTTGTACCATTTAATTTTTATGTTTTTTTGCATGCACTACATACACAATAATTCTACAGTTTTGCTTTACATGCAGGCAATAAAGTAGGTAAAAAACAAATTTATTCTGCCTTATACCTACTGAAGCAATTTACTTATAAATAGTTATAATAGATTAAAATTTTATAGAAATTAAGTATACGAAGCAAGCATATAACGAGTTCTCACAAAATCGAAAAAAGTCATGTTGCGAAGACGACCGACGACGATGTCTGCAATCATACGTCTGCCCACATTCATCATTTTTATTCCCACACATTCGAGGTTTTCGCAAGGACCTATCCCTCCACACCCCTGCAATCTTTAATTCTAACTATGTCTATATAAAATTTCATTACACGTAGCGGATTTTATTCATAACTACACTAAACATTTGTGTATTTAATACGCTTCGAGCAGCTAGAATTTCCTTTTCTGTTGCTGTACTGACGCGATATAAATACATTTTTTAAAATATTGAATCCTCATACCTTCTAGTGAAGTAAACCAAGTGTAATGAAATGAAATCTAAACGTTACTTCTAGTTGATCCTTATATTCTTCTAAAAACACTATCCCAATTAGTTTATTCGTTTTTATGAAATGCGTGCCTAAACAAATGAACATAAAAAACTTCGAAAAATAATAGTTTTGTTTTCTATTTAATTTGATTTGTCCCACTAAATATTTTTTTCGTAATTATTTTTAAGTATACGTAGAAAATAAAATTTCTTTTTAATTATTTTACACAAAACTAATTTAGGATTGATCCTTTAGCCGATAACAATATATCCATGGTCATTTTAGTCATTCAAAAACAATCTTTCGACTTCTTACTTCTGTATATTTCAAAATTTTACGAAACATTGCACTTTATACCTTTGCCGCAGGGTATTTAACGATCCTCGTAGGTTGGCGCGTTTTAAACTTTTTCTTCTTTTAAAGGTTAAAGCAAAGTAAATTAATGCTCATTTTTTATTTACATTTCGGTTTTTTAAACATTGTTAAGGTCAACAAAATCATCCGAGTTATCTTAGATTGCTTCTTCTTTCTTCATAAGTCTCTGTAGATTCCTTCTTCATTTCAGATCAAAAACAGGGCATAAACCGCAATATAAAGTTAATAATTTTTATGTTACGAAATAATTGGTTAAATAAATGAAAATTATAGAATACTTTATTTTAAAATCATTCTGTTTCTAACGAAAGGGGGGGCCAGTATGATAATGATAAATTAATGCAATATATAAATATTCCACTTCGTATTGACATGGGGTAAATTAGATGATTGGGTATTACCAAATCCTTATAAATATGAAAAAGGTGAAAGTCTATTTTTTACATAATTAAGAACAATTTCCAAGTACAAGAAAAACTTACATTACGAAAGATTTATTTACTTTTAGGTATAAACATTTAAAGTTACGTAGTATTTCTCTTAATCTAATTAGAAATATTATTTTTCACAACGTAAATATATTGGCTACCATATCTTTCATGGGTATAAAATATGGTGCATATTTGAGATATGAATACTGAAAAACGTAAATATATTAACTGTTACATCTATCATAAACATAAAAATACGAAGCATGTTCAAAAAATTACGTTGTCTAGAATCGTCGCTACAGTTTTCCTACAACCTTTGAGTGGGCTTTTAAAAACCAATATATTTTTCATAATTTTAGGTTGAGTTGTTTCGAAAAGAAGGGGCGTGAACATGTTTTTTCCCCATTTTTAAATATATTTCTAAAAATACAAAACCCCAAATTATGAAAAAATTATTTTCCTGACTCCCATAATTAACTTTTTCAAATTGTACCATACACTAAATACGAAATCAAAATAAAAGAAAATTTTGAGTATTAAATTTGCACCTTCTCCTAGGGTTCTAGGGTATACGTAGACAAGTTTCTAAGAAACACGGCTATAATATAAGGGTTTCGTTTTTCTTTGCTAGGTACGGAACGGTACAAATTATAATGAGTCATTCCCTTTCATGGGATTTATTGAAGTTGTAGCACTACAAAATGATATGGAAGAAGAAACCATTATGACTTTTTTGTTTTGGGTAAATCAAAAATAAAAAAGAAATTGTCAACTGTATAAAATAATATATTAATCCATAATAAATTGGAACCATAAAAATATCATCCCTATAACTCCTGACAGTGAAAAACTACGATAACACTTAAATTCGATTTTACGACATAATAATTATTAAATATCATAATATGAAAACGATATAATAATAAAATGTATGTGCAAATTTCTCGTGTAATGAAAGCAATATACGGCATACCTCACGCTGATTACACCGCACTAAAAGTAGTGACCCTTTGATAAATTAATTTAAAATTAAGGGGTTAACCACAAGATGTAATATTTTAGAAACTAAAAAAAAATTAATTGACAGTGGAGAATTTTTCCTGTATTTTTGTATTATTGCATTTCTCAACGAATGTAAATAATTTTACCTAAATATATCATTTATCTGACTAAAATTATGCATAAGTGACGAAAGTAAAATAAACGCTACAAGTCACAAACCATTTTAGCAATAGGCAAATAAAGGGCTCAAGCCAAAATTACCTGAAGATTGGAAATTTAATTAGGGTTGTTTCATAATTCCTTTAAGGTCCTATTTTTATTACTTAGTACTGGAACAAGGGGAAGCAATCATCCTTAACAACTATCGACGAATGAGGAAGACCTTCAACGGTAACGGACTTGAAAGCAATACAAATTATTCAAATTTATTATTCTTGAATTTTTCCAGAATCAAGTCAGTAATTAATTTCATATAAAAAGTTCTATACACATAGGTCGATAAAAGTAAATGCGGGTTAAGATTGAAGGTGTTCGCTTCGCCTTGCTATTATCTTTTATACGAAGAATCTTTGTTGTATATTATAATAATTTTCTGGATGATTAACGCACCACTAGAGTTTATGCAGATGCTGAACATTATTACAATAATTTGGTGATGTACTTTCTTATTTATATAAATATTTTTATCATTAGGAGGAAATATAGGGTGGATTTTAATAAAACCTTTGCAGACACGTTCGTTCCTTTTATGTTTATATTATGATTATGACAGCCCGCATCTATTCACATTAATGCTTCCCGTTATTGCAAACAGAAAATTAAATTTTAAGAAAGTAGAAAACTTCAGATGTGTGAAAAACAAATTAAATATTTGAAAGTAAGCCAGATTTTAGCCAGTCAATAATCTAAATCCGTAGTTTGGATATTTGAATGTTTCGTGTTAGTCATGTATATAAGGCCTGACAGATTCCTTTGCGACTTGCATGGTTCATGACACGAATTTACATATATTTAATATATTTATTCACCCGAGAAATAGCCATGGAATGAAATTATTTTTACTCAAGTATACACATTTAGTATTAAGGTAAGGTTGCTAGTATTGAACCACTTTTTTTAAAAGTCAGAGTTTTAAAACTGACCAATAATAAAAAGAAATTTATTACGCTATTTTAAAAATATTTATTAGTGTTATATCAGGAACAGTTTCAGCATAAGATATTTAGAAACAAAGCGACAAATTGAATTTAAAAGAAAATCGTCAAGGTGCCTTCAGAGAACCACTGCAGCTTCTTTATACCGGTACCACTCTTTAAACTGGTATCATTCAATAATGGAAACGCATATTTTATGAATTAAAGGTACTTAAAACTTGAACAAATTACATTTACTAAGGATTACTAATGTAATATTGGCTGCAATACGTCATATAAATCATTTCACATTAGCGCCGGAAACAACAACTTTCAGATTTTTAATTAAATGTTTTGTCAAGAAACAAAAACGTAATAAAAAACAAATCAATAATTCTTTTCTAGGAAAGATAATAATAAGAAAAAATGTAAATTAAGTTCAGAGTAGTAGAGGGCACTGTAAGAATTATTGTAATGATAAATGAGTACAAAATATAAAATTTGTTTTTATTAACTCTTTGGGTTTAATATATGGCAAATTTATTTAAAATGACGATAAGTAAAAAATGATGAGAAACCAATTAACGTTCAAGGAATAACTATAAGGAAACAAAAAAAAAAAAGGAATCGAACAAAAATAGATGGACATTCCTGTCTGTAAAATTGGGAATATTATTTTGTATTCATATATAATCCCCATTAGTTCTTCCAGGTTATACAAAAATAATTTTGTGATTTTATACCACAGATACGTTCTTCAAGTTCGACCTAATAAACATTTAACCGTGTCTTTGAAGGAAGGAAAATAACACATTTTGCAGTACCATTGACAAATTTCATTATTTAAATTAAGTTTAATTATTAAAATTAACTTTCTTTCTTAAAACGCTTAATCCTGTAACATATTTCATTATTTTCTGTAACACTTTACGTCGCGAAGTCTCCAGATATACTTTATACACCTGGTGATATTTGACTACAGAGATACCCATGAATTGACGGCATCTTTGTTGGAGAAAGTGGAACACCTGGAGGAAGTACTAGTTGACTTGAGCTAATTTGTTGAGGAAATTTTAGAGCGATTGCTTGACATTTCGAAATGTCGTTTCATAAAATTGTAGTATAATTTTTTCCAACCATTTGCTAAGTTATATTAAATCTGTGATAATCCATATTTCTTAGTAAATTCGCACGGAGGCATGCGGACTTCTTTAATCTTATGACCGAATTAACATGACTTTATTTTTAAAATGTGATTATCGCAGGCTCAAACTCCGAAGAAAAATTACTCTGCGAACCCTTTATTTGAATATGAGCTTTATCTTTCTTATTGGTACCTGAAATTCGTCATCGTAAGGTAGTTTTAAGAACATCATAGATCCTGCTAGCAGCATTTAAATTGATATATTCTTCGTTTAAAAAGTCAATGGCTAATTTCATGCTTTGTTCATTTCAACTGTAATAATTGCCTTTTATTTTTCACCTCTCAGACAAATCTGGTGTTAACACTTTCGCCTTTCTAACTACAACCAATATAAAAAAAAGTTTTTGCGTTCATTTGACTAGTCAAAATATAATATTACGAAAAATCCAAAGATAGCAACAAAGGTGTTATTGGTGTGGTTCGATTTTTCCTGCCAAACAGTTTTGAGAAAAACGTCTATCAGAGATGACGGATATACATATACATATACATATACATATACATATACATATACATATACATATACATATACATATACATATACATATACATATACATATACATATACATATACATATACATATACATATACATATACATATACATATACATATACATATACATATACATATACATATACATATACATATACATATACATATACATATACATATACATATACATATACATATACATATACATATACATATACATATACATATACATATACATATACATATACATATACATATACATATACATATACATATACATATACATATACATATACATAACATAATAAAAATTAGCTAATATATGTTGAATAATTATTTTGTTTAGGCATCATTATATATTGTAATTCGCGCACATAATTAACATAACCTTTAAATTGCATACTTTAACATTTGTTATCTACATATTGAAGTCATGTGATATTCTTTGTTACTGATAGTATATATATATATATATATATATATATATATATATATATATATATATATATACATATATATATATATATATATATATATATATATGTACATATCTATAAAAGACTTACTGACTACCCTATATTGATCGGTTACTTTGAAAACATCGACTATTCGATTGTCAAAATGCGGTGAATATTTTCATAGTTATCACGTGTTTAAAAATTATTTTATTATGTGGAATTATTGATAAATTTAAATTATGATGATTTTCTGTTCCGTTCCGGAGCGTTGAAGCGAGAATCGATCCCAAGACTCTGCCATACACTTTCTTTCTCATTCAGTTTTAATGGCTGTTTTGTTGTGAAAAATATAAATTTTTAAGAAGAATTAAAATAATTAAAAGAGATTCGAATCTTAGGAATATTTCGGTCATATATTAAAATACTATTTAGAGAAGTTTAGCTAGTATTAACAAGATTGATTAATTCGGTTCTACTCTGGTCGGCGCATCTTTTGTTAAATATGCTTTTATTTTTTATTATTACATTTTTTTCACCACATCCCTATATTTGGTTAATTACCTTAACAAGTAGACACATCACATACTTGCACCACCCTAGTTAAAATAGAAATACGAACAAAAGGTGTTTTGCTGTATTTTTTTAACTAAAGTAACAGAACATTCAGAACGGATGTGGCACTGTAATCACTATTAAAAATTAGTGCAAAGTTCACATATTTGCGCTGAAATGTCAACAGCAAATATTACTTAACCGCCGGAAGTGTTTTAACACGTAGTTAACTTTTCCTTTATACCTTTTCCCGATATTTTGTTAAAGTACGCAATCAAATAAGTATTGGCAATTAAATTCCCCTTGTGAAATGTGAACTGACGAATTAATTTACCTACAATTACAATATTTATACAATATGTGAAACATTTTGCTTAGCCTTGCGAAGCCAAGATGGGTTGCTAAAATCTATTTAACATATACAAAAGGAACGTACTTTCTTACTATAAGAATTATGATTATGTAATTAATATAACTTATGATAGGTAGGTGATCTACTATACTAAAGAAATAGTTTGAGAATGTTTTTCTATAACAATGGCTTCATCTCTTTATATAACAATGGCTTCATCTTTTTGTCGGCAATGGTTCAAATTTCCATGAGTTTCACAATTATGTACGTTTTTGTTTTTTTTTACTCAGGCCAACTTCAGTCGAATGTAAAATTGAACATTCTGCAGAAATCATCATGGTAGAGTAGATAAGAAAATAGATAACAAATTGACGGTTTAGATAAAATAATTAAGGAAACGTAAATTTATATACATATATATATATATATATATATATATATATATATATATATTTGTGCATATTTGTGCTTAAAAAGTATTCATAGTAAGGAGCATTTTTGGTTTATAATAATTGCAGAGCATACACGCTCCACCACAGCCAACCGTCACTGTATGAAAGCACCCAATTAAAATAACTTTTCATAAGAAATATCGTAACCAAAGCTTCGTTTTGATAAAATTGGTCTGCCATCAGTTTAGCAGAAGGAACCAAAATTTCCAGAATAAAAAAAGGAATAAAATCGAAAAATGTTTACTAACACCCTGAAATAATAAATTTTACTGCATCTTATATACATAGAATTCACATAATCACACGACATGCACGCGAACAATTTTTTTTTATATTGTGTTTTGCGTGGTCCATTTGTATCTCAGAATAGATTTCAATTAAAATTTTGATTTCAATTTAGGTACGGGCCAGTTGAAAGTGTTACCAAATCGATCATAATTTAGTTTAATCTAGAGTTATAAAAGCCACCAAAAAAAGTTAACGAATACATAATCATTCTTATCTAACTATTATATAACAACTCATAAACTAAAATATTCACAATCTTTCGTGGACGGCGTTTAAGATTATATGGAATTTCCAAGGACATCTTGCGTATTGAATACAGCTGTATTTCCCTTAAATTACCGAAACATTTTTTCAATTTTTCGGTAACTCATTTCATTGCGTTTTGTGTATTAGGATAATTTTAAAATTTAGGAATAGAAGCAGAGAAATTATATTATTCAGTGAGTACCGAATTACCGAAGACTAGGAAGTAAATAGTCTAAACGGAGTATCAGCAAGTGGCCTAAATAAATTTGTCGCTGCGAAAAGCACAGATGAGGAAAAAGTGCTTCCCGAAGCCTTCGATAAGTCGCCGCCCTCTCCCTCCTCCAAGGCAATCAGCCCAATAATGGACCGTTGTTTATTTCTGTAGCGGATTTTATTCCTTGTTAAATTTGGCTTTAGCTCTGAGTACATGAATTTGCCATTTTATTATTTCCAGCAAAATAGTTTACGTGGAAGGGGACGCAGTAAGTAATAATATTTTATGTAAGCGGGTCTCCGAGTATATTATTGATTTTTTTAACAGATATTTAGGGGGTGTTTTTATAGTATCCGGATTTATTTTATTTTTGTATGTATTGTGTAATGTTATTCACGAATTGAAATTATTAATTTACTTAAAAAAACTTAAGGACATTGAATGTAACTGAAATTTTCTCCATCAAATGGAGAAAATTTCAGTTACTTTAATTTTACTGTATAAGTTATTTATTTTAGTAAATCAACGAATCACAGAATATTATATTGTTTAAAACAGCAATAAACTAAATGGGAAGAAAAGGAGTTATTATAGTGAGAAACGTCTGAATGACAAGTAAATAATAGAAAGAAGGAAAGAGAAAATAACAAATACACTTTGTTTCTTACTTTTTCCTCATTTAGTATAGTTTAAAAAAATTAGAACCTATGTTAATTTCTCCTCATAATTTATAAGTTATGAGAAGGTATTAGTTATATACCTCACAAATGTGAAGCAAAATGAATGCATGCCATAGCTGTAATGTTTCCTCTAAATAAACTTTTCTGTATATAAAAACCGTAAAATTTTCATATCGATAATATTTTTACAGTTTATCGATATCGATATTTCTTATCGATAAATTTTGAACTTCGCCGTATTGGATGTAAATGTCTGTAGCAATACTCTATGTATTGTGATTATTGTTAGAGAAATTTTAATTATTGTTAATTTAAATAATTTTATTCATTCTTGTTCATTTTGTTTTATAAATAATTACAAAATAATCATAGCTCTTTGTTATAAGTAGTTAACATTAGTTATGGAGTACTGTGAATTATTTTAGTACAAATGATTTACAATCTTCAGAGTTAAATTAATAGAATAGATATTTGCTGTAAATACATATTTTTTAACATCAGTGTTTTATTATTTAACCCTTGGACGCACATGGTTAATATGAGCACCAGCGGCATTTCTTTTATTCATAGTTAGTATACCCTTGAAAACAGGAGATCATGGTAACTCGATGTGCATACGTATACATACACATAAATAAATGTATAAATAATATATATGTATATATATATATATATATATATATATATATATATATATATATATATGTAGATATATATTGGGTAAAACGTAATTATAAAAAACAAAAAGTGAAAAGTATCGAAATTACAAATTACGTCATTGCTACAATAGGAGTAGACCATCACAGAACATTAGCGACGCCAGACCAGAACACTGCCAATGCAAAAAACATACGGAAATTGTATAGTTATTTATTTATAAACGTGTTTTTCTTGTAACTGTTTGTTCAGCGTATACAATTTAAAACGTCATTTTATCTAGTTTGCACAGGTAATAATCAGAAAATGCTTACATTTCGGCGATTTTACATGTACAGGATTTATTTATATATGAATATAAATAAATAGTATACATGTAAAACCTTTTCCTTTTACACTTTTCCTAAGCTTTGTTATTTCAAGTTTTAATATTTTTCAATTTGAAGACTCCCAATTGATATGAAAGTAATTTCTTTACTTTTACGTTGCATTTGGTTCAAGCAACCTTTTCTCTTTCTTGTTTTCAAATGTCGTATTTTGGGAGCAGAATTGAAATGGCTCAAAAACATAGATAGGTTAGATAAAATTATTTTAGTATGTAGTTTATTTTATTTTTATTTGTATTTTATTTTATTTTTATTTTGGTCAAATGAAAATAAATTTTTAAATACATTTTTCATTTACTAGCCTTTTTTCTTACAAAACGGGACTTATTTATATCGCTATTTCATAATTTTTCAAACTCATAACTGCACAAGTATCTTATAAATGTTTCCACTATTTTTTGAACTACGCGTCTACTTTATTTACATGAAAAATACACCAAGTTTTAGAGTTACGGTTAATTTTATCGGAAGGGCGTAAAGCCGGTTGCTGCTTTTTGGAGGTACGTGCTCGAGGTGGGAATCGTCTACTCAGATTTCACAGATCCTGTTTTTTTCTACATTTTGGGTCAGGAGTTTCGGAAACAAGAGAACTTTGAACTCACAGTTACGGAATACTCTTTAACTGTAACACCAAATACCTGGAATACATTTATTTCTATATCCAAGTTAATCTGTCAGTTAATCAGTAATGGTATCAGTTAGGAATATGTTACCACTATGAACCTATTTTTTGGTCTCTAGTTTTACCACTATGCAAAATTTCAAGTTCCTATGCCAAACAGTTTCTGAAGAAAAAGGGTTGTAAACGACAGACAGGCAAACATGTGAGTTGACTCAAAGCGCTCCGTTTTTTTTTACCATTTAAGGCACGGAATCCGAATTCGATATAGTAAAACATGCAAAATCTGAAGTATGTCAGCAAATTTGAGTTCTCAACTTCGAAAAAGCAAAAAAATCTCTCCACCGTAAATGGGTCACTTAAACACGTAAACAAGGTTGCATGCTTAAGTAAGCGGCTGAATGAAAACGAGTACGTGAATTTCATAATTATTGGAAACTGATTATGTGGTAAGCGATGTATAACAACATGAAAAGAATCCATCTATTTTACATAATAAAGTTCTGAAGTGGAAACATCGAAAAATACTTGTTTACTTGTTTTGTGTTTTTCATGTTACTCATATTAAATGAATACAAGCGAAATAAATTATATGCCAATAATGAAAATGCTCGTTTTAGGCTTAGAAAGTCCTCAAAATTTGTAGAGTAAGAAACGTGCCGAAATATTTTTTTGTTACAGTACACATGATTTATTTCAAAATTAGGCCTATGGGCGCTGATACAGAGACGCTTTAATATCACAACATAGAATCGTAGAGAGGTTACAATAATAACAAGGAAGCAGGAAGACGATTCAAGAAAAAAAAAATGTTTGCCCAATTGCTTTAAAAAATACACGGAGCATATGGGAGGCTTCGACTTGTTCGACCACTTCAGGTCATGATATTCTCTAACAAGAAAGTCCATGAAGTATTGACATAAAGTTTACAGATTTTTATTCGAAGTGGCAATAATCAGTCCATGTATTGTGTAATTGTAAGGCCACTCAAACAAATGGAACACTCGCGGAGATTTTAGATTGCATTAGAGTCGATCAATGATCGATAACTTTTTCAGTAGATTAAAAATACCACTGATATTTAAATAAAAATAGGGCATTTATGGAATAGCAGACGAGATTTGGCTTGCACATGTAGAAAATCATATGACAAAACTTGGTAATTTTTGAAAATGTCGTTATTGCAGAACTCTAGCAAAAGTACAACGCTCAAAATACATCTGCACCGTATGCAGTGTTCTATTATGAGCAGCACCTTGCTTTAAGAAATTCAGTCTTGTGAAAAATATGTTGAATAAACAAGATAAATGAAAATAATTTTTCACCATAATATTTGCTAATTTTTTTCTATGCGAGCTGTGACTATATTGTTCTAACCTTAATTTTTTTAAATGCAAAAGATTCTTAAATAAATGTTGTTTATCTTCCTTATTTCTCTTTATACCTTACATAAATGACTGCCCTTAATAAGTAACGACTGTGTATTACTGGGATCCAATGAAGGATAAGTAAAAATTATTTTTATTATTCATAAACTTTCAACGTAACCTTAAACTTGGTATTTGGGGATAATGATCAATAAAGTTATAGTGAAATTTTTATTGAATATGTATGTCAAATGAATTTATTCGTGAAAATTTTCTTTAATTTAGAATGGCTTCTAAACTTATGTATTCGATCTACTACTTGCCTTAACACGACCGTATTTCTGAATATAAGTCAAAATTAAAATATTTAAAAATTCCCCGCCTACGAAATAAACACCTTTTATAACTTGCATATGTGTGCTCAATAATCTTTTTAGTTTTTAATTTTTTGATCAAAATTTCAAACTCCTTTCAATTCATGGTCTTGAAATATATTTTAAAGGTTAAAACCCTTCTAATCCCTCAGAGCAGACAAAATTGCATTCTTCAGAGGATTATTTACTGCATATGTCATAAAATGGTTTTAACTAAATATAAATAAATAAACAACGCTCTCAGTGCCTGGGTTCAAATTTTGTCTGCAATCACATTACATAAATATAATCCATGAACCAAATATCTCATTCATTCTTTACATCCCTATCACTTTTGTATTATTTATGTTATTGTAGTTAATTTCACATTCTTTTATATCACTTCTGATGTGCATTTATGTAAAAGTAACTTTAATTTTGTTTCTTTATTTATCGATTTGTCCACTGTCAGTGCCTGTGTCAATTTCTAGCATCTACCATAGGCTTAATATTTCCCACTTATCACATTGCGCTTGATTGTAAAAGATTGCTCCAGTTCACCATCCGTATATTTAACTTTCTAAACCTCGATCAAATTGAATAAACTAACCAAGAAATAAATATTAAAACAAACTGTAGTATAAAATTAACGTCTTATAAATAGTGTAATATAAACAAATCTTAAACGAATAAAGGATGATTCTTTGAAGCTCTTTCTCATACATAAAAATTGATAGACGACAAAGTTGCTATTGCTAAGGAATTATAAATACTTAGAAACCCAGTAGAAGCCAAAATCTGAGGATAAAAAAAATTAAAAACCGCGTAATAAATGGATTTCCCTAAACTAAATAGATCTCATATGAGAATTAATTTGATTTAAATAAATAGACGAGAGAGCGTGAATAATTGCATAGTGGCAAAAGAGACGTAAATACCTTTCGAACTTTATTTATGCTACCGAGTATCAAAGTGTAAGGGTAATGACTCATAAAGAGAGCACTAAGGTGTATTACGGAAATGAAATAAGAGTAAGACTTGGAAGTCCAGGTAACTAAATAAACGAAATTTACTGTACACGATATTCCCATTATATACACAAAATTACGACACCAAAGAAAACAATAGTGGCACATAAAAGTTAAAACAAAGAGTAGTGGCAGAGAAGGACGGCCGGTGAATGAGACAGAGCTTACACTGGTGTCGCGTAATCCGATAATATCTATAAATCTGAAGGTCAAGCTCATCCCGTGGTTTTTCGTCGCCGATCGCCGAAGAGAATGGACGATTTGGAGCTACATACCTACGCGTTTTGCACTGGATAATGGCGTATAGTTTAATCCCTCGCCATTTTAAATCGATGATCGTCTGATGGCGCTGCGCGGGGTAGATGTCATTTAATGCGACTGCGAATGCGACTGCGATTTTTTTTCATGGAAATGTCTCTTGTAATGAGAAAAATTTGTTATGGAAACAATAAAATGTTTCCATTAATTATTATTTGACGTAATGGACTAGTAATTTTAAAAACAGGGAGGAAAATATATTTTGTATGGATATTTTTATTAGCATCTGAAGGATTTTCACTAATGAATTAAAATTTATTCGCTTTTAATCTTTAAAAATTGCTCTTTAAATTAACATCCAATACGAGAAATTAAATTAAAAAAAAACACTTATATATTCAAGCAAACTCTTTAAAATTTCTATGCTATTCATTTTGAGACTTAACAATTGATATAAGTGCGTGTTATTTGAATATCTAATATATTAAATTTATTTCAATATTTGAAAATAAAATATATTTTATTACCAAATATTCAAATTTTGAAGTCAAACGGTCTTTGACAAAAATGGCTTTGATAGGTTAGTAAGCTGCTTTGTGACCCATTTTTACTTTTACTTTGAACCTTAAAAAATAATAATAATATAATGTATTTTATTTTGCAGCAATAAAAAAGTATTTTTAAGAAAGGAAGAATTGGGCGTAAGGCTCCAAAAAAATTCTTAAAGTTTATTGATCTATTGAAATAAATAAGAGGTGGTACGGGGAACGACGATGGCCTAACAAATTTCTTACTGCCTTAGCTCGTGAATTATTTTTTGCCATCATTTTTTGAAAATCGTTGATCGTAGCTGCCAGAACCAAGGCAATAAATTTTATGAAAGTATGTTTAAATTAAACTGTTATTTTAGAAACCTGAGAACGAACAAAACAATTTTAAATTTGTAGTAATATATTGTAAAGCAGGGCAAAATTAGATACTAGCTTTTTCCTAAAATTTATACGTTTCAAATAGCCACGTACACATACCGGAAAACTGTATATCCTCAAGTTTGAAATCAGTATAAAAATTTAAACCAGCTTCATAATTCTCTCAACTTAAAAAAAACTGTTACCAAATGTGGGAAAACTATTATCCCGTATTGACGAACATGATTTATATCACATACTTAATGTCGGCATAATCGGAAAATTAGTTTGATGGGTAGGGTTCATAACAGGGGGGCAAATTGTATTGTATTGCTTATGTGGATACTGTTTTGGACGCCATCTTAAAATTGTTTGTTTGAAAACTGAAACTGAAATTTATATCTTACTTCGAATGTACACCTGACTGAAATTTTTGGCTAAATTAATATCTTTTTACTTCCTGATATATATTTAAAAAAAGTGAATATTGTGGTGAGTAAAAAATAAACCCATTTTTTCCAAAGCTAAGCGTCCATGTAGTAACTCATTGTATCTGCATAATGACGAGTTTATCTATTGTTTGTAAAACATTAAATATGAGACATCAATTCAGTATTCCTATTCGTGAATCGCTGATGGTATTGAGACTAGGCAATTTGTGCACTTTACTGTACTCGTTGCCTGAAATGAAGAAAATTAGAATTCATTTCAGAGCGAATTTTAAACAAATATTTGAATGTTATGTCTACTGTATTTGCGAAAATAAATTAGCTAAAATATGTACACAAATAATTTTGTTCTAGGTATTACAGATATTATTAATAGATTTCATGAGAAAATTGCGCTTTTAATTTTTTCGAAAATATTCATTTCCTACTTTAACATTTGTTATAAATGTACTAAAATCATGTGACGCTCTTCATCACTGACGGTATAAACTAAATTATCCACAACTATTAGACAGTGACACAGTGATATACTAATTCCCAAATTCCATCGAGGATATCAGCTGACAGCAGCCAGAAAAAAACAGCTGTTTAAGTCGAACAATAGTTTTTTTCAGTCTATATCTTCCGTGTGAATGTTTGGGAACGGGAATGCATACCTATATCAAATTTTAAAGCTTTTACATTTTGGTCCGAAAAGCATCAACATTATGGGGAGAGACAAAATTGCAAAAAAGGTCTATTAGAACAATTTTGTTCTATTTTCAAATCATATTTGCATATCCTTCTAAAAAGAAAGGATTCACAGTGTTTCTTTTTTTATCATTTGTTTTAAATATCCTCGAAACGGTTTGTGAAAAATGTTACTATTTTAAATAAACTACCTTAACTTACACTCCAACTTTAAAGTTTTGCGAGATTTTGCAATGTTTAAATAAATGTGGATGTGGGTTTTTGAATTAGAGAAATTAAAAAAATCAATGTTAAATAGAAGGTAATTTATTCTTCAATAGCTCTTCTCCCAAATAAATTAAATAAAAAAAATTACAAAGCAGCAAACTAAAACTAAATTTGGAACTAACTACGAAACGATTAACTAGAACATCGGTAAAGCTGGTTATGACTGACGCGCAACTTTCTTTAGATAGTTTATGTAAGAAAATTTAATTTGTATACATTCAGTTAATACAACTCCTTTCCCCCTTTTCCTTATTATATCGTGATTAGTGATTTAAGACGTATTATTAAACAACGTATTACTTCATGAAAAAAGGTAGTAAATTTTTGTGTTCAAAATACATTTCCGAAGAAAAGGTGGCACTTTATACATTAAAAGTTAGGTTCAAAGTCACTGTCTTTTTTTAATTGGACACCATAGTCGTACCATCGAGAGTTAACACAATTCAGCTAATTTATATAAGGTGTGAATAATAATATAAGGTGTGAATTATAAAAAGTAAACGTTGATTTAGATTTTTTCAGGTCAAATATTTCTGAGGAATATGTGATTAACATTACAAGAATGTATATGTATTTAAAGAAAACCTCTATTGTAATAATTTTCAAAGGTAATGCTACTAGATTACATAAGTTTCGGAAATTCATCAAGATTTTTTTAGGTATTTGTTTTCGTGGACATATCTATCCACACTATTATAAATATTTGACAGAAATGTGTCTGAATGTTGAAGCTATTTTTGGAAACATTTGTAGAAAATGTCACTTAGATTCTCTTGAACCCAAAACAAATTTTGAGAAATTGAATATATTTGTATGTATGTTCAAGTGTCATGCAAAAATTACAGTATCAACTTGAACTAATTTTTTTTTTAAATATATCTTCAGGTACAAGTTAATATTCAGGCTACCCATGGCCTTTTTAAAATATTATTTAGTTAAGTTTTGAATGTCGATCATTTTTATATGGTTGGTCAAGCGTAAAGAAAAAATAGTTTAAATAATTCGAATTAAATATTCATGGATGTGATGCAAAATCCAAAGTTTTGTTGATCAAATAATTCCTGAATTCAAATTATTTTGCTAGCACTCATTCAATGAAAGCCGCCCACAAATTTATTAACAAATTGTATAAGTTTTACAGAAAGTGCATAGTTTGCAATTATAATCAAAGTGAACTATTGTAAATATATCCTGAACTCGAATCAGAAAATTTTTTCAACAAAAACTCCTCCAGTTTTCTTGAAAAATTTAATTTGATGGTAATTTTATATTTCAAAAACAGTTAGCGTAAAGTTTCTCAAATCGAGAGATCGATGGAAAGTTTTTAGCTGCAGCTTCTTTAGAATGGTTATGCACGATATCGTTATTCATTTTCATGCAAAAGTGATAAGATAGAAAGACGAAATTATTTCAGTTGTGCTATTGGGGAACGTTCTCTACATTTTTTTATAATTTAAATAATTCCATTCAGGATTCCTTCCTTCATTTTTCTGAAAACCTTCCACCATCTGTTACATCCTTTTAACTTTTTAAACTTCTTTTTTTTCAAAATTTCATAAAAGTAGAATTATAGTTATATAACACACTTCTTAAACTATCCTATTAATACTAGTTCAGCTGTAGTTTTAGTGAGAAATGCTTTTACTATTGCTTTCAGTTCAATATTATAAACTTCAGTCTTCCATAAAAATGACACTTGTTCTTGGCATCAAATTTTTAAAATAGAACAGTTGAACCAATACTGCACTATACTTTTGGTTGCCGTGTCTAGAATATAACTTTCATTGAACTTGTATTTGAAGTTCGCATGCAAGTTCAAAGACAGTGCATAGTATTTCTAATTCAACTGTGGTTAAATCCATTTTTAGCAATAACGGAATGTATTTGATTACTAATAGGTAATGAACGGTTATTAATATTAAATTTTTTTTATTATATTTCCAGTTTAAAATTAATTAATTGCCTATATGATAATCACTATAATTTGGTACTACATATCTCCAACGCAAAGAGAGTGGATAGTTTCTGTATCAATTCTTGGTAATCAAAGTTTTTTCGTATAAAGCAATGCTGAGCGACCTAAACAACAACAATCAGTGGGTCTGGTGAATATTGCGGGTGGGATATCTGTGTCCAACAAAAATCCAAAACTTTACGGCAGGTCTATTTGACTATATGAGGACCGTAATACGGCGGACACGGACCGCACTACGGTTTTCTCAAATGGTGTAAATGAGTCTCTGTGTTTCCATAGGAGCACCCGAGGTCAGTTGCTAGCCAACGTATCGTTAACTGCTATTTTCTGCAATTAACAAAATTAGCCTATAACTATCCAATTCCACCCATCGATCAGAGCGTGTTTGATCACTCAGAGAATAATCGCCGCTGTGGAACCGCTGGAACCATACTTTTGCAGTAGCTTCAGATATTGCTTCAGGAGCTACGCGTTGGCATATGTCACGCATAGCTTGGGCAGCAGAGTAACCAGATTGGTACTGTAGAATAGTCAGTATCTAACTTGCGTCTTAATGTCGTCCATAATTTATGCATGTTAATCGTTCAGCATCTTAGTGACTACTGAATTAGTGAGAGCGTGCCTCGCTCTTTATACATATATCGTTGATCATTAAAGCTTCTAAAACGTTCCCACATTTTCTAAATAATTTTCGACAAAACGGTTATTACTTTTAGCCACCCCAATATTTTATCTTGTTCAATATCAAAACAGGTGTATTTATTAAATATTTCTTTTAATATAATATTATTGTAAATTTCGTCATCATAATTGAATCAAAATTTGAATCAAATTGGTTGGAATCAAATTTGAATCAAATTGGTTGCCGGGTCAAAATTAATTTCATCCCGGCGGGGGAGACTTATTAATTAAGTACTTTTTTGGAAAAAGTTAATTACCGATCTGATCGTGGCAAAAAAGTGAAGATCTATTTTGCATGAAACAAGAAAGTAATTAGAGACTCTACATTTTGAGACTAGTACACTAGTAGTATTCTTACTCATAAATTGAGTATACTAAAACGGTTCATAAACGACTACAGTAAATAAAATTTTGGTATTAGGTATTTATTCACAGGTGTGATTTTTGAATTGAAATTTAAAAATAACTGACCCGTTATAATATCACTTGCTTGTCCGTCCATTCTTCTGTTTATTAAAGCCCCTTTACTCGGAAGTAGCTTGAGATATCAAGCTGAAATTAATATCATTGTCTGCAGCAAGTAGCTTATATTGCTGTAAACGTTTTAAATTTTTGGTTTATGTAATAAAAAGTTAGACCCCTTTAAATCGTATTTTTCATTCATACAGTAGTTTTACCCTCGGATACTTACAGTTAACCTGCCATCTTGAAAGTCGGCACAATGGGAGGTTTTGGAGCACAAGTCGATAGAATACAAAAATTAATGATTTCTAATTACGTGTGTAATTACACTATTTTACAATAAGTTCGATTTTACACTAATTTAATTGGAAATACTATGCACTTTTAAATGTTTAGAAGTGTCTTAATTTGTACCGAACCCTCGTAGTGCGAGTTTTACTTATAATTGTTACAATTACACAGTTACCATTTTTATTGTTAATATCGACGTTAAGTAATAGAAATATATTTATTTATTTCTTTGTTTCATAATATTTATATGAACCTAACCAATTAAAGAACAAGAGAATCAATAGCAACATGTAAATATCAGGATAACATGCGATAATACACCAATTTATAAATTACATTGAAACAATCTTGGTTTCGCAAAACTTTTTTCCTAGAAAATGTCTAGTTTTCGGAAAGTACCACCAGTAACGAATTCACTTGTATTGACACTGCCGCCTGTTTGCTTAGTCTCGTCCGACTTCCAGCTTTCAGAATCGATCAGGAACTGTCTATTTTCCGGTTTGCAGAATTCTTTGTACCACTCATCTGAAAGAGAATTAAGTAGCTTAGTTACCTTTATTTATTTTAAAACGTCAAGATCAGTTTCTGATTCACAATACTAGTTAATATTTGCGGCAGGATTAATTTAGGATATGGAAATACATTCTCCGAGTAATTACAGCTTAATAGATGAATTTATTAAGAAATTACCCAAAACAAGCTATCAAAATTGAGTTCGCGCGCCCATTTTTTGTACCTCTTTTTATATGAGTATATCCAATTTAATATTCAAAGTAAACCAAAACGGTATAAGAGCAAGCCAGTACTTAAAACGTAGAAGGAAATATACAAATTTCCTTTACTTTTTTATTTACTCTGCATCCAAAAAAGAATTGTCAGATAGTACGGTCTTTTGAAGTTCACGGAAAGATAATAAAAAATATTATGTCACATTCTACCAGCAATATCGTTCACTGCAGGTTCACTGCCACCAAAGTCTTTCGGCAAAATTTCCTTGGGCAACACTGTGTGCAAGTCCTCCAGAGAGTTGTGTATCTTTATTCTATCGAACAGCTTGGGTTTGAATCCCATCTTCAAGAGACTCATAATACGACCAATATATGAAGGAGCATTGAGGAAGTGTATACCTTTCAGTCTGCAGCCATAACATTTCTGCAGAAAAAATAGTAAAAAATGAGTAGGTATAAAAAACAAAGTAAGAAAAATTATCATAAAATTGAAGAAATTAGAAAACAATTTTTCGGATCTAATAATTTATAGGAGATAGCTTAGGAATAATGATAATTTTTTTGCGCCAATGGCATTTATTGACCAAATATCCGTAATAATGTACGTTGAAAAGCATATGTTAAAAAAAACTTACATACCACTATCAAATGTTCAAAATCAAACTCGATTATTTAAAACCAATTACATCATAATTCTTGTTGGATTTAGGGATCAGTAGTACAAAGGTGTCGTCTTCTTCCATTGAATTTTGGCTGATGTTTTTAAAATGTTTTAAGTATGAGGTTAAGTACATACTTCATCAGAAATTAAAATTTAGTGACTAGTTGATTACTTATGGTTCCAATATTGTTTCTAAGTTAGAAATCATACAATAATCAAATAGCACCATTATGTGGATGACTTAATATTTCAGAAAAGAAATTAAATACTGAGCGTATAAAAAAGTTCAGCAACTCCTTTGAATCGAAAGGGAAATCCTTATAAAAAAATATGTTTCATTATGTAGTTTTTTGTGTAATTTTCATCTTTTAGACACATATATTTCCGAATTCGAGATGACATTAACACTATCCTTTAAATTTTTTTTAACACTATAAAATAATATAATTTTTTTAAAGGAGACTAATAAGAGACTCGGTTTTTTTATTCTATGTATAAATTTATGAAGCAATTTATTTATTGCCACAAATATTACTTATTGTGGCTATTATATATAATTAAGAATTATGTGTTATTATATATAATTAGGAAACCTAGCCTCCTCCAATTCAATTGCAAAACTGTTGAAGTTAAAATTATTAAAATAACAGAGTTTTTAAAGTTTACTTAAAATTAAAACAAGTACGTTTACAATAATGCAACTTTAGGGTTTTATTTTTATTAAATAAATCTTTTAAATACTTCGTATTATCTAGACTTTATAGTCTATTGATTATAATTGTAATATGAGTAGTTATTTTAAAAACAAAAAATATGTATTAATTGGCGTAAATTACTTTCTTTCAATAGGTACGTGCTTTAATTTTTCCAGCGGATATCCATTTTTACTTAAAAAAAGTATTATATATTTAAATATACATTAATAAATTATATTATATATTTAAATATACATTACGTGGTATATAGTCTAAGTTTGCGTAAATAGTGTAAACTCGGAGTTAATAAGAAAATTATGAGTAAATTAAAATGGCTGAATGTTTTAATCAAAATCAGTGAGAAGCTATAATATATATATATATATATATATATATATATATATATATATATATATATATATATATATATATATATATATATATATATATATATATATATTTGGAAACATTATAAAAACTTAAGAAGATAATAACTTGAAAAATAAAATAAAATTAAAATAAATAAGGATAAAAATGGATTTTCGATTTCAGATAAAATTTGAACTAGTACCATGCAGACAGGCGATCGTTAAAACAAATAATCTACGAGTATATACGTACCGTTATAAACACCTCCATATTTTTGAGTAATGTCGGTGTCCATTTGAGCAACATTGGAAATGCCAAATTTGCATGATCTGCTATAACGCGGATACCAACAGCGTAGTCATTGTATAGTCGATATTCAAGTATCTGTTAATTTAATTATCAATCAAATATTTTATTGCAATGTACCCTTATGTATGAAAATGTTCGGTATATTTTTATATCACTTTGTTTTAATACTGATAATGAAGACAATACAAAGATCTTCGTACAAACCAGTAATTAGTCTCAAAAAGTAATTAGTGTCCAGTGGCAGATTTCAAAGTTTGTACAAACATAGTTTCTGAACGCAACACATAAGAGGGACGCAGGGGGCGTCGTTAGAAACGCAAGCGGTGTGGATGTTTTAGTAGCCATGGAATACTGGAGTGGAGAGCACCGCGTTTTTGCCATCGAGGCGTACATTTGGAAGGGATTTTCGCTGTCTGTAGCACGCCGTCGATTTAATAATCTTTACAGTATTCGTCGATTACGTGATGGACCATCGATTAACCTCATTCAGTCATGGGTAGCAAGATTAAGAGCTATAGGATCAACATTAAATAGGCCCAGGCCAGGACCTACACTATTGGTAGCCATGGATGAAAATGTCGAGCGTGTTATGGTTTCTGTCGTTGCAAATCCCTGTTTATCACTGCGTACACGTTCATCGATATTGGGAATTCCGAAATCAACTTTACAGGTAATAATGCAAAAAAAACTCAAGTTTCATCCATATAAAATTCAAATTGTTCAATATTTACACGATTCTGACTATGAATTAAGAACAACTTACGCGGAGGTGATGTTGTTGAGATTTCGTACTGCTACCCGAATGGGCAACATATTCTTTAGTGACGAAGCTCACTTTCACATTGGAGGATATGTGAATAAGCAGAACTTTGGTTACTGGGATGTCTACAACCCAAGACAAATGCATCAAGAGTCTTTACATAAACCTAAAGTAACAGTCTGGTGTGCCATGTCTGCATTTGCAATCATAGGGCCTTATTTCTTAGAAAATCAACGTGCCAAACTGTAACTGTGAATTGGGAGAGATATGCCCAGATATTAAATAACTTTTTCAGAGTAGAACTACAGAATAGTCCATCCTTCAACCAAAGTACATGGTTCCAGCAGGACAGCATCACAGCTCACACTGCTAATATGTCTATGAATGCAGTGCGGCAGTTATTTTCAGAAAAAAAACATATACCGAAACGATACCGTACCGTGGCCACCTAGGTCACCCGATTTAAGCCCATGTAACTTTTTCTTATGGGGATACTTAAAATGCGTTGTTTACAAAACAAATCCGAGCACTGTGGCACAACTTAAAGAAAATATTCGAGCCGAAGTCAGTAGGATACCCCAGTCGCTCGGCAAACGCGTTTTTGAAAACATGTGTGCTAGACTCGAAGAGTGTGTCAGACTCGATGTCCGCCGTTTGGAAAACGTGGTTTTTAAAAAATAAAATCCACATTTGTTGTTATAAAGTTAAAATAAACCTACTTTGTATTAGAAGTTTTTTTTACAATTTTTGTGTAGTTTTTTTTACAATTTTTCAAACATTGAAATCTGCCACTGTACGACACCTGTACGATACCAGATCAAATATAACACCCTGAAACTGCATATAAAATTGAAAAGCTTGCGGTGAGAGAACTATCCCTTCTACCAATTTTGAATAGTCATCATATATAACATTTTTGTACAAAGGCCAGCACTGTTTTATGTATTTCTAGTGACCCGCCTCGCATTCGCACAGGTAGTCAAAGATTTTTCACGTAATGATATGACACATGTTAGAGTGTGAAAATCCGTGTAATTTTGCTTACTTCAAAACTTTGTCGTATTTCACTGTCGTCTTTTAAATAGTGTCTTAGAAAATTACAGTTTGAAAGAATAATTTTGTACAAATAAATTTAGAGAAAATTGACATAAAATTTAATTTGATAAGGAACAGCACACGTTCGCACGGGAGCCTTAGAAAATTATGTGGAAAAAATAAACTCGTTTTTAAAATTAAAATGTTAATTATTAATTTTATGCAGTAATCACACCAATTCTGTTGCAGACTTTACCTTGTGATTTTTGAAAAGGATGATGTTACTATTCATTATTTCCATATTTCACCATGCTTTAAAGAGTGCAGGACAAGATTACACACCGACAAATATTTTCATTTGAATTCGTAGACAAAATCGTTACAGGTCGGACATATTTTGCTGGTTAATAAACGCACATCATACGACACATCATAAACGATATGGTTCCTCAATGAATATACCAGTTGTCGTCGTCAAGTACAACAACCAACGCACTTATCAACTTCTTGCTGATATCGACAGTCATCATATCAAAAGGTTGAAATCATCAATCTACATAAACCGATCCCTCATCACAACATTTTCCTATTCATCAAGTGGCATAGAGCAGTCAACGTCAGCAGCCCACCTTCCTCGAGAACTAGCATCAAAACCCAAGACCGATAGCACATCGATGATCATCGACGTCTTAAATATGGATTATACAACTTGTAAAAATGTAAGCCGTACACAGACACGCATACACATGCCCACTAGCGCGCATGCACGCATGCACGCACGCACGTACGCACGCACATATACACGCATGCACGTACGCACGCTCGCACGGAAGCATGTACGCACGCACCCACGCTCGCACACTCACACGCACGCACGCACACCGACGTACGCACGCGTCCACACGCAAATGCACATGCTCATACACACATATATACAAGTACACATACATATATACACCTAATTTTAACCTGTTTCATAAATTTTGAAGCAAGTTACTTATATTCCTGAAACTTGAAATGCATTTTTGAACGTTTACTTTATAATTACAGATTAATTATGTGACTTTATATTTTTAAAAAACCCTTTTATATAATACAGCGGGTTAAACTGTATTATATCACAATCTTATTCAACCACGGAATTAAATTATGCCAAACAAAAAATCAAAACACGAGAAAAATATTAGAAGGCTTAAAGATACACAGAGAAATATAAGAAATATTCACCTTATGGTAATTTTACAATTCATTAAACTCTATGACATGTCGAACCATAATTACACAAGTGTAATAATTGTAGCAACCCCTTCTCAAGACTACACTGTCTTCTAATTCATTCTTATCCAGTTAGAAGGCAAATCAGCAATCGCGTTTTCGATTACAAATTATTAAAAAGTTAATTCGATGAAATTAACGTTACGGGTATCTGCTCACAGTTTTATAAGACGACAAGAAACTCGTAAGTCTATAACCCAATTTTCTCTGCACGTGGAATATCCTGTCTGAATTTCTACAGAGGTTACTACTTCTAATAAGGTAAAAGAAGAAATCAAAGGACTATTAGCGACAATAGAAGACCTTGCCCTAAATATTTTCATCGTGGTTATTCAACCATAAATTTCAAATATATCTACTTAGAAACTTAAACGAATCGATAAATCTTCTCGTTTCTGAGAAGAAAATTCTGCAATACTTTTATTCACGATACTTATATTCCCAAAAAAAATCTCGAAAAATCCGAATACAATACTTTCTTCCTCAACTCGCTCAATCAATTCACTTCAACAGACTAACAAAGTTTTAAATTTATTCCAAATTTTACATCTAAATAACGAAGAAATAAACTCTCTATATGAAGTACATTCCCGATATCCCGATATGTTTCACTTATCTTGAGATTTATTAAGTAAAACCAATGCCATTTTATACGAAATTATTATAACTTGGAATTTACCTATTCGTACCAAATCTAATATATTTACCGAATGCCTCAAACGAGAAATTAATTTAAAATATATAAAATGTTAAATCAGTTTATATTCAAACCCTCTATGTCACATTGGTCATTACCTAATTGGATAGTTTCCAAAATATTAGATATTTCAATTAAAAAAATCGTCAGAAGTTATCGATCACCTCAAAATTAAACAATATAAGAGAAAATTTATAGACGTGGACAATTCAACAAAACTTAACAAAATAAACAGGTGACTTCCTCTGACTTTACTAATCAACTACCACCACGTGATTTATTACTATGTCGAAGTAAAATATAATTAGAAAATGTAACAACACCACACCCTAGATTCAGCACTTAGATTTGTTTTTTCACGTAATTATATTAAATAACATTTTCACGTTATATATATTTGAATATTTACATTCTTGTAAGAATGTACAAAAGCTGAATGCTTTTGTAACATAAGATGTCCTAATTTTATGAATTCATTTTACATATGTTAGACAACTATCCTCCAGGCTGATTATACACAATCGATAACCAGCGGTACTGGTAAATATTTTGGTCTTATTGGCTTTGAAAAATAGTCAACGACCACCTTAGCATAGTTATTCTTATTTGATATATGTCTGTAAAAAAAACAAAAAAATCAAAGATGATGTGAATGCTATCTTTATAACTATAATATTTCTTTACAAATAACATGATAGATTTAGCAACATAGAGTACCAGCATTTCAATCAACCACTCTCTAATATTTGTAATTATATGATTATCAAATTTGATTCAATATCCCATTTAATTTTTCCGGATCTAAACGTTACGCTTGGTTTCAACTCTCCGAAAGTCAGTCTCTAAACATATTTTTGGTACAATAAATGATAATAACACCATTAAGTTTAACGACGCTATTCAAGGCTTAGAAACGGACTAAATAAAATTAACAAAATACTGACGCAAAATATCTTAACTATATCAAAAATATTTCCTATTTTTCAGGAAACAATAAAATCAAAACCCATGATCTAAGTTTGCTCGAATAAATATAGACTATTAAAATAAATACTAATATTTTATTTTTTTGCTTTTTGAAAAACCATG
Organism: Druceiella hillmani; assembly: GCA_039881145.1. Classification (NCBI taxonomy): domain Eukaryota; kingdom Metazoa; phylum Arthropoda; class Insecta; order Lepidoptera; family Hepialidae; genus Druceiella; species Druceiella hillmani. The sequence continues at coordinate 39,805,356 of JAYKKI010000009.1, read as the reverse complement.
AGTATTTCATGGTCAGTTTGAAGAATTTAACTATTTTCTCAAATTAATTATTATTGAAAAGTAATTAGTTAGACCTGCTTCGAAATAACGTAGACTCTTAATATGCTTCTGATACTGATACAGTCAAAATCCCGACACCAGTATCTAGAATCAGATCTTCCGTGGCGTAAACTCACACAAAGGTGTAAGTTTACACTACAACGTGGTATCTCCTATATCCTGCACTTGCTAATGTTTATACACAACCACTCTCATGATTTTCACATTAATATGACAATCAGTCCAACTCTCAGAGCATCACCTTACAGCGACGAAGACCTGTTCTTAGAATTTTAAATGGATTCAATTCAGAATTTAGCTCCCATAAGATTCAGAATTTCTTAGTTTTTATATAGACCCCAAACGGAAGCTCCGTTCATTTTAGCCCTCATTCCACAGTAGTCGTATTTCAGATAAAAATAGCGATTTAAGTCTATGTAAATATTTAATAATAGAAAATTATTTGAAATAATTTTTAATAATAATACATAATTCAAAAATAATTGTTTTAAATCATGTTTCTCGTCTTATGAGACACAAAATATTTCCGTCCAAGTATTTCCTGAAAATTAAAAAAAAATGTAAAACTTTGAAATTCCATTGAGGTAGAGAACAATCTCTACCCAAATTAAATTTGAACTCAATTCTAATAAATATATAAAAAATTTAGTATAAAATTTGCAAAGCAAATCATTTTTACCGTTTCCTCTGGTCAAAACAGAAATAGAGTAATGGTTTACCTTTTTTGGAACATTTAAAAAACCAAAGTTCTAATCCACGATCAGTTCTGATTTTAAAATGTAAGAGACAGCTGAATTAACTAACATTTTAAAGAAACATAAATGATTGGAATATTTCCGTAGAAGTTAACATTTTTCTTAAATAACATGTGATACATTCACAAATTTGTTTGTTGTTACAACAGTTACAATTCACTGATATCATATAAACACTGTTTCAGAATTAAAAATAAATTATACTACAATTAGCTATTCATTATATAAGACAAAATTATCGTAATGAAATATTTTTTGGACATGTATAGTATTCTCTTTCTGTTACAATAAGGTTATGTTTTTTATATCCTTTTTATACAAAGATAGACAGACTACTTTCTACAAGAGTGTAGTTAAATATGATCACGCAATGACCGTATTAACGATATAAATTAAACACATGGGTAATTTAAATATCCAAGTACCGCTTCGATTTTAAATAAAGTAAAATTTTAGAATCGAGAAATTCGTAGAATTTAAATAAAAAAAACGTAATACTAACATAAAAATTAACTCAAACACAATTTATTTTTTAACTAAGCATTTATAATTAGAAACTAATAATGGCACACTCTGACATCGACATCAAATAAACTTAATCATTTTGATAGGTACCTAAAACTAAGATTTAACTTATACTGATACTTAGAAAAATAGCTTGAACTGTTTTTTTGTACTTACTTGTATTTTGCAGAAATGATTCTTTTTTGTGTTTGGAAGTAAACCCAATATATTTTTGTTTACGTGTGGTGCCTAATTAATACAAAGCCTCATATCGGCAGCTATATCTTCATCACCAACAAAACAATACCGACTTTCTGTGTGAGTAGTTGTCCCATCTTTTCCGCGTCCTCTTACTCTTTTCTCAATTTATTAAATTCTATTCATTCTATTTTTTAAATGGTTAGCTTTGGATAGTCCGAGAGAATTCGCTTATTAACAAAGGTTATGTTGGTTAACTCTAGGTCTAGATATAATCCAAATAGTATTAACACCATCAAATATTAGAATATATAACACAAAGGGCTTATATTTAGTAAAACGGTGAATCCAGTTGACAAAGGATCTACTGTCATAATGCCTTTTAGAGTCTTTTGGCCAACTGCACATATTATTAATGAGTATACCTATTCTGAGTCGATCCTTTACCCTCGTATAAAATCAATCAATCTTTATTGCCTTTTACAATATTTTTACAAAACTTCTTGACACACATCCGAAGTATACGAAGAGTTAAAGATATTCGACGTTACCTTGTCGTAAATTACAAGATGCTAACTTTTTTCTTCCCGCGTACTAAGAAGTTTTTTTTCCGCCTTTCATTTTTATCCGTTTTTGTGACAGAAGTTAATATTTGGTTGCTGTTAAAATCTTCTTTCACCACTACTGACAACTGATATTACTTTATTTTATATTAACTTCACTCCAAGTACCTCGTTTTTTTTTGGATTTGTAACGTGTCGCCCTAAACCAAAAAAAAAATTGGAAAAATAGAACAAAAACAAATAAATGAAAGTAAGGTAAAGTAGAAACTAATTAAACAACAAGAGAGTTAATAGGAAAATATAGTTACTTAATGGCCATGTTTCCAGCCGACTGTTCGTATTATTAAAATTGCCATAACATAAAAAGTTCTTAAAAATATTAATGGTTATGTCATCGTGGTTATGTCATTGCTTGAAAATATGCATGATTATATCATCGACCATCACTAATAACTAAAACACATCGAATTATAATACGAGAAATTTATGCAAACTTATGATTGAATTGTTTAAATAGCGGCACGATGTTTTGCTTCGAGTGTTATTGGCGGAGTGGCGCGAGCAAAGTGCGAGTGGCAAGTACGTCGCTTAATCACGCTGACATGGACCAGCTACACTTACTGTTGTCGAATTATCTTTTTTTTATGAAGAAACATTGGGCTATTCTTTCCGACTGGCCATATTCTACCCACGTATCTTATGTATATTATATACTGCGGTAGCGAAGAAAATTCAGGCTATAAAACAGATTATAGAATATATATATATATATATATATATATATATAAAACCCAAAATGCATGCCCAAATTACTATCGATATATCTAACAACTATGCGCTTTTAGAATTAGGCAGATTAATTCTTAATTTAGCCATGTTAAATGATTCCTACATCTTTTTTTAGTACAAGGTTAGAACATGTTTTGGTGTATATTTGTTATGAATAGCATAACATGTGAATACATTTTCAATGACTACAAATATACAACAGTTTATATTCTTTCTAATCGAGCAATTTGATTACATGTAAAAATTCATATTAAAAGAGTTCAACGCGTTTCACGGTTCATAGAGCTATACTTGGTCCGGAATGTAAATTTTAGAACTTAATAGTATGTGCATGAAGATATTTTATTTATAGATAATTGTATTAATCTATAATTTACAAACCATGTTTGTAAGTTTGGCCGCATCCATTATGATGAACTTATCGGGATTTTTATCTCGATGCTGGTAGATTATGACTCGTGTATTGTCCGGGGCTAACTTTGGCAGTGGGATGAAATTACTGCAAATAATTTTTGAAATAATTATCGATTAGGTTTTGAAAGGCAAATTATTACGAAGCCTCCAAAATAATGATATTTCCTATTTTAAGTTAAGAATGTAGGTCATGATTTTTGTTAGTTTGGTTTATATCAGGTCGATTAAGATAGAAAATGTTAAAACGTTATTAAAATTTATTCGATAGCTTTCTTTGAAGTGCTTTTATAAACCTTAATATAAACATACGAAAAAAATTTTTTTTTTAAATTGTCTCCACAATAAAACTTTTAGGTCTACTTATCCAAATAAAAGTAATGTACAAACACAATTCTGGTACTTTCCTCTACTTTTAGATGTATGAATTTAAAAAAATCGGTTATACAAATGATACAATTTCATGCTGGCTCCTATCCGTATTCATTTTTCAAATATAATATAGATGAAAATTACGCTAGGTATCATTGCACTATTCTATGATTTATTATTACGATAAATGTAAAACCACATATCAATTATTAATATAAATTAGCATTATGTTGGTTATTAATAACAGAACAACACTTCAAACCCTAAAGCGATTAATTAAATTAAAACACTTTACTAGACTAAGATAGCGCTTTTAACATCGAATTAATTGATATAAATATTAAGAAGATAATTACGACAAAGATTACATAATAAAATAAGAATAATTTCATACCTACCCGTAACATTTTAAGGAATAAACCTAAAAATTCAACCCCAATTGTTTATCCATACAAGATTAGATTTTGATGAGTGACCAAATTTTAAGGAGCGATCACAAACGGCAATTAAATTATATAGAGAAAAATAGTATGTAAAGTATTTCTTATATACTTACAACTTTATTGACCTGTCCGTTTATCAATCAAACGTATGGATACTTTATAACTATTAAATACGTAACATTTCCCATACAGCTGGTCCCAAACAAAAAACATCCCCACGTCTCTCATTGCTACTCCACTACGTGATCGCACAGATGCACACCTCTTTCGTTTAGCTGTGCGCTTCGGTTAGGCGTGTACGCAATAGTATACCTGCAAGGCTCTTGGTGCAAGTAGTGCACGTGCACTTATTTATGGTTTTGCATACGTTAACTTTCACGATGGTGACGAGTAATGCCTAAAATCAATATTCAATCTATCTATGCTTTTATATTACTGGTAATAGAAATTCTGACATTTTAGTTTTGTATATCATTAAAATATCAACAGATATAATTACTACCTTCGTACGCCATCCATCAATGGGAGAGCAAATCACTCACTGGATATGCAATATTGTATAGAAGTGACAGATGTTGCTTCCCGATAACTTTTTTTGATAGGTTAGGTTAACAGTAAGAGACTTTTCTATTTATCATTTTCGAATGATCAAAATCTATAAACGGTCTGTTTTATGAAAAATTGTTAAATTTTTTATTGTAAAATATTATTGAAAATCAGTAGTGTGTTATCCCCTATCTACAGCAATAGAAACTTTGCGATCATTATTATACTGGGATGATTATTCTGGTAGTGACAGTAATAGGGTCCAGCTTATATCTAAACACCGGGTAAATTATATGCGTGAGACCATGAGCATAATTTTACAACTTGATTTCTAATAAGTAAGAGTTCTGTTGAATTATTACAATAGGATTTTTATTATTATAATTTATTATACAATGTGTATACATGTGTATACATTGTGTATAAAATAAACTAAAATTGTAATTTAAATGTGTATTATTATAATTCATTACTTTCTTTAATGATAAACGTCAAATTAATATTGGCTTTTGTCCGATTGAACCCTTGAAAAAAGAAAAACAGAGATTGACTGCGTTCCATAACTACGCAAAACTTTAACTGCTTTTCCTTAACTTGTATTATTATTTGATATGTATTAACGGAACGCATCGCTTGTATGGAAGAACACGGATAAAAAGCTATCTACGACTGTCGATAAACAGAACATCGAAAGACTTGTGCGAAGCGATCTATGGATAGACAGAAAGTTATAAATTGCCTTAGGAAACTATCTACGCGGATAGATATAACATTCATTTTGGGCGTTAAATTAAATATTAATAATCATTATGACGGTCCTAAAACAAATCCGTAAAATGTTGAAGGGAAAATTAGTTTTTCCAAAGTGAACTAAACACAGTCACACACGTGGGTCAATCTAAGGCGGGCAGAAAAAATATATTACGTGAAGTTATTAATAAAAAGAAAGGATTAAATTGTTTATATTACATTTTATTTACCAATTATTTCTTTTTCAATATGTAGTCCATTGATTTCTTTGTATTTAATGTTAATATTCAAAAATATATGTGAAATTATACAAAAACGATATTCTGCTAATCTGGTCTTTGAACTAAGTTTAATCCTGAAAAGTTTGCATTGACGGAAAGATACTTCCATGTCTTTCGGCCTTCGTTTATTTTTCTATTTAGTTAGAAAATAATGATATTCTAAACTTTTTTCAGGAATTTTTCATCATTATGATCAGAATATTCAAGGTCATATTGACCGCAATTTGATTTATTTTGTGGTATTCGGGGATGAGAGTACTCAAACAAATATTTTAAAGCCTTAATCTGAATAGAATAACCAGGGAGAGAATTTATTCCACGTTTTTAGAAATCAAACCGATTCTTCTAATTTTTTTACTTTTTAAGGTTTTCGTTTAGATTTAAGCTAATTCGCAATGAGCTTAAAGTAGCTTGTAATTAATATTCGCGATTTTATTACAACCTAGAGGGAAATATATATGGAAAAGGATTTTACATCTTAAAACAACACAATGAATATAGCATGAAATTCTCAATACATGCCTTTTAAGAGGTATGTCTTTGCGACAGAGAAATAAAACATCGAGTTGACAAAGGGAGAATATGCGTAGTTCCAGCTAATCCAGGAATTAAAAAAAAATTTATTACAACTTGTAACTTATTCTCGTTTGAATTTGAAAAAAATGTAACTGTATCTTTCAGAGATTTTTTACTCGAATAAAGAGTCATCAGCACATATGGAGGAAGAAAATAATACCGACTAGGGCATACAGTAAGGGTGTCTCATATAATTTATATATTTATTAATATAATTAAATAAATATATTTCAAATCAATGATGTCCTTATTTATCACTAATTAGCGCAACTCTGTACGAATTCAAGGCTTTCAATACATCTTTACCATTATCAATGAGTAAGCTCCCATTAAGTTTTTTTAATTCTTCTTGAACATTAGCTTAAATATATATATTTCTATACATTCGAATCGTACGGGATCTTTGCTTGTGCTTTGATCAAGCTTAATTTTTTTCATGTTATTAATCCTTTTTTAATAAATAATTTTAAAATATCTGTTAATGTGTAAACACATTATTAGACCTTCATAATTATCATAACCGATATCATTTATTTTTTTCACCTTGTTATTTTAAAGGACTTTGTTTCATATTGACCTGACATCAAAGTTAATATCAATAAGATAATATCCATAAGTTGGACAAAAGTTAAAATAGATAACAAATTAGATAAGATAACAACGTTACTTTGCTTTGTTAGTTTTTACGTTTACTTTTACTGATACAAAATTTTATTTATTTGTAAAAGACCCGAAATAAATGAATCCTTAGCTGTAGTAATACTAAACTGACTTTCTAATCTGCTTGGTTTTAGACAATTTACGTATATTTTGTTTTTCCTATTCTTTTCTTCCTCGTGTATTTAGATATAATTAGTTGCAATGCTAATTAAATAATGCTCGTTCTTATATAATGTCGTCATAATCCAACGCTAGTGTAATTGAGATTAACGAATAAAATTTCAAAAGTGTTTTAGAATTACACATTAAAGTAACATTTCTTTGGAATTTATTTCTTCAATGATTCGCCTTAAGTTAACAAATTAGGCTTTAGTAAGCTTTTTGATTTTTCTTGAAAATTTCATAGCTTTTTCCAAATTTTCCAATTTTTCCAATTTTAGTCTCACTTTCGTTTTCTATTACGAGAAAACAAATTAAGGCACATAGCTAATAAACGGATATTAACCATTCACTAATTATTATGTTCCTAGCTAAGTTCTCTTATTTTTCGTGCGACTATAATATTTTTATGTCCAGATATCGAGCGGTTTTATTATTAAAATTCTTAACATTTTTGAACTGGACTAATTGTTGTTAATAATTTGATGTAAATAAATTCTTTCATCACGGACATAGATATTAAACCAAAATAACAAATAATTAATCATAATGTGGGTTTAAACATCATAATTTAATGATCACTAATATAAGTTACATATTTCATAAGTTTATGAACGAGTAATACTCACAAACTTTCGAAAGCCATTTTAATATTTGGACCAAGGGGGTCACGCGGCATGACGTATTCTGGTAGCAGCGACTTCATTGCGAACAACATTTCTAACTTCTGCTTCGTTTGCTCCAGGGAGCATTTCCTGCTTATATATATGCTTTCGATGACTCTCTTATCTGTAACCCAGAAATAAAAATTAATTTCTTCAAGCAATATAATGAAACTTACTACTACATACGATAGAATTTGTTTATTTGACAACGATTGTTACATTCAAATGTGCCTAAGCTATTTAACAAATTACTATTAAAAATGTTTATATTCTGAATTCACTAGTTATTAATAATATTTTTATGATAATCATCATGACTAAAGCTTTAACAAAAATGATAAATTAATATTATAAATATTTATGAAAATCACCCACCCAACTCCATATCGGGCAAGTGATTCTGCTTAGCGAACCACTCCAACACGTGCTGAACAGCTTCTTCCAGATTATCCAAGTTGGTGAGGCCTACATCTTCTCGTATAGTCTTCATTTGTTCTGGTGTAACGAGCAGCATGGGATGGCAATTAACGTCTGACATGATGTACGGAATTTAACCCTGTGTGAGATATAAATACCCAATTACATAAAAAATATTACTTTCTTTAGCTGTTCTACTCCTCACGTGCGTTGGTTTATTTTGAAACTGTGCGTTGGTGCATGACTTTTTGTGCGTTGGTTCATTTTAAATTTGTCATCAATTTGATTCTGAAGTAGAAAAAGAATACATCACATTTATTAATCACATTAAAATTAACATATCACCAAAAAAAATAAGACTGTATGACTGTATGTAAAGACGATAATAATTCTGAAGTCAAAAAATAAAAGAGATCTCTTATTTCTTTCACTTCAGAATTTTATCGTCTTCATATCTTTTATACAATCATCCAGCCTAATTTTTTTTTTGGTTCACTTTATATTCCAGTTGAATATTTTTGTTAGTTCGACTGGTATTTATTTTATATTACTGTTCGGGTCGTGAGAGGTGCTGCACCTTGCTTAGCATTATTGCGTTTTATTATTTCATTAAACCTTTCTTAGAAATACCAGTATATCCAGTTTTCCATTGAACATCATTAAACATCATTAGATGTTCATTATAATCATATAGGAGTCTTTACATTTTCCTCAATTTTGTTTTTTTTAGTTTTTGGAAAAAATTAAATATCGTGATACAAATAACAAATTGAGTGTGCTCAAACCTCATGGTACATATAAAAAGTTTGGCATTAAATATAATTTTACTGTGTGTTTGGGAAATTTTAAACGCAAAAATAAATAAAAAACAATCCAAGCTTTTTTCAGAGTATTTATTATTTATTACATACAGAATAAATATTTCAGTTAAATGACAATTATTTATTATTCGTATAAATATTATAGTGATCTATAACATCGTTTTATCAATTCACATCATTATCAGTGCTATAATACCATAATAAATGTGATGTGGTAATGCATATAAATACACTCAATTGCTTAAAGTTGTAATTGAGTGTACTTAGTACGTAGTATAGAAGATATGCATATATATATATATATATATATATATATATATATATATATATATATAATATACAAAATAGACCACATAATAAATAAGTACATTTTTGTAAAGAAGAGAAAGGTTGACTCTATGTGAGGTTGAGTATGTCCCGACGGCAGAAGAGAGAAGCGTCTATTATACGTATAATTTCAACTTATTTCTTCAAAGATTCATCCAAAAGCAATGAAAACTGCACAAATCCGTATGTCATTTGCAAAATTTCTCGTAATTATTAGAAGACAAATAAAAAAATATACGCGTATCATCGTGTGATCTATCAACATGTGCTCAGAAAATATTTCGAAGTTTTTGTTACTATCTTGTGCTGATGTGGCATATCGTTGATGTGCTGGACTTTACTGAAAACAATTTCGCCAGTGGTAAGATTTCCCAAGCCAGGTAAAATTAAGTTTGGAGGACTATACATTTGAGAGTGGTAGCGAGGTTAACAATCTTACTTCGTAAAATCAGTTGTAGAATGTTTATAGGATAAACTAGAACAAATAAAAAGTTTATTTGATTAGAAAGATGGTATCTGTCTTTGCAAATAAAACCCTGTCAAGCACGAATAGAACTCGCACTGAGAGGGTTCCGTATACATTTAGGTAATAATAAACCTTTTCAGGTTTTCACAACGTAAGTATATTGTCTATGATTTTTACAGGCATGAAACGTCAAGAATTATAAGATCTAGTTTTCATAATTTTTGGCTCAGTAGTTTTGCATACAATAGTGTGAGGGAATACTATATTTTCGTATTTTTTTTGTAATATCTTTAGGTATGTGATATATAATTATGAAATATATTTTTTTTATTTTTCATAAAAATCTCGATATTTTTTAGTGTAGTAAATAAAATTTAAAAAAAATTTAATACCTTTGTTAACCCCCTTTTTATTCATATATGAATATCATAGTTTAATTATCAAATATTAAATTATAGTTTATAAAGTTATCTAGTACAAAATATGTTTGTTAATAAGATATATTACCATGTTTTTAAAATTTCCTATACCATATGGTTTCGGAGAAAGTAGGCTCAGTACAGAAAAATTAAAATCAATACAGAAATATATATTGTTTACTATATATTTCACAACTTTTATACATATAAAATATGGTACATTTTGCATATTTAAAAATTGTGAAGTTATCCTACAACATTTGCGCGGGATTCTAAAATCTGGTGTTCTTTTCATAATTTTAGGTTCAATGGTTTCAGAGGAAAAGAGGGGGGAAGATATTTTTTTCCATCTTTTTCAACATATCACTTAAGATATAACATCTCAAATTAGGAAAACAATATTTTAGAGTCCCTTATAACTAAAACTTCCAAACGATACTCCACGCTAAACGTGGAGTTTTAATAAAAAGTTTGCTGTCCCTAAAATTTCCTAAGAAACATTTTTCAGTTTGCTTTATTGAGATATGTGCGAGCTAATATGTTTTATTACTACGCCAAATATAAAAATGTCTATGTCAGGTGGAAATTTTATGTCTAGTAAAGTGCACCAGAACATATATTACTTGATCATTCAGATTATATTAATAACTACAATCAGACATCTGATAATGTTTTTATTTCAAATTAGATTAAAAACTTACCGATTGTGACAAAAATATTCAATGAATACCTTTGCTTAAGTTGTGGCAAATAACCATCAACCTCCTTGATCTCATAGACTTGTACCAAGAACGAGTAGAACTTACACCACAAGGGTTTCATAAACGTTTAAGCTTTTATAAACGTTTAATGGTAAATACAATTTCTCTTAAACTATTTTCAAAATTTTATTTTTCAGAACGAACGTTTATTACCCACTATATTTTTCCTTGGCGCATATTTAAAAAAAATATAAAATTTCACGTACAATTCAAAGTCATTTTTATTTGTATTTTTTTTTCATTTGTATCGTAAATCTTCTAGCTATTGAGCTGACTTTCGAGGTTATAGTTTGATCGGAAGTACTCTATAATAAGTTTTCAAGATATAAGGGAAAGTAAATAAAATACCTTTCAAAGGGCCATATTTTTATTGAGTAAACGAAACAGCACGTTCTCTCCAATTTAAGATTAATTTCAATTCGATATTTCGAGCCGTTTTTGAAGAAAAATATTTTAATACCAAGTGATCTAATAAGGGTTCCGTTTTTTTTATATTTGAGCGAGGGGATCTTAAAACAGTCATTTTCGCCAGTTTTGCATAAAAACAATAAAAATTAAAGTAATATAAATCAGTGACCGCAAACCAATCCGAAGATATTCTTTGTTGCTAATGTTATAAAAAGTGACCATTTTTTTGTTTGCCAAAGACGAACAGATTTCAGGTGATTATTTTTCAAGTATGTTCTTAGATAATATTTAAAAAAATATATATCACCGCAGTTGCTAAAGACCACATCGATCTTATAAAAGCAAGGCCGAGGACAAACATATCCCAATCAAGTACAATCCGGAGTTCAAAAAACAAAAGTTATAATTTCGTATCTGACATCTCTAAAAGAAAAAAAAAGATTATTTAAAAGATTGAAAAATATTATATCGTTCTTCAATCTGCAAAATATTTAAAAAGTATTAAAACGTGATCAAAATGTAATGATCAAATTTTCCTGAAACATTCTGAAATAGCTAATTAGTTCGCAATGGAATGCTAATTATTTAACGAATATTTTTATACCGATTTTATATTAATGAATAAGTAAACATGATCTATGTTTTATTGCGGTAAATAAGATCGGTAATGGAATCAAAGTTTAAAAATAAAGAGGTAGAACAAATTTCTATTATACCAATTCTCTTTACACAATATATATTAAATTTCTAATATATATTGTGTAAAAGCCCTGAAAGCCCAAAGGTTTAAGGACCCGAGGAATAGTAATAAACGTTAGAAGAAAACGTTAAATATCATTTGAAAAATTACAATACAAAAAAACAAAGAGACAATCCAGTGCTTGTTAGAAGACGGATAAATTAGATTTCCGCAATTTTCTAATCTTTCGAAATTTATTTCTCAGTTAATCAAAATAGTACTTTTCTATTTTATAATCAAATTTAACTGCATTTTGTTTTCACGATTAAACAAATAGAAGAGACGGAATAAATTTCAGTCCTTTCGGTACCCAAAATCTACATGTCATAAAAAAAACGTAATACAAGAGAACGACAAAGTATATTTTTCTTATAATGTAATGTATTTTTCCTTTTTAACTTCAATTAGATAATACTTTAAGTAAAAATAAATTAGTCGATCAACAATGAGATAATATTTAATGAAACCAAATTAAATTTCAACGTGCAATAGTACTAATAAATATTTTATAATGTTTTTCAATCAGAAATTCAAAAAATAAAACTTACCAAGATTTACCTAAAGACGCAATATATTCGGCTAACGACAAAATGTCTAATAATTGTATTAACAATAAGCAAAATATTTTATTGTAACGATTTAATTCTTCTGTAATATCCTTTATTATTTTCAGAAGAAACTCTTTACAGTGAAATGTGAACTAGAGTCCTATAATATTTGGTCGCATTCATACTATTGACAAAAACTGTTTGCACAGAACACCTGG